>KK115664.1:393631-418634 GCA_000611955.2 Stegodyphus mimosarum
TTTCTGATTCATAATGGAAGTTATGTTCATGGCAATTCGACCTCCTCAACGGCGACCATGAACGCAAACAAGCATGCACCGATTTATCCTCAAGAAAGGACTTTTCCCGTTGTTATTTTTTCCCTGTTTATTTCGATGGCCTTCAGAGAGCACACACATAAGAAGACGAAAATTACTTTTAAGTAATCTAAGTTGACATGCTGATCATTATTTATAATTAGCTGTTTTATTACATTGTGTTTAGTTTTGTGCATTTATTTGTTAATACTTTCGTAAAAATACAAAAGTTTTCCAAATTAGTTTTTCTAGATATACATTATTTTATTATAAGTAAATTAATATTGTATGATAATTGTAATTATGTTAAAACTGCATATTACGGGCCAGTTTGGCACGTTTTCGAAAAGTCGTCGAATTGGTTATTTTCGCGCGTTTTAGAACATCGCTCATCATATCGCCATATTAGATGGTTGCGAATCTGAATGAATCCTGTAAACATGCAAAAAATTTATCATGTAAACAAGCAAAAATATCTAAAACAGAAGTTCAAGAAAAGCAACGATAAAGTATTTGAAAGTTAATAACTATGCATTTTATGGGATCAACAATATTAAAACTTTTCATAATATCATATACCATTTTTAAGACATTAGCAAAATGGAGTAAAACGTTTTAGCACGAAATTTAAGAAATTCCAATAAGCAGTAAATCAGTAATAAATGATTGGAAAGCATTGATTCATATTTAAGCTAAAACTTTAAAAAAAATTCAGAAGAAAAAGGAAGACAAAATTTAAAATTTCGATCTACTAAAACATGAATAAACTACTGTATAGTAAAAAAACAAAAAGTGGTTAAACAATTTTAACTATATAATTTATATTTTTACAATAAATTTTTATTTATAATAAACAGTAGAAACTCCCATCTGTTTAGATCTACACTGAAATGTAACAATACAATGAAGATGAAATTCAAAATGGCGCGCTCATTTCAACCACGTGCGTAACCACATATAATGGACACACACCTACCTCCATTCACACAAATTAGACGCATCTTTCCTTTCAACTAATTTCATACTATTTTTACACTTAGGACATTCGTACATATTCGCAATCAAACCATAATTCATGCACCATTCTATCACACATCTTTCGCCCTTATCTTGCAACCGAATCAAATAAGTAAAATCCGCACGTTCAACTCTTTCGACGCCAGCCATTTTGCTCACACAATCTACTAACAGCACAGTGAAATGACAAAAATTCAAAAAGCTCGCTTAAATACTATAAACTCTAACCTTAAACCCTAACAATTTTCATGACCCCAAGAGGCTACCAGATTTGGCGCGATTTCGCTTCATTTGGCGACTGGCCCCTAATCTGCAGTCTAGCCGTAATTATAATTATTCAGTTATATTTTATTGCATAATTTTTATTTTATATTATAATTGTAATTCTAATTATACAGTTACTACATTTCATTGTATTGTTTTCGTTATTATATTGTTATTAAATAAATTCTGATTATTTAATCATTATTATAATTAATTATAATAGTTATGCGACAATAAATAATTATTAAAATTATATGATAATTGATAATTATTCTATCTTTTATATTTTAGCTAAAATATACTCCTGCAATAATGCTGCCTCTTTTCCTGGAGTGGGAGAAAGAGATGCTAAGCTCTCGATTCTCAGCTTCTATATCACAAAATGTAATGACATTATATAGCAATTTCTTATCACCACCGTGAGACGCCTTTTTTCACCAACATAACTGATTTTAACGATAAAAAGAACTATCCCTAACACATACTTAAAAGATAACAATATGCCACGTTGACAAAATCAACTACGATCTACGCAAATTCCGCGCAAATGGAGAGGAAACCTATTATTAATGGGTTTCCTTTTTTAAAAACTTCAAAAAGAATACTTCCGTTAAAGAATATAGTTCAGTGATTTTTAGTGACCATATCTGTAAAAGTAAACAATGAAATATACATTCTTATTATAAAATTCATTTATTATGAAAAAAAATCAACATTCTTGGTTTCCGGGCTACAAACCAATGCGAATCTTAGCCGGTTATAAACCAAAGGCGTGAAAGACAATGACAAGATCACTCGATGACATGAGGACTTTTCCTCCTTTGGTCGAATAAATTCCCTCTTTTCGCAAAAAGAGGACTTTCACGTGATTTCTCACCTCGCGGTACGTAATTAAAGCCCCTTTTTGGACGATTCTATGCGCTCAGGCAGAATGCCAGCCAATGCTGCGTTTGAGACAGTCGAACTATAAGCGCCTACTATAAGATATTTCTCCCGCCTTCTTCGCATCTCGCTTGCCGTCTCGCTTGACCCCTCAACGCGCTAGTAGCCAAAGTCACTTTTTGGAGCTCGTGGACTGGATAGAGTGGTCATCTAATTTTTACAAAAATTTATTCACCGCTGAATTCCCATCGAAGCTCACTGCTGGCTTCATTGATGCTCGCATGGTCTTTACAATGTACCCAAATCCTTCTAGGAGGCAGCTGGCATTTCTGAATTTTGAGCCGATACCACGGGTTCATCAGCTTCCTCTTGAAAGTCGGCCATGGGTCTTCTCTTTCGGGCGCCACTATCAACACTACTATTTCTTTTAGTTGATCTTGCAAACATAGCTGGAGTCCTGAGTAGGAACAGGGAGCTTACGTGCGTGTGTAGGAGATACAACAAATATAAGAAGGTTTCAAATTACCCTTTATTTTGCTTATCGATTTTACAGACGTTCCCGAACTTCGAGATACAAAGACCAACCACTTGTGGTCTGAACGTAAAAGAATATAAGACGTAAAAGAACTAACTAAAATTTAAATAAGAGCTAACTTTTAATATTTCACACAGATGACTAGCACTAAGACTGGCCTTTTAAATTACTACGTCTGTAGTACGCAAACTTCGGAAAACTACAATACATCTTTAACTTTCAAGAGGGTTAAACATCTGGCCTTAAAGGCGGACAGTAACTGATGGCAAGCTCGCGTGAAGACTCGTAGCAAGAGAGCTCTCTCTCTCCTTCCTTCCTACTACTTGGCAAAAAGCCACAACTTAAACACTTAAGCGTTAGCAAGTACAATTTACATAAACATATTCACGCGTTAATTCTGGCTGGAAGTGGAAAACAAGAGATGATAGTAAAGTTTTAAAATAAAATAAACGTTAGTTAAACTTAAGATTCTTACAGCTTAATGAAACTTTCTTCGTATTTTGATCCCAAAAGCGGCCTCATAACTTTAAAAATGATATTATTTTTCCCAAGATTGATTTTAAACCATTATAATTTATTTCATACGGTATCAACATTTTGGGTTCATGTTGTACTCACGTATATTTTCAATCAATTTTCATGAATAGCTGCTTATTGGAATAAGCAGTTTTTGACAAAACATCTCTGTCAAGAATGAACATTCTTGCGAGCTATAAATCCCATCTATAGCTCGAGGATAATCGTATATGACATGAACTTCAGAGTTGTTTTAAATGCATTCTGCTGCAGCAGCTTTTGGTATAACTGCTCACATTTTTAATCCAAAGAATAAAAATATTAATGCATGAATAGCAAACGTTAAATGACTCTCACGTTCACCTTTCTTGCAAATGTTTTAATGTTGTTGTCGGTGTTGTTGTCGTGTCTATATTACATGAAAGAATGGGTGCCAGAGCCTACTCCAAAGAGAGGTTGGTCTTCTATTTTCCACCCCAATTTTGAGGAAAAGCACCCCCAGGGTGGTTCGGGAGTCTCCCACCCCTCTCCTCTTCCACCAAACCACACGAGAAGACTTTCCGCTGGCCGCATATTTAGTGTCCCCACGCCTCACGGACGCTTACATTTAGTATTATCCATGTCTTCTCCGGAATTTGAACCCGACCCTTTCGATACCGTAGCAGGCTCCCCTAACCACTATAACTGTCTGGGGAACAAATTATTTAACGTACCGTTGCATTAAAGAAATGTCTAATGTTAATGTAATGTTCATTACAGAAAAGGGTATTGATCTGATGGTCGAATTCAGTTTAATGAAAAACTTCCTGACATAACGCAAAAAAGACTTTAACGGAAATTGCTTAAACGATTTTCTAATTCCAGATTAAACGTGTTTCAAGCTGACAGTCTAATGTAATTTGTACCGTAATTAAGATCATGTGTGAGTTACTATAGTTAACAAGTTAACGAATTTGATAATATTTCTTCTGGTTTCTAACATACGTTATCTGTCTTTCTTCATTTACAACTATTCACAGTATTTGCATGCATTAATTTGTAGAGTCATTAGGTATTTTATTTCGTAGCAGGAGATGTGAAAAATATGCAATGCCGTAGCCGGAATTCGAATTCTGGATCTCCCGATGCTAGCAAGACGTCCTTTCTAGTTATACAATGAACGCGCGCAGCGAGTAGGGCAAAACAAAAGTGCTTTTTAAGCGAGGAAACCGACTGAATATGATGTATCATATTTATATGTATGTATAGATGTATAGAGAGAAGGATTAAGTTATTTCTAAGTTTCTCCTTCCATTTCACTATAAAAACAAAATCTGATTTAACAAAATTTCTCTTACTTTGCTTCAAGGGCCCACTAGCGGCCGTGCGGTAAAATCGCTAAACACTGGTAGTTCGGTGCGGAATTCGAATCCTGGGGAACGGGATGGCTACAAGAGCGTTTTTGTGGTTTTCCCATACGTAACGTGTATACGAACTAATTTCCTATAGAAAGTCAAATAAATCAACCTTACTTCGGTCGCCCAGACGGTATAGTGGTTAGGGGAACCTACTACGGTACCGAAGGGCCCGGGTTCGAATCCTGGAGAAGACATGGATGTTTGTAAATGTATAGTGTCGGTGAGGCATGGCAGCCCTTTAAATATGCGGCGAGCCGAAAGTCCTCTCGTGTGGATTGGTTGGTGGGAGAGGAGAGAAGTGACAAAATAAATTTTACAACATATTGGACCTTTGAATATACAATTCCTTATATCACTGTAGCAGCTTATCTCCTTCCAGTCATCTGGAAGGAAAAAGACGTCAGCAGAAATGTTTAAAAAAAAGTCACATCATTTTCAATTCAAACCACTATATCCAAATTTTCCCTTAAAATTTTATCAGAACTTTCATACATTTCCATTTACTCTATAATTAAATTTTCTTCCCCACTGCTCTTCAGTAAAATGCATTAAGATCTATGAGCAAGTGCCATTTGTATAAGTGGTACAACACTACCAAATAACCCACATAACACATATTATAAACTTAGACACACTAGACCTCAAAAATAGCATAATATCTAACATCAAAACTGCACCTAATGTGCTAACAAAATAGGTGACTAAATTTTTATATTGGCTGGAGAGCCTAACCTTTAATTTCATGCATACCACTAGCTTTTCGTTTTAACTTAATTTTCTCTTACTTTGCTAACTCAAATTTAAACATTTCCTTCACACTTCAAGATTTCAATTCATACAATTATGTAAGCATTTATTTTGCTTTAATACCTACATTAACAGAAGTTTAACGTTTGCAATACTAAACTATGAAACATACTTCATGAAACATTTACAGCACATTAAATTGAGGAAATTCAGTTTACATTTTACATCATAGGCACAGAAGTTGCTTAATGTTATTTGACAGTTTTTCTCACATGGATTCCCACTTCTCTTGGATTAAAACAGAATTGCTATTTCTAGGCTTAATGCACTGCTATTTAGACATTCTTTGTTTATTGTCAAATTCTCAGTATTACAAATATCACTGAAAATATCATAACAATGACTAAAAGTTTTTCTAAAACTGCCTTTTTGCAAGTCTAAATAAACACACGTGGCATTTCCAAAAACAGTAACACCTACTAAAATGTAATCACTGGTTTTCGTTAGTTCATTTTTTAAAACTACGAATCCGGAATATTTAAATGACAAAAACTGTTCTATTTTCTGTTGATTTGAATACTGTACCAAGTTGCAAGGCAAGTAAACTTAAATATTATAATCTTTTTTAGCCAAACTAAATAAAGTTATTTTTCATAGGCTTCCTTTCAGTTTTCTTTACAAAGAAAAGTACCCTGTTCTGTTGCAATAAAGTCATGGATAACTTTGCCTGAACTTTGGTTGCCATTTGCAAGAAAATGCCTACATTTCAAACAAACAGCAAGGCGGCAAACTAATTTTGAAAATAAATTAGAGTCCCGAAAATGTGAAATGTTTGTTATTACTGATGTGAAAAAACAAATAAAGAGTTAGCAATGTAAGGCTTTATTTTATTCTAACCAATTATTTTTTAGTTTGAGTTCCCTGTTCCTCCTGGTTTCCCTTTCCTACCGGAATGTAAATTTTTTGACGCAGATGTAAATTCTCAAGGTGTTTCGTAAAGCTTTTATGGCAATATATGCATTGTTGGGTAGAAATTCTAAATTACTCTTAAACACAAAGAGGATAATTTATTTACAAGCCCTCAGACCTATAATACTATATGCAGCTCCGGCATGGGCGGCAACAGCAAGATCAAATAGACAGTTACTACAGAGAGACTACAAAACAAGATATTAAGAATTATTACAAACTCCCCGTAGTTTGTAAGGAACACGGTTATTCATCACAGTTTAAAAATTTTGCCGCTAGGTATAGTGAAATTCTAAAATTATGTCACCATTTCTTTAACCAGTGTGACAAACATAATACTGAAACCGTGAAGAACATCGGGAATCATGACTACTTGGTGAACCAATGTTTTATGAGACCACGAACGATACACCATAATGAAAAATGGCGGTCAGTGTAAATAATGTATATATTAATTTTTTTTTATTTTAATTCAATTTTCCGCTTAGTTCATTTACTCCTGGCAAAGCAGACTTTACACCCGTCAAAGCAGGTATAGACTTTGATTTTGTATTATGTATGTACACTCAGAAACGCTATTTTCCGATTATTCGAAAGAACGAACAGTCGCTTCAAAGCACCTCCCAATTCTTTTACGGCATGCTTAACATTACGATATCCAGACCTCGACAAGACCTCACAGATGGACGCACTTGCCGTAGCGCTTCAAGATTTGTCAATATATTGCTTATAATTCCTTTACTACCACAAAATTAGATCCAACGCAACATTGGAGATGCAACACGGCTGTGTTCAGGTATTCCTAAGACCTAAAGTGTTTCAGAAGCAGTATTTAAGCTGCGTTTGAAGAGTTCAAAACGGTAGTAGCGGACTTTGTTCCGACGTTTACGCTGCGAGTTTAAAATTAGCTCTCTAGTTCGGTGTTTGACACCTTTTCAGTTATACTGATATTTCTCGGCTTGGCTTTGCCATGTGCAGCCGATTTAGAGTTAGTTTAAGCTAAGGAGCCAGTCATCAGAATTTCTTAATTTACTAGTGATTGGCTACATTCTTATTTTTCTGTTACGTAGCCACAAATAGTGGTGATTTGTGACCACGAAGTTCATGCATCTCTTTTAACCTAGTTTTAACTAAAAAGGTTATTTAAACCTTTCTTCTGAAGTATTTACACTTAAAGACATAGCGAGAATTCGCTACTTCGTCTTTAACGCGGAGTGAGCATTCTATGCTCCCTAAAAGAACACGTAGACTCCACAGCAGATTCAAAAGAAACGAAACTAATAAGATTAGTGGTTTGAAGTATTTGAAAAGTTTTGAAAAAACAGCTTAGAATGCATTAATAACCCAATTTAAGTCACACTAAGTTCATTCAAGTGGTTTCTACTAAAGAAGATTTCTGAATAATAATAATAAAAAAAAAATTGAAGAAGCCCGACTAAGGAATTGACTACACTTAACCGAAATGGAAGAAAACTGCTGTATTTGATCACCGGATTCACATAAAGTATGTAATTCATGAGGCAACTAAATGCGTGGCACAAAGAGAATATTCTCGTACCGAATAGGCGAAAATTTAGATTTTTTTCTGAAATGTGCGAAAGGCACCCAGACTTTCAGGAATTCTGTAATAGTGTAGAATTTATTCCTTTATCTTCCAGGTCTTCCTTTACCCTTGTAGCGATTTATATTTATTTTAAATAACCAGTTAAATTTAATTTGAAGTTCTTTTCTATAAGCCTTCATTCCCCTAATTGTCAGTGCCAGAATATTTAAATTTGGTAGCGCACGTAAAGGAATGCAAATTCTACCAGTGGGAAAAAAGTTTAAATATCAAGTTCTAGGAGGCAAAGTTAGAGAGTCTGGGAAAACTCTGTGCTTGTTGTAGCACGAGCTTGGGCTTAGCAGTTATTGCTCGTTAAACGTGGCGTAACGGCTATTATTTTGCTGCCACTAAACTTATCAACGCTCTGTTAGGAAACAGGATTGTCTGAGCCCTGTAGCATAAGTCTATTACTTGTTAATATCTTCAAATTTTTTAGTTTGATTCTTACTGTTTCAGTTACCGCCCAAGCAGAGTAGTGTGTTAGCGTCGAGTTGACGCATTGTAAAAATTTAAAGAATGTAATAAAGAGTAGTTTCAACCCTTCTTCTGTACAGTCACTACTCTCCAGATTTCACACAAGAGATAGACAGTAGATCTTACACCTTCCTAATTAAAATATGATACGTCTAGCTAAAGCATGGAGGTAATAAAAGCTGTGCTAGCTATGAGAACAAAACAAATTATTGTGACAAATTGTATGATAAAATGCTGTAATATCGAAATTTTCTGCTTAAGATAACTTGCTTAGAGAAATATTTATGGTACGGTATGATAACACACTTTCCACCTCTAAAATATGATTAAATATTATATAGGCTCGGTTATAGAAGAATAACGATAAACTCAATGGATTCATGCCATAAAAACCTTTTCTTTGTCCTTCCGTTTCAATGATTTTTCCTTTTGTGCCATCTCGATGCTCAGTTTTTGTATATACAGAAATATGGATAGTGTAACCTAACAGTTTTAATAATTTCAAACCTTGCATTTTAAGAATTTTTTCTTTAAGAAAACGAGATTATCTACCACCGTTTTCCTGTTCACGTAACTTTCATTATCGTATGACTGCCCATGATAATCTACAAGAGTATATCAAAATCATTAAAAACTTGCGAATAAGAAATTCAGTAAGGCCTTTTAAAAAAGATTTTTAATTTCACAAAATTAAAGAAAAAAGAAGTTTAACAGATATACAAATCATATCAAGCACTTTTAAAAATCACACTCAGCTATTCTTTGTGACTCACAGTACACGAACGAAACCTACAGAATAAGACTCGTTTCTGTTTATATTTTATTTTTCTAACACGGAAGTAATTCTATGAGAAATTGTTCTAGATATTTAATTTTGAACGCTAGTACTATTACAACTCGTAGCCAAACTTTCAGGCTTTTCTGCTCATTGGGTCATATCTGACCATCAACCCAAATTATCCAGAAAGTTCCCATTGCCTGAGAAATTTCTAGATATTTTGAGATAGTAGTTAATTATTTCAATAAATTGTTTATCGAAAATCTTCCTTTAAGAAGAGATCAAGGAACTTTTTAGTTTCTCTTAAACGAAGATCCTTTTCCGCTAGACATACACGATCTCTCTCAAAAGTGACTGTATTTTTTTTCTACCTAATCAATTTGGTTCTGTTTCATTGTGTCCATTAATTCTGAGCTCTGAGTTCTCAGACAGTTCTTTCCATTTACACATATAAACTATTGTTGTGAAATAGTTCGTAGTTATAAGGAAGCTTCAAGAATATTTGCGTACCTCTGTGGCTCTCTTGCTGCAGAACCACAATTAGAATTGACTACAGTTTTTAATGACAGCAGAACGCAGTGTCAATTGCGTCTGAATATTGCAAGCCAATTTTGTTTCACTTTCCCACAATTTAAAAAGCCCATGAAAGATGTCATAAACCCTGAAAAACTGTCTTTTCTTTGCCATGAGTCGAATCCTCTCAGAAATATCTATTGTATATTCCTAAATTAAAATATTATTGAAATTATTGTCTGTAATATCTGGCCGCGCTCCAGGGTCTCTTAAGTCGTTTATGCATTAAAGGAAGCTACGTTCTTCGATTCCAACTATTTCTCTTCTTCTGTTCTCTAAAGCTGCAAAGTAGTTGAAATGTCGCATTTCATCACGTACCACAGATGCTAAATTTGCTTCAACTGTTCCATTTCTTTGTCTCCATTTACATTTAAAAATGTTTTCTCCTTATAACTCATAGTATATTTATAAGATATTATGGCAGATAAAAATGATTTGCCGCATTCTTCGTTATTATGTGACAACAAGATCTCCTATTAAATCTATTACATAGCAATGTGCGACGGGCTTTCAGATTTTATTAAAATCAGTGTATTTCAATTATTGAATCAAAATTTCAGCGCAAACGAGATTTTAAACATACATGGGATTTTAATGTATGCAAGTAAGGAAATAATTTCAGCAGAAAATTAAATGTGTTTCTGTAACATATTGTTGCGAAAAATTCGGCGGTTGCGCCTGTATGTAAGCTTTCCGGCATAGCACTAAGGTTGCCATAAAATAGCGTATGGGAGGGTTACCAGATTGGCGACTTTATCGCCCATTTGGCGACCAAATCGGCGATATCCCGTGGTCCAATCGGGAAGCTTCTAGAATAACTTCCTGTCGAGATATTTCTCGAAACCTGTGGAACCTAAGGAAAAGCTATATAAACCCCTGCGTTTCTGAGAGCCGGCATTGTGAGAATTGGGAGAATAGCTGCTTACTGTGAGTGCTAAGCTACGCGAGAGTTTTGTGAACGGAAAGCGATCGAGATAGTGCTTTGCCGTGAAGCTACCTTCACAGTATAGCTTGACAGTGTATTGGTGATTGTTCCACGGTGTTTATTATAAGTTTAGTGTTGCCGTGAAGCTACCTTTACAGTTACAGCCTGAAGCTGTGTTGCTGATTGTTTCAGCCTATTTATTGTAGATTTTCGACGCTTTTAAAGGTAATTTTGGAACTGTGCTGTAAATAGTGATTCTTGTAAATAAATTGTGCTTTTTATTGTTCTGCATCGTGTTTTCATCGGATACTCTCAAATCCACGAACCCGTATAACGCAACAATATATATCTGACGGACCCCTGCAACTGCGGATGTTGAGAGGCAATCAGTTTCGTTAATCTATTACTTTCGCTTTTGCAAATTTATTCGTGCTTAAAAATGATTGGTGCACTAAGGAATAAATGTTGAATCATGTTCGTGTATTCATGCTTCATTTTGGAATATGAATAAAATATACTGAGCATTAATACCATGGGCCACGTGATCCCTCTTAAATAGGTACATGAAATTAAAACTTTTATACAGCCTACGAAATGAGGGTAATATTTTTTCATGGCTCAGTTAGTCAAAAAAGTTCATTCAATTCATTTATACATTTTGGGAATTTTATCAGCTACTTTAAATTAGAATTTTAGGGTCCCATATACAATATTGCTAAATGCAGCCATGATAAATTTTCGAATTTTTATTTTGAAAGGCATCTTTTAAGCTAGAAAACATTAATTGACGATCATGGGTTTCAAATTGCCTCTTGCAGAATTATCGAAATTCGTAATTTTGTATTTAATGACCCTCAGTTGACGCTTTATCCATCAGATGAAAGTTGTTTAAATTATTAATTTTTACAATAATTTTAATGTTTCTCATATCATGAACTGATATTTTTTCTTAAAACATTTTTAGGAATAACTTGCTAATTGGAACGTTTTTCTTAGAGCGTCCGTATGAAAATTTAAATTTTGAATGTATTTACTAAAAAAGGTTTCAGGCCAAATTGCTGGTGAGGAAACTTACCTTATTTGATTAACATTTAAATTGGAGTCATGAATCAACGACTTATTGCTCAAGAGATAATTATTCTTGCAATCCTTTTGAAATATCCTTCATAATTTGTTACTATAATTCACTTGCCTACTAAACAAATACGTTTTATATGAAATATATAAGCATTTGCATTTTTAGAAGCTCCTTTTTTTGAGAACTTTTATTTCCTAATGTTGATAAATTAGTGAGATCAATAATTAACCAGCTTCTTCAACTAAGCAGAACTGTGATAAAAGATTTGTGGAATAAATGTATGCGCCTATTACCATTTCCGCCTTTGAGTTCGGAAATAAATACTAGCTAGTTGTATAACGTAGCTCAACCCGAAAAGCTTTTGCAAAGGTATAAGCTTTGCAAAATTAGATTATTAGGGAGAGGTTCTTAAACATAAATTGCGTTGGTTTTTCGGGAACCTCACAGAACTAATATGAGCTCTATACCAAGTTCTGCCAAAAATGGTAAGATAATGCCATGTTTTTAAATCATAAAAATAATCATCAATTCCTGGTTACAATAGTCACAAGTTTCTAAAGCGGAAAAAACTCTTGTGCAGTCACGTAACACTCTCGCGTTTTTGACAACTACAAAGGAAATCAAAAGGTATCTTACCAATGTTTCCTAATTCTTACGATAACCTCTTATGGAGAGTTTAATCTTTGAGTGTTCTTTGTTTCTCCTATAAGAGCGTCATATTAATTCATCACATAAATTTACCGCACTATAGCGCGTAATTCGCATAAGCCTTGAACATCCGTAAACATGAAATAAATCGCGGCATTTTTAGCCCTATTAAAATTAATGTGGCATCCTTATCGCCAAACACCACTTTTTCCTCCGGGTTAATTAGGAATATTACACAAAGCTGAGGGAAATTCTGTTCCCGCAGGTAATATGAGGAGAACAGCCCCGGCTACCCTTAATGGCGGACGTTTTGTTTTCGCACAAAGTCCACGATAGAAATGTTAACGGTTACTTCGAAATAAAAAAGTTCGTGAGAGGCCGTAAGCAGGATACATCGAAGTCGGGAAAATGTTAGAAACAAACTGCTGAAAGGTTAGAAATTTATCTATTGTTTGATCAATTCTTTCTTCCCATTTTTTTAGGCTTTCCTGGAACGAGACTGAAATTCAGAATACTTATCCTATATTCTAATCCAAGCAACTGCACACCTGCAAGTACAGTTTCAATTTCTTCAATCAACTTGTATTTGCGTGATTAAATAACAAAGCAGACTATCTTTCACATTTATGCAGAAGAGAATGCTAGAATTAGCAAGGAAACACTAGTTTATTTAATCCATTTCTTATGACTCAATTTAAGGAATAACGGCGATTTATACAATATCAAAGGAATACAATTTATACAATATGAAAGGTATACTGAGTAGTTTTCGCTCAATCAAACTAGAAAATGTATTGTGGGCCGTTGGAAACGTTATAATGCTTTTATACATGTTGGATACATCATAAACTATGTATATCATTTAATGAAAAGTACAGCAGGACGCCTTTCATCCAATTTAAATGGGGTGCAGCAGTTTTGAATAAATTTCTTATAACTCAGGGAAATTTTACGTCAGTAAAACTCGAAGTAAATGCATATAAAATTGTTGAGCAAACTCGTACATTACACTTCGTTTACATACTTATTTAATTTTAAAAAATAAGGGATTGAATATTGTCTAAAAACATGCCGAAGAATAATTACTGATGATACTGAAGCAACATAAATTTGCAGGACCAATTTCTAAGGTTAATTAGAACCTGCTTCTTCGGCTGTAAGCGTGAAAATGACGAATATGAAACATGTCCTCCCGCAATAACATAAGAAAATATATTCGAGAACGCTTCAGCTAATATCGAAGCGAATTGTCGCCATCTATTAACAAAAAGGGAAAACTGAAATAATTTCTTTAAAAGCTGAAGGTTGTAGAGACATCAGGTTATTTTCAAGGAGGAGACATGAAAAATAAGCAACGCTTTCGCCGGGAATCGAACCCTCGACCGCTCGGTTATGCGTCGAGAGTGGTGACCACTACACCACGAAGGCACGCGAAAATGGCAGGAGAAATATCTTATAAGGTAAAGAGGGACTAGAATTGAGATCATTAAACAGAAACAAAAGATTTTTATGAATGTCTTATTCCTTTGGGAAATTTAATTCGCCAACCAAAGACTTTTTTTCAATAATTTTGGCTCCAGACAAAGGAAATGTGACTTTTTGATCAGCAATTTTGGGCAATAGAGAATTTTTCAGTTTCTTTTTTCCTAACATATGTCCCATACTCCTTAATACAAAATTCCAAGGTCCTCTTAATTTGTCCAATGTATATTAAGTCTCGTCGGTTAGGAATGCTGTATATACCCCAGGAGTTCATATCCGAAGTTAGATCTTCGAGAATTGAACTGCGAATTTTATTAACATGAGAAAAGAGACACACTAGTTAATCTTCTCTTACGTTCAGTATTATAGGTAATCGATGGAAAGAAAGGAATGACTATTGAATTCTTATAATCTCCCAAAACGAGAGAACGTTTCTTTTTGTGTTGAGATGAGCGTTTTTAAGCCGCTTGTTTAATAACACGAGGTAAAAAGCCTCTTCAATTGCAGCTGCTCTTAAATAGTTGAGTTCTTGATCAAGAGCTGACCTGGACCGTGGTGTATTATCATATGAACCCATGCTGCCCTTTAGTTATTTTCATTCTTGAAACCGAAGAAGTATGTTCTATTTAATCTTCAGAATTCGATTTGCAAATTTATGCAACTCACGCTGATTCTTGTTGTTTTCATATATTTAACAATTAGTGATTTTTTTGAATTTTTTTTGGTAAACTGGGATTATAGAAGTTAATTAGGCCTTTCTTATGCAAGAAGCATGAAAAATCACGGTGTTCCTGTCGGGATTCGAATCACTGACTGGTATACTTAATTACAAGTCCGTGCATTGAGCAGTAGCATATATTAAATTAATGGGAGAAGATTGATTTTTCTCTTGCGTGTTTGAACACTTCAAACCGCACGTTGGCTATTTGCCTAAAAGATGTTATATCTTCGCACAAAACTTTGTAGGAAAAACTGGCTTGCATTTATGCTAGACATGGAGAAAACTGAAAAAACGGAAAATTTAATGATTTTTGGCTTCTGTTTAAGTCTGCATACCGAGAAGAATTGACGCCTCATTTTGTTCCATGCGGAAAAAAAGAAAAAGGGGGAGGGAGGGAAATAGGATTAAACACAATTATTTTTTAACTTTCGTCGCAGCTTCCTTTATATTCTAACTTCCTTTCCCATCTTATTCATTGCTTTGCCGTTTGAATCATCCGTGTGAAATGCTTTTATCCTTTGATTGACATTCTTTTGTCATCTCCGTCCTGTCCAACCTAGTTAAAAATTTGCTTTCTGTTGAAGGTGATTCAAAATGTGTGAATGTGTTATTATTTGTAAATTTGGTCAGCTTTTTAAGTGAAAATTCTATAAGTGAGTTTGTTTCTTTTAAGTGAGTTTGTTTGAATGAAGAGTGAAAGTGATATTTTTTAGGCATACGTGTGTATCCTTTTATTAACAAACCACGAGTTTCAAGAGTTTAGTATTCCTGATATTTGCTTGCCGTAAAGAGTATGTAAAACGTCAAACACGGAAATTTTAATGTACAATAATGCTTCGAATTATACTTACCAAACGATTATTCATCAATTTTACTAGTGTTGTGAATTATTTAAGGCCTAACAGTGGCGAGCAGAAAGTCGCTAAACTTTGGTATTTCGACCCGTGCTCGAATCCCAGCTAACAGGCTGGCTGCTTGAGATTTCTCGTGGTCTTACATGTGAATAGCGTGGACACGATCCAGTTTCGCTTAAAACGTTCCCCATAAAGGCATCCCTATCCATAGGTAAACAGCTCTCGAGTTGCTTTGCCTTAGTCAATTAACTTAACTAATTGTTTTCCTCGGCGATGACCCTACTCCATGATATCCGAATACCAAATGTAAATATATATTGTTATGCAGATGATCTATTGGCTTTAGTAGAAGGTGACTCTCTTAAGAATATACAAAAGACCTTTGTTGTTTTAGAGAATAGCATGAAGAAATGGAGTGTGAGTGAAAAAATTATTTTTAATAAAGAAAAAACTAAAGGTCTCTTCTTTCCACGTGGTGGAAAGAAAGTAAGTCACCCGAGGCTCTATTTCGATGGTAAGAGAATTAAATTTGACAAATATATAAAGTATTTGGGTGTTATTATTGATGATCACTTAACTTTTATCGAACATTTTAAAAATATACAGAGGACCACAGATAATATTTTGATATTTTACAAAACCTATTTTAATTCTTCAATTTTAACAAGTAAAAGTCTAATATTGAAACAGATTTATGAAAATGTTGTGTTGCCAAAGATTATGTATGGAGTGGGTGCCTGGGGCTGCCGGGCAGGGAAGCTGGTAAAATTAAGAAATAAGATAAATTCAATACAGAGAGTCTGGCTGCTTGCTCTGGCCAGAGCCTTTAGAACGGTTTCGAACGAGGCTCTATGTGTCTTAGCTGGAACTCCCCCTCTCTCATTATCCTATCAGTTTTATGATAATAAATTTAAACTTAGAAACGATATTATCCAGAGTATTATTGAGTTTGATGAAGTAGTCGAGGCCAATGCTTTTAAATATGACAGTGAATTTCCTATTCATCCAAAAGATCACTTAAGAATAATATATGATAAACATATGTTTCAAACCAGTGAATTTGATATTTTTACGGATGGTTCCGGATTCGACTAATTAATTAGACTAACTAATTTAAATTCTGTTTACCAGGCTGAGACCTGCGCTATTGATGAAGCCCTAAATTGGATTAAAAATAACTTTAATAGTCCACACTGTTTTAATATTTATTCCGATGCATTATCTGTTTTGGAAGCGCTCTCGGGTCCGAAATGTGGCAATAAAATATTGTACCATATCAAAGAAAAGTTTATACATCTTCAAAAAATTCATATTCTACATATTCACTGGATAAAAGCACATGCTGGAAATCTGGGAAATGAGAGGGCGGATGTTCTAGCTAAGGAAGCGGCTCTGGGTGAAGGTGATTGCCTCGACGTTATATCCTCTAGACGCATTATGGTTACAAGACTGAAATCCATTTTATTTAAAAATTGGGCCAATGATTGGGATAATTCTGCAAAAAAGATTGGATTTTTAGCGGATTTTAAGGTTTTTAACAAGATGAATCTTAGTTGTGATAGCGATTTTAATCAGATTTTAACAGGACGTGGACGTTTTCCTTACTATTTGAAACGATTTGGAATTCAAGAATCCGATTTGTGCCTCTATTGTAATAAAACAGGAGATTCTAGGCATTTCATAGAAGATTGTGCACTCACTGAGAATTTAAGAAAATTGTACGGTACTCCTCTATTTGGTAACCAGAAGAAACTTGCTGTAAAAAAGAAGATTGCGAAAAAAATTGATGGAAATATTTAATACAAATAGAGACCAGATAGGCATAGGTTAGGGAATGGAGTTTCTATTGTGGTGTGTGTATATGAGTTTGTTCTTTATGTGACGTTTATTTTTGTTTATAACAATTACTTTTATTTTTTATGTTCGCTTATGTGGATGTCTGGGTCTGGAGGTTTTTCTTCCAGTCGTAGTTACTATTTTGTTCCGTTTCAATTTTTCTTTTGGTTGCTCGGTGCCCGGACTTGGTCTTTCGGTGTTTTTAATTGCTAGTTTAAATATTCTCTTGGGTTTAGTGTTAGTTTTTCCTTGGATGTATCCGCGTTGCTGGGCGACCGTTTGTTGTGAAACGGGCCGGTTCTGCTATGTCATTATGGCCAGCGTATGCTGGCTAGGGAAACTGGGGCTGCGCGCCTTTTCAACCAATCAACCTTGCAAAAAAAATGGGAACATGCAAGTCTTTCCTTCGATCCTAAAATCCCAATTTCTAAAATCTGGAAAATTCTTAAATCTCTCTCCTCCTTGCCCATCCCAAAACATGCATGTCATTCTATCCTTGCTCAAGAAAGCCGAGACCTCAATACTGCTTGCTCCCTCTTCTCTTCAGAATTCAACCCCCCTGTAAATCCTATTCCTTCCTTTTCTCTTCAACTTATTGAGGCCTATATTTTTCTTCACAAACCTCCTCTTACTCATGCCCTTGACTCTCCCTTTCTCCGTTGCGAACTACATACCGCAATTCGAACCCTCCGCGCTAACTCTTCTGAAGGGCCAGATGGCATTCCCAACAAAACCCTAAAGCTTTTTCCAGTCAACAAACTCAGTCTACTGCTTTCCACTTTCAACTTCCTGTGAAACAATTCACAATTCCCCTTTTCCTGGAAACACTCCATTATCATCCCAATCCCTAAACCAGGAAAAGACCTCTCTTCCCCTTCTTTCTATCGTCCTATATGCCTTAGCTCCTACCTTGGTAAACTCTTTGGAAAACTTGTTAACAATAGACTCTCTTGAGCTTTCGAAAACTTCAGAATTTACAATCCTCATCTGTATGGTTTCAGATCCAATAGATCTGCTATCGACATTGTTCTATTCCTCAGCTTCGATATTCAAGATGCCTTTCATAACAAAAAAGAGATTTCTGCCATCTTTCGATCAAAAAAGCGCAATCGACTCTGTAAATCCAAGAGCACTCCTCTGCAAATTTCTTAAACTTGGTCTTGGCCCAAAAATTAACAAATATATAAAGTTCTTTCTGTTATGAAATAATTAAATATTAATCACTTTACAGGGATAACAGCGTTGATTAGGAGAATGGAAAAAGCAAGCATTCAAACTATACAGCAATCAACTTTACAACTGCAACGTAACTAAAGTTCAGAGCTCGAGTTGGCAGACCGCCAAAACATTACGTCACTTAACCGCTCTGAGAGCATAAGCTAATACAGAAAAAAAATAACATTAATCATTGCATCTCGTGACAGTTGAAGGTATAAAATATCAACACCCCTCCTCAATGATTAATCCTTAATAAAATAAAATGACTTACCTTAAGCTGCATAAAGTAATAAATCAATACATAATATAAATCACAAATTAACATAATCCAAGGTTTTGCCTAAACGTTTTTAGTTTGTTTGTCCCTAATGGCTTTGTTAAAATGTCTGCAGTCATTTCATCAGTACGCAGATATCGGAGTTCATAATTTTTATCTTTAACAAGTTCCTTGACAAAATGAAATTTAGTGTCTATATGTTTAGTTCTACCACTGCCTCGTTCATTATGTAACATTTTGATGCAACTTTGATTATCCTCATAAAAAATGCAAACAGTGTCCTTTTCATGGAAATCTTGCAAGAGTCTTTTAAGCCAAATTGCCTCCTTTGCCGCTTCGGCAAGTGCTAATTCCGCTTCAGTCGATGACAAAGTCACACACTGTTGTTTTCTGCAGTTCCATGTAAATACACTGCCTTGATATTTAAAGAAATATCCGGAGTTAGATTTCCTATCAGTAGGATCACTTCCCCAATCTGCATCCACATAGCATAACAACGAGTTATTTTCGTGCTCGTTTACATTTCCCAGACGCAGTTTAAGATCTTTCGTTAATTTTAGATATCTGAAGAGCCTTTTGACTTCTATCCAATCTGCTTCCGTAGGTTTTGACACTTTTCTAGCTAAGATGGAAACAGCAGCTGCTATGTCTGGTCTGGTATTGACTGCTAGGTACAGTAAAGATCCTATTGCACTTTTATATTCCTCAACTTTACTGTAAGCTTTTGCATCTTTCCTTTGCTTATAATATCCTGGATCAATAGGAAACGTAGATGTTTTACAATCGTTCATGTGATATTGTTTCAGCTTTCTTGAAATGTAGCTTGATTGGTCTAGGTAGAAGATTCCCTCGTCGTCACGTTGAAAGAAATATCCTGGTCAATAGGAAACGTAGATGTCTTACAATCGTTCATGTGATATTGTTTCAGCTTTCTTGAAATGTAGCTTGATTAGTCTAGGTAGAAGATTCCTTCGTCGTCGCGTTGAAAGCGTATGCCTAAATAGTAATGAAGATTTCCCAAATTTTTCACTGAGAAGTGTTCACCGATTTCGCTTTCAAAATTTTTAAGTAAATCTTCTGTGCTTGTTACAACGACCATATCATTCACATGCACAGTGATGTAAACAAACCCTTCTTTATCTTGTCTTGTATATAAACAAGGGTCATTTTGACTTCGTTCAAATCTTTTACTTAAGAGAATTTCATTAAGTTTCTTATTCCATTCATTTGTTCCTTGCTTGAGGCCATATAAGTTCTTTACAAGTTTACACACTTTATCACCTTCTTCAAATCCGGGAGGTTGCTTCATGTATATATCATGAGATAGATCGCCATTTAAGTATGCTGATTGTATATCATAATGTCTTATTGCCATTTTTCTTTTTCCTGCTATGGTAAGAAACATTCTCATAGTAGTTGGCTTGGCTACCGGAGCAAATACTTCCTCATAGTCGTGACCATATTTCTGCTGGTATCCTTGAGCAACCAGTCTAGCTTTATAACGAAATACTTTTCCTTCGGAATCTCGTTTGGTCTTGTATACCCATTTACAGCCTATAATGGTCTTCCCTTCAGGCGCATTTGTCAAATTCCATGTGCCATTCGTCTTTAAGGCATTAATCTCTTCTTGCATGGCTTGTTTCCATTTTTCCTTATTGGCACCCGAACAAGCTTCATAATATGATGTTGGATCTGCTGCTTCTTCCGACTGTGCTGAGAATGAACTAATATTGTATCTCACAGGCGGTATACCTTTGTTTTGTCTAGGAGATCTCCTCAGTTCTGTATTTTCAGAGATACACTCCTCTTCTGAATTATCCTTCAAAATAGTCAGATCATCTGTATCCTCCTGTTTAACTTTAGGATGGGGATCTTTTGGTATAAATGTCACATCATGAATGCTTTCTGTATGAACTAGTTTCGTACGAAGAGCAAGTTCACTTTCCTTAAGAACATATAAACCTCCTTTGGTGTAGCCGAAAGCTATTATATTATCATTCTTCACGATATGGCATTCTGCACCTTTAAAGTTCACTTCATATCCATTATCAGTTAGCTTCTTTACGGATAATAAATTTCCAGATAACTGTGGAACAAAAAGCACATCTTTAATTGTAATCTGTATTTCCTCATTTTGATTATTCTGATATTTTATCAAGCAATTACCTTTTCCCTGACTAAACACAGTATATCTGTTAGCTGAAGTTATTCGTTCAGAAACAGAATCACTATCAAAATTGAAGAACAGACTTTTATCATTGCACATATGAATGGTAGCTCCAGAATCGATACACCAGTAACCATGTAAATTACCCACACTTGTAAAGCAATGGGGATTCGAAACTTGTTTCGCTTCATTAAAGTCACTAGAATCTACAGCCGCATTGACTTGTTGCTTTTGATTATGCTTAAGTTTCCATTTCGCATATTTCCTGCAGTCAGCCTTAAAATGTCCTAATTTCTTACAAAAGAAACATTTAGGTACTTTATTTTTATCAGCTGGAATGTTACGCATTAAAGAAGAATATGACTTCAAAGCTTTATTCTCGTTTCCTTCAGCAGGTTCTTTACTTTCGTTTTGACGAGTGTACTCTTCCAACAATTTATTTTTAACTAATTCAATAGTTAAGTCCTCTTCAGGTCTTGTTTCTAAAGCTGTTATTAACGTAGCATAATTTTCAGGTAAGCTGCTTAAAATAAATGCAACGAGTAAAGGTTCTGAAATTTTCTCACCTAACGCTACTAGTTGATCCGCAATAGCTTCCATTTTCATTAGATGATCGCTCATTTGTTCTTTATCACTGTACTGCAAATTACACAGCTTTTTCAAAAGTCCAACTTTTCGAGACAGTGTTGACTTTTCATGGTACTGTTTGAGAATATCCCATGCCTCTTTCGCAGTCGTACACTTTCTAATATGTCCTAATTGGTTATCTTCCAATAATAGTCCTACAGTAGCTCTAGCTTTTCCGTCTTTCGAAATCCACTTTGTAGTTGCTGGAGATGGAGGTTCTGTAATAATAACATCCCATAACTCCTCCTTAATCAGCAAGAGTTCCACTTTAAACTTCCAAGTGTAATCATTTCTATCGTTCAGCTTCTCGACGCACAGGCGATCCACAGCCGCCATTACGCAGTCCTTAAAAGCGAAGGAGAAAACGAAAGCAATCACTGTTTATCAGCTTCAATCTAAAATGCTGATTCAAAAGATTACTATATGCCTTTACGAAAGACTTCTCCTAATTCCTGGGCCCATAACCTGTTATGAAATAATTAAATATTAATCACTTTACAGGGATAACAGCGTTTATTAGGAGAATGGAAAAAGCAAGCATTCAAACTATACAGCAATCAACTTTACAACTGCAACATAACTAAAGTTCAGAGCTCGAGTTGGCAGACCGCCAAAACATTACGTCACTTAACCGCTCTGAGAGCATAAGCTAATACAGAAAAAAAATAACATTAATCATTGCATCTCGTGACAGTTGGAGGTATAAAATATCAACACTTTCTTTCTCCCCATGACTCCAGCATCAAACTTGGCTCTCAACTTTCCACTCCCTTCTCTATGGATCACGGCACCCCACAACTAGACGTGCTCTCTCCTCTTCTCTTCAACCTCACGCTCAATGACTCCCCTCCCTCCTCAAGAGCAATATTCGTATCGCTATATTTGCAGTTGATATTGCGATTTGGTCCAGTTTGGACAAAGACATTAATTTGCAATATGCAATCGACCAAGTTTGGGATTATTGCATAGAATAAGGTTTCTCCCTAGCCCAAGAGAAATGCCGTCATTTATTCTCCAAAAACTGGCATCCTTGCCTCCCTACGCTCTTGATCTATGATCTCCCCATTCCTCTTGCATCTTCTCACAAATTTCTAGAAGTCACAGCTCATTATCCTTTCTCCCTCACATCAAACCATTAACTTCAAAAACCAAAGCTACATCTAACACTTTTAAATTGGCACTTCTATCGCCCCAAACCCACCCTCACAGCTCCGTCTTTATATATCTACTGTCCGTTCTATCTCCACTTAGCCTTCCCCTGTTGTGTAACCTGTCCACCAACAAACTCAAGCCTTTGGAAATTGCCCACAAAATGGCCATTAAGAGAGCCCTCGGACTTCTCCGCTTCACCCGCTCCTCTCAAGTCTACATTGAATCTCAACAAAAACCCCTTTGCTTTGAAGCCCAACACCAGCTCTTTTATCTCCTACACAGGGTATGCATCCCAGCGCACAATCATCCTTTGGCTCCTCTGTTACTTCCACCTACTCGTTCAGGCAACATCATGGAGCTCCTTAATACTAAAACTTCAAATTATCCTTTTTTTCCAAATCCCCCAGTTTCTCCCATTAACTCTCCAGCCCCCTGGGAGTTCTCTCCAGCACCCTCTAGGTGCAACATTCCTTCCCTTCTTTCAAAATCCTCCTCACCCGTATCAGCCATTCAGTCCCTTTGCCTGGACACAAAAACAAACCTTCCCCCAGATTCCATTTCCATCTTTACCGACGGCTGTCTTACTCCAACTCATAATGGTGCAGCATTCTTCGTCCCAAACTTAGGCCTTCGACAAAATTTTGCCCTGCAGGACAAATGCACCATTATGGAGTTGGAACTCCTCGCCATACGTGAAGCACTCTCCTGGTTCTCCTCTTCAAACTACTCCCACTATGTTACTCTCACTGATAGCAAATCTGGCCTACTGCCCTTCAACGGCTTCCCTCCTCTACTTATCCGCTTCTATCTGAAATTTATTCCCTCTATCAGACTTACATCTCCCACAGTAAATCAGTTAACTTTCAGTGAGACTAGCTAATCTTCTTACAGGTACTCCTATTACACTTTCACCTTCTTCCCTTCAACCCAAAAAAATCCCTTATCCTCTCTCTTAATACTGAATTCTTTTCCTCCCTTCTGCCAGCCCTTGGCGTCCACTCACTTCAATCACACTTTCCAAAAGATTACTTTCACACCCCCAAAAGAAAGTTGATATCTGCCTGCGCCGCCTCAGAACAGGCGCTATTCTCACTCGCGAAATTCTATTTAAATTTAATAAAATAGACTCCCCCCTTTGTCTGTTCTGCAACGTTCCTGACACTATCGAACACCTCCTGCTTTATTGTTCTCTTTACTCTGTGCCCAGGAACACTCTTCAAAATCAACTTCTTGCACTTTCAGGTCTCCTTCTATCTATCTTGCACTCTATTACACTTCCTCAGCCATTCTCAAACTCCTAGGAGACTTCGCACATAACTGTAATTTCATAAATATGCTTTAAATTACCTCTTCGTCCCTTCCCACCATCATCCCTCTGTCTCTCTCACTCTCTAGCTTTCCCCTGCCCTTTTCTGCAACAAATCACATTTGACGGCTTTTCTGCATGCACTTAACACCTGCGCATTGTTCCCGTGTTTCCTTTCCCTGTCTTTTCCTACACTGCTTATCTACAAGTCCGAGAGTCCATAGCACCTTTTACAGTTAGAAAGGAACAATACTGTTGGTCAAATGTCTTACAACTGGAGAATATCCCAACAAGATACCATGACCACCCTACAATCAAGACAGACATACCTCCAAAAAAGTAAGTACCTTTGCTTGAGATTTCACTTCCAGTTTTAAGATAACGTATCACTATACCACCTTATTTATATTATGTACTCAGATTTATTTAATACATTTATTTTATGCTTTAGTTTACGTGTTCCATGCATAAACTTTGTGTAATCAAATTGGAAACATTCTGCTGTAGTTAACAAACACTATTACTAAAAAGAAATTGAAATGTGATGTTACCTGCTTGTCTTCTCTTTTCATTCTGTAAAAGGTAATAAAATGCTTCCTGGTTGCATAATGTTAATTAAATTAAGTTTTCATGCGCTTTGCACCACTGTCTGTGAAAAAGGTAATAAATGCCTTCCTGGTTGTGCAATGTTGATTAAATTAAATTTTCATTTGCTCTGCATCACTGCCTGAATAATACTTTAATACGCCTCTTGTCATTTCTTGCTGTCCCTACCTGCTTAGTAAATATCTCTTCATATCATTATTTTCGGTTCTTCTATCCCTTTCTTTCTTATTCCGCCCCTTGCCCCCTTCACAAATTATCTCCTTTTCATTAGCCTGCTCCTCCAAAGCTTCTGCC
>KK115664.1:418678-430687 GCA_000611955.2 Stegodyphus mimosarum
GCATTTCTGACATTTCCCCTCCCCTATTTCAGGGATCTCATTTCTCCCCACCTTACATGGGTAAGTAGGTAAGAATTAATATGAGAATACTACATATTGTATACCTGTGCTAGAAATAGTTTCTCCCCCCTTTATCTGATGAACACAGGAATGCTCATTAGGATTGCTCTCTCTCTCTCCCTCACTCAAATTCTTTTTTTTTCTTTCTTGTTTCTTCTTTTTCCTCCCGTTTTTCTTTTCCTTCGGGAAGGGGCTCCACTCTATCTCCCTCCTCCTTTCCTATACAAATTTCTATGTTTCTTCCTCCTATCCATTTTACATTAGCCTCAGATCGAAGGATTTCTGAAATTCCATGCAATCACCAATCAAACTGACATTTAGATTCCTGTGAGTTGATAGGCAAACCGCTTTGGTATCCTCAATTTTCGGGAGCCGATCAGAACTTCGAAATCGGTACATCAAGCGATGTAAGAAGATCCAGATATGACGAATAGTTTGAAAAGCTCCTGATAGGACGGTAAAAATTTTCCTTTATTCAAAAGAAAAAATTCTTTTTACTCTATTTTGAACCTCTCTAATAAGATTTAAAAAATCCTGTTCATGTTCCTCACTTTGATAAATAAACCAATTTTATTCTTATGTGTACTTGTGTGCAACTATTCGATTCAGTCTATTTTCCCATTTCATGTGTACCTTTGAACATACATTGCTCGACATTGAAAATGCAACACCAAGAAGGAGTGGTCAGAAAGTGATGAAATTTGAAAAAAAGACAGAGACAGCAAGCAGCAATAAGTGATCCTTATTTCAAAATGATAGTAAGAATACAGAGCGAGAACGGCGTCAGCTCAGTAGGATGTAGGACTACCGTGGACAGCGATGCACGAAGAAACACGTCTAGGCATTGAGTCAATAAGAGTGCGGATGGTGTCCTTAGGGATGGCTCTCTATTCCCTTTCAACCCTTTGTCACAGTTCGTTTTCTAAACGAGGCAGGGGCAGAGTCTGCAAACGGCGTCCAATCACATCCCACACATGTTCGATTGGTGACAGGTGTGGAGAGTACGGTGGCCAGGGAAGCATCTGTATCCCTTGTAAAGCATGTTGGCAGATACGAGCACTGTGTGGTCGGGCGTTATCCTGCTGAAATTAGACAGCCCCTGAAGGTAGGGGATTGCCACCGACCGTAGTACATTATCCAAGTATCATTGGGCCGTAATAGTGCCCTGAATATGAACTAGAAGTGACCTGGAATTGTAGGCAATAGCGCCCCAAACGATTATTCCACGTTGTCGCGCGGTGGGGCGTTCCACAGTTACTGCCGGATTAGATCTGTCTCCACGTCAACGCCACATACGTATGCGGCGACTGTCACTGGATAAACAGAACCGTGACTCAACTGAGAACACGACGTTTCGCCATTCTGTCATCCACATTGCTCCAGTCCGGCACCATTCTAAACGTTGGCGTCTATGCTATGGGATCAATGGCAGTTTTAACGGACGCCGTGAGTGCAGGCCATGTTCAACCAATCGACGGGAAATGGTTCTCGTCGATACGGGAACATCCAGAGTATCTTCCCCATTCTTCAGAATCGCGGTACAAGTGACTTGCGGGACCGCCAAAGCTTGCGGGCAGATGCGTCGATCCACGCGTGCTGACGTCACTCTGGCTGCACCTGCACCCCTCCTCTGCACCATCCATATTCGCCAAAGCTGATGCATCCTGCTCCCATCCATGTGGGTATCAGCTGCGATTTGAAGTAAGGACCAACCCGCCCTTCTCAGTCCGATCTCCATACCCCTCGTAAAATCGTCTGTCTCCTGGAAGTTCCTTCGTTCACGGCGGCCTGGCATTCTCTCCTATTACACGTATCCTCCGGGACAAAAACCAACTTTCTTCGAAAATTCGTCTGGCAGAAATAACGACACGAATATTCTGCACATTCCTTCCCTTATATCTTACTTCACATGCGTCGGAGAGCTGCGCGTTTCACATCATTCGCATAACTCAGTGACGTGCGTCTACTCTAAAATTTGCATAAATTTCTGACCACTCCTTCTTGGTGCTGCATTTTCAATGTCTATCAGTGTATGTTATTTCTATTTAGATGTACGTGTAACTGGGTGTGTGCCACCACTTATTTAACTAGCACAAAACTAATGTTATGAAGACTAAATTAATAATTAAATTTTATGCAAGAAATATATATCAAATAAAGATTAAAACTGCAATTTATCCACTCATCAAATTATGTTGATGTGCTTTAGGGCTTGTGCATGAATTTACGTTCACGTCTGATGCTGTTTTTCTGAAAATTGTTGTATATATTGAAAATGTTAAAAAGTAAATGTTACCTTAGATTCATATATATGTATACCTGAGTATACTCAAATCCTAGTTAAAGACAATCATATAGCCCTGCTTCCCACACTAGTTGCCTTCAAAAAAAACTACAATATCTCCTTTCTATGTTGCACAACTTCTGTTAACTTCTCCACTACACTTAAACTGTTTGGAAGTTGAAACCAAAACTCTTTTTTTAATTATTCCATTTATTTAATTCTTCTCTCATCATCTCATATATTCACCTTTACCACTTACCACATACACCCGGAAGACACAAATTATTACGTATGAGCACAGTTCCCTCCCGCTTCTACTACGCTCATGGATGAAATCGTATTTCAAGAAATTTTTCTTCTTCTCTTCCTTTTCTTTCTCGAGACCCACATTTTAATTTTCCTTTCTTCTCTCTACTACTTTGGACCTTTTATATTAAATTTATTTTGTCATATATTTTCTTCTAGGCCTTTAGAACTCGTATAAAATATACGAAATTCCTTTTTACTCTCCTCTGAAACGCAAAATTGCCCACTTTCTATATCTTTCATTCGCACCTAAGCTTGATTTTTTGCCCATCGGTGCAAAAAGACTTAGCGGGTGCAAAACAAGACATCTGTCTGTCTGTCTGTCACTTCAAGGCAATTCATTTGACTAAACAGAAGTTAGCTTCATTTCATTCCTTCGTTTTCCCTGCACTTAAAGTCTGGTCCTTCAAATCGGCTCCTGATCAAAAATTTAAATTTCTTAAAAGCAGATGCTATTGACAGAGGCTTTCACCTAACATTTTTGATCCAGTGGTTAAAATATTCTCATCTCAACACATTTAAAGCACACTCTCGTTTAAGGAGACTATAAGAATTCTGTTGTTATTCCTTTCTTTCCATCGATGAGGTACACAGTTGCAAGTATTTTACAGAAATTCAGCTTTCGTGTCATCGCAGTTCCCTGCTTAAGTATCCCATTCCGGATATGTTCTCCTGGAGTTTATATAGGATTCCTTGCTAAATCCATTGGCAAATTAGATTTTCTAAGGGCATTTCACATTAAAAAAAATCTTTGAATTTCTAGTTATCGATTCCGATTCCAATCCATCTTTACCCTTAACTTTTAAGGACATTATTTCATAGTTGTTCTCATTTTTCATAAATAAATGGCGCCGGTAGTTTAGCTTCCTTCCTCTCATTCTTGTCTCTTTATCTTATGTTTTCATTGGCTTCTGTCTCATAATTTGCACATCTGCAGCTGAAGAAGTGGTTCTGTAGGGATTATTTAAATTTCCTAATAGTTATTTTTAATTTTGAAACCCTTTCCCTTACTTTGTTGTTTTTAATCTACAATTCCCTGCCACAATGAGTTTTCAGTATAACGTTTTATGTAAACGAGGTAGAACCAGTATTTTAAGGGAAGTTTTAGACACTTGCGTAGAACAGCTCAGAACGAAGAACGCTCTCTCAGTAGAACGGGGTCTGCCTTCTGGTCACGTCGTCTCTTTAAGCCAATCTTACTACGTTCAGCCTTATTATTAAGTGCCTGTTAGTATTTTCCGGTGAGATTTAAATAAGGGCCAACTCGGTTAATTATTTCTGTACAGTTTCGGCTAAGTTTTACTTAGTTAGAACTAGTTCAGTTTCTGATTTTCTGTGTTAAGTTCAAGCCCAAGTGGAGGCTTCCTGCAAGCCCAAGAGGGACTAACGGAGAAGTATTTCTTGAGTTAAAATAAATTTAAATTTATATGTTGTGCGATATTTAACAATATTTATACGTAAATACTGTAACCAAATTTCGAATACATGTAATTCAAACTTGCATTCATTAATACAATTTTTTTAATATTTTGTGTTCAACAACACCCTCCTTCATGAAAATTCGAAATATTCCCTGCTTGTACGTTAGTATATTTCATGTTTTCTTATTATTCTATTAATATCCAATATTCGATTTAGTTTTTAGTAAATATTTTCATTTGGAAGGTTATAAATTCAGTCTCTGGAGATAATGTGAGATATTAATGTCAGTGTGGTGACTCTAGAAGAACTTGTGTTTACTCATCAACCAGGTGCCCGTATCTCTAACTGCAACCGCAACGGAAATTCGAGACCAAAAGAAAGACAAAAACACTTCACGTTTTGTCGTCGCCACGCTTGGTCAATCATTTCCTCCGACGCAATTATTATCTATGTTAATTTAATGTGTAATGGTTAATAATGTCATGTTATGGATTAAAGGTTTTGTTATTTAAAATTTAGCTATTGTTTCAAGTTTCTTGATGATCATATGAAAATCTAGCCATGCCTCTGCATAAATATTTCGTAGCACCCAGTATAGCAGGAATTACAATTAGTGACACGGACCTGTGCACGTTCTTAATCGAAATCAATCAAAGAAATATACAGTGTAAAGGGGAATGTATAAAATGCATCTCAACCTATATTTTTTGGGGACCTATATCAGCATGGGAGTGAATAAGTTTTGTGCATCAGGGTGATTTGTCATATTCTGTACCTTTTTATGCCACAACATGGATATCATCTGTGTGCATTTGTCAAATGGGTGAGTTTTTTTCCTTTAGTATTTCTTACGCTGTATCATATGACCACATGTCCGAGCATTAATCATTTAGGGCTTCTCCACAGGTACTGCAACTGTATTTCTGCAATATATCATTTTATTGTTATCTGTATTTGTATGTGTCATTGAATTTTCTACTAGCGATCCTCCAAACAGTGATGGCAAACAAATGGCTCGCGTCACGAAACAGGCCCCATTTCGACGTAAAGACCCCAACCTTTGGTTTTTTAGACGCCCAATTCAATCTCGAAGGTATAACATGCGATGATACGAAACTTCATACCGCGGTTTCTGCACTCAACACTGTGGTTCTGCAGTCAGTTTTTGAGATAGTTCTGAAAACCCCCTCAGATAGCATATACGAAGAATTGAAAAATAAATTAATTTCAGTATATGCGAAGTCTGAAAATACCCAATTAAAGCAGCTGTTACAGGATTTGCAACTTGGCGATATGCGTTCATCCAAGTTATAGTCAAAAAGGCGGGAACTTGCAGATGACAAATTTAAATCCAATGTTTTACAATTTTTGTGGCTCAAACGTTTCCCGAGCAATATCCAGGCTATTCTTACTACAAGTAACGAGAAACTACCCCACCTGGACCAAATGGCAGATAAAACTCATGATGTTCTCCAGCCACAATCAATCAATCTAGTTCATCACCCCAGTGTTGATACACTGCTCAACATTGAAAATGCAACACCAAGAAGGAGTGGCCAGAAATTTATGCATAATTTAGAGTAGACGTACGTCACTGAGTTATGCGAATGATGTGAAATGCGCAGCTCTCCGACGCACGTGAAGTAAGATATAAGGGAAGGAACGTGCAGAATGGGCAATATTCGTGTCGTTATTTCTGCCCAACGAATTATCGAAGAAAGTTGGTTTTTGTACCGGAGGATACGTATAATAGGAGAGAATGCCAGGCCGCCGTCAACGAAGGCACTTCCAGCAGACAGACGACTTTACGAGAGGTATGGTGATCGGACTGAGAAGGGCGGGTTGGTCCTTACTTCAAATCGCAGCTGATACCCAATTGGATGCGAGCACGGTGCATCGACTATGGCTAACATGGTTGGAACAAGGAAATGTGGGAAGAAGGAGGGGTGCAGGTGCAGCCAGAGTGACGTCAGCACGCGTGGATCGACGCATCCGCCGACAAGCTGTGGCGGTTCCGCATGTCACTTGTACCGAGATTCTGCAGCAAGAGCAAGATACCGTGGATGTTCCCGTGTCGACGAGAACCATTTCCCCTCGATTGTATCATTGCAATTATCATTGCAGGTGGCAGCCTTGCAGACACGCTCTCAGTACCACCCGAACATGGCCTGCACTCACAGCGTCCGTTAAGAAGACTACCATTGACCCAACAGCATAGACGCCAACGTTTAGAATAGTGCCGGACTGGAGCGATGTGGATGACAGAATGGCGAAACGTCGTGTTCTCGGGTGAATCACGCTTCTGTTTATTCAGTGACAGTTGCCGCATACGCGTGTGGCGTCGACGTGGAGACAGATCTAATCCGGCAGTAACTGTGGAAAGCACCACCGCGTGACAACGTGGCATAATGGTTTGGGGCGCTATTGCCTACGATTCCAGGTTACCTCTATTTCGTATTCAGGGCACTGTGACGGCCCAACGGTACTTGGATAAGGTACTGCGGCCGGTGGCAACCCCCTATCTTCAGGAGCTGCCTAATGCAATTATTCAAGGATAAAGAACGCCCACACAGTGCTCGCATCTGCCAACGTGCTCTGCAAGGTATTCAGATGCTTCTCTGGCCACCGTACTCTGCTGACCTGTCACCAATCGAACATATGTGGGATATGATTGGAGGCCATTTGCAGACTCTGCCCTTGCCTCATTCAGAAGACGAGTTGTGTCAAATGGTTCAAAGGGAATGAGAACCATCCCTCAGGACACCATCCGCACTCATATTGACTCTATGCCTAGACGTGTTTCTTCGTGCATCTTTGTCCGCGGTGGTCCTACATCCTATTGAGGCGACGCCGTTCTCGCTCTGTATTCTGACTATCATTTTGAAATTAAGAAAATTTAAATTCTGACTATCATTCTACTTGCTGTCTCTGTCTTTTTTCCAAATTTCATCACTTTCTGAGCACTCCTTTTTGGTGTTGCATTTCCAATGTCGAGCAGTGTACCGAGGGCCCAGGAACAGAGAAGGATTCTGCCGAGTAAACGTCAAGCAGATCAACCTCCTGTCCAACGCAAGTATCCCCGAATGGACCGAAGGATCCCTAAGAGGAAGGCAGAACAACAACAAGAGGTCAAAGGCCGGCAACCAAAATCCAGGAGACTGGCCCAAGCTACAGTTTATCCAAGTTTCAAGAATTGGGCCAAGAAAAGAATGACTGACCACAACAAGATAAGTAGTATTTCTTATTCGAACGTTTAGTTATTTTTCGAGTGTTACCGCAGGTTGCAGAGTCTCTTTTTACCTCAAGCGAGGTTGATTTTTAGGCCAAGCGTGCGATAAATGATTAATTATCTTGAAAGATGTATTTGTTTAAAATTGTAATTTTGCAAAGATTTAAAATTACTTAATGTTTGTAAAGTAGATTCTGAAGTATTGTGAAAATATTAGTCTTGTAAAAGCAATGAATTGCTGCGAGAATGTTAGCTAAATGTTTTTGTATTATGCTTTGTCGAAAGACTTGTAAAATTCTAGAATTAAAAAGTCGGTAAAAGGAAAACACGATTTAGTCTACAGACTATTGTTTCAGTGTAAGGCGACTTTTCAGAAAAGAACTTTGAAAAGAATGTGAAGCACTTGCTGTAAGCTTAGAAATTTAACGCTTTTATTGACTCTTGTGATTTGTATGCAATTGTTAAAAGTTTTATGAAATGCCACAACAAAATACATTTATTGCATCAATGCACGTTAGGTGCAAAGTTAATTTTGAATGAAGCATTCTTTGTGCAAACTAGGAATTGTATGCATGAAAAGGCGAGATAGAAGCAACAGAATGCAAGTATTAGTATGCTCTCCGCCAAATACACTTAAAGTGATAGACACGAAGCTAGTTAGAACATCGGGTTTAGCTGTTTATAGGGTGTCTTCTGAGGTCTCGGTATGTTAAGTTCTAACTAATGTTAGTCGATCGTAGGTGGTAGAGTCGAACACCCCCGGACAAAAAAGAGAAACCGCAATGGCGGTTCGCTTTTCATCCAACACCGGTGGAGAGCATTGGGGGAAGAATTTAATTTTACTTGAATGATAATGTGTGTGAGAGAAATTACACGTGTAAGGAAAGAAGTCTGTTACCTAGAACTTAGTGTTATTATGTTATACTAAAATTTCTTTCCTTCCAGATTTTGCTGGAAGGACTGAGAAGAAAATAAGTTAAATACACAAAACAGATGAAGATCTATGTAAAAGGTCAAGTTTTCGTCTGTAATCTGCCAAGAAATTCTATTTTTCTGTAAAGGTTGCCCTAAGTTAGGAGAAGTTAAATTTTGAGTATTTCAAGAATCGCAAAGTTTCACCATGGTCCGTTTGGACCAGAGTAGTTTAACTTTTGCCAATTCTGGCGGGAAGTATGTAAGGTTTTAGTTTAAACTAACAAAGTTTTATGTTAATTTTGCTTTCCTCTGAACTCTTATTTCAACTTCCCGTTAGAATTAGCGCGCGTTTCAGTTTTATGCTAATTTGAAGTGGAGCCAAGGTTTGTATTTAAAGGTTAGCAAGGAACTTCTCAGTGTGAGAGAGCGTTTAGTCTCATATCACTGCGGCTCTGTTCGCAGTGACTAGTGCCTGACTAGCTAGTATTTAAATTCTAAGCCTGTTACTGTAATACTCATTGAAGTAATCTAAGTGCGTTAGTATTAGCCAAATATTTCTACGCACCATTGATAGTTTAGCATTGAGGCCAACCTCGCGTTTATAGCTCTGAGAGCAACAACTTCTTAATTTTCTACTTAACTTTATTTTAAATTAATGATTGTTCAGTTTAGACCCAAGTGCGATCAATATTTTCTGTTATCCCTTCCGAGTTATGAAGTGGTTGTAAATAGTAGTTTAATAAAAGGGTAATTTTAAACCCTCCTTGCGTGCAGTTATTCTACCACTTCCACTGAACATAGCTGCATTCAGCTTTCTGTTCAAGATCAGGACTTTAACACTATCACGACCATGTTCGCCAAAAGTATGCCCCGAACACTCAGTCCTGACATATAGGTAAAATAAATAATATTTTAAAAGGCGACTAGGGCAACAAGGGAAACAATCGCCAAATCCTTTAGTGATGAATTATCATTTACTACCTTTTACTTTCGCAACCAATGTAGAGTGGTAGGTCTTTTTTTAAGCAAGAAAAGTGTGCAGTGTCCTCGCAGGAACTCGAATCCTGGACCTCTCGAAAACGCGTCGAGTGTGCTTTCAATTACACCATGAAGGAATGCAGAAATGAGGGAGAAAATATCGTATAAACTACGCAGCCAAACCTTTGACTGCACTGCGATGTTGGACAATGTGGTGCGGCCATACATTCCATTGAAATGCCGACGTAGTATTTTAGAGGCCTTAATAATTTATCCCATTCTGGAATCCGTGCTTCACGGATATTAATTTAAAAACGTTTTGTATCTTCTGGTGTGCATAAGGACATCGCCATGTGCGCTAGGGCATATGCCGACTGTCAAAAATAAAAACTTCCACCGACACACTCGAACACCATTGCAAAGCTCTGAGCTACAATTTGCTTGCTTTAGCCACGTCCATATTAGGTTGGTTGGACCCTTACTCCCATCACAAGATTATACATACCTTCTTACGTGTGTCAACAAGTACACGCGTTGCGCAAAGACTATTCCTAGTGTGGATATGTCAGCTGACGCAGTGGCCAAAACACATTTTTCTGCGTGGATTTCACAGTTTGGGGTACCCGACTGTGATACCACGGACCAGGGACGGCAGTTCCAATCCTAGTTATTTATTGTGTTAATGAAATTCTTGGGAATCTAAGAAGATCCGCTCATCACCGTATCTCTCGAATTCCAGTGGACTTGTGAAGAGTTTCCATCGCCTTCTTAAACAGGCTTTTGGATCCTATATTTTTGTTCATTAGGTTGACGTTCTTCCATAGTTTTGTTTGGACTAAGAGCTCCTTTTAAAGAGGATCTGGGTTCTTCCAGTGCCAAAATGGTCTACGGTGTCAATTTATGTGTACCTGGGTATTTTATAACATCCACAAAAAACTCAAGCAATGTGGAGCCTCATACGTTTCTCAGACACTGGTACCAATCCATGGCTACATTACCTTCTATATCCACCACTGTACATTCTTCAAAACCTGTATTTATTTCCAAAGAATTCGCTCCAACATCGCACGTGTTTTTAAGGGCGATGAACCAAAAAATATTTGGAGTTCTATGTCGCACACTCAAGAATGATCGGATACTTATTGGAAACAAAGAGATAGTGGTGAGCCTTGATCGTCTCAAATCAGCTCTTATTTTTGCTACAGAAACTGTCAAGACTTATGTGTCAGTGACACCCCTTCGCGGCTATCTACACCTTCAATGCCAGTGTCTGCACCTCCAATTGCCGCTGCATCATCGCTTGTGCCTGGACCCCAGAAGCCAAGTTTTCCTCAGCGTACACATTCTGGACGTATGGGCCGATTCAACCCTCCGTAACTTTAATTTCGTTGATAAAGGAGGGAGAATATTGCAGCAACTCTAGGTGAACTTGTGTTTACTTGCCATCGTGGTCGCCACGCTTGGTCGGCCTTTTCCCCCGATGTAGTTATTGTCTACGTTAATTTAATGTATAATGGTTACGTTGTGATTAAAGGTTTTGTTATTTAAATAAAGCTACTGCTTCAAGTGTCCTGTTGATCATACGAAAATCTAACTATGCTACTGCGTAAAAATTTTGCAGGGTCCAGTACAACAGGGTGTTTTCATGAGTGTTGAGAGTCATACTATGTTATCAAATAATAATCTTGTTAATAAACTTATGCTAAGTTCAAAACAAATACATGAAGAACGTGTCATAAACATTATATTGACATTAGCAGTCAACGCACTTCGTGAGATTGACTGAAAATGTTTGTCATATTCAAAATTAATGTAATATACTGACATCATTAAAACATATCACAAAGATTTTTAAATCTCTCAAATGAAGCTTTATTGTGTAAAATATTATACTCAAGAAATGTGTAAAAAAACTGATACCTGAAATACACAAATTTTAAACAATATTATCTCAGTTTGCCGAAATCTGAAGTTTTTTTTTTCATTATGGTGCATCGCCTTATGAAAAATTAACATACTACAAACAACTCTCAGCTCAGGTCTATTCTACATCTCAGAACGCAAGAGCTGGACCCCCGTCCTGGGTTTGCCTTTCGGGGTGAGCGTGTCCAAACTCCTAAGACCCCTTCATCGACGATGCAGACCCCACAGTCCCGGCCCGGCCTTATATAAGGCATTGGGACAAGCAGTCCCCGACACTGAAACTAGACAAATTTTAAGTGTCATCTATCGATCAATACATTTTCCAATTTTTACTTCATTTTAAGGTTAAACTCCCCCAAGATAAACAGCGCAATTTATTAATCATACAATTAATGAGAATCAACCGCATTTATCACAGCTATCATGTTCTTCCGAAGAAACTCTCTTTTTACTCATCACTTTTAAAAGAAATAAAAAAAGTAGTCTTTTAAAATATCTTTATGTAAGGTGTAACATATCGTGCTTGGGATATAAGGTTTCTCCTTCAATCTCTTGACCTTTTTCGTGAGCATAAACTGTGAAACCTTATGTGGAGGACAGTGAGCAGATCTAGGCTATGTCCTTTAGTGTTGCAGAAACTACAAAGTCAGAAGGAGGGTTTAAAAGTGACCCTTTAATTCAAATATTTACAACTCTTCAAATTGAGAGTAAGCCACTACTTGGGCTGAACTAAAATAATATTAAACTAAAGTGTGTTAACAAATTCAATACCTAACTTAATTCTAAATAGGACGGCGAGGGAAGCTTAACTCTTAGTGAAATGCAATTATGCGAATTTCACTAGCAAACACTGGTAATTGCAAATGCCTATGAAGGCGAACTTTCAGTAGAC
>KK115665.1:0-10824 GCA_000611955.2 Stegodyphus mimosarum
TAACTTTTTAACGACTTGTGCATTCAATATATAACGAACCCGTACACACGTAACAATATCAATGTATTTCATGTGAGGTAAATATGAAACTTCCTCAAAATTCTTTATTTCTTCAAAATGCTCCTTACAACTTGGGAAAAATGAAAAATCATGTTTTCTAATGAAGACTTGAAAAGCTTAATTTTATTCTTAAACCCATTTATGTTTCCAAATAAGTTGGCAATATCTGCTGTTTCCTTTGTAGGTTTCTTTGTTAAGTTAAGATGTTAGGTCTGTTAAAAATGCAAGGTCTGCTGAAAACTTTGCATCTATCATTTGATTTTCCAATTCCTTAGTATCAGTCTTCACTTCATCTTTAAGGAAAATAGGAATCTCCCTGCAAAGAGTAAAGAATTGTTGCAAACTGGTTCTGGCACTTAACCAACGAATACCGCTGAGAAGTAACAAGTCTCCACATCTACTTCAGCCAAAAAAATCACGAAACTTTCTATGAGTCAAAGCATGATTGCCCCCTCTAATAATATTAGTTATTTTAACAAACACTTTCTTGACATTAATTTGACATAAAGATTTTCCACATAGGGCCACTTGTTGAACAATACAGTGTATCACAGGACAGTTGATATTGTTTTGTTTCAAGAGCACCCTCTACTGGAACACTGGTGAATATTGGTAATGCACCCTCCACTGGAACATTGGTGAATAATGATTTTACATCAAAAGAAACCATGAATAAATTTCTAGGAGATATGCTTTTAACATTTTTTTACAAACTCTATTGAATTTTTTGGTGTAAATGTTATTATCTAATACAGTTGAAAATCTAGAAACTAAATATTTAGCTAATGTGTATGAAGCAGTGCCTAAATTTGATGCAACAAGGCGGAAAGGAATACCACTTTTATGAACTTTGGGAAGAGCATATAACCTAGCACAATTCACAAGAGATGATATAAGCAACTGTTTTAAGTTGATCAAAAGGATTTGTGAAGATTTGACTGCAGGTTTTATTTTTGAGAGGTCTAAAGGTGAAGGGTCTTTAGGATATTTTATATGGTCCTTCGTTTAAGAGTTTAGTGACTCCGTTACCGTTGATGTAGTGTTCCTTGTCCATGACGACTATCTGGCCACCTTTGTCATGATAATGAGGTTAGAATTTCGCACATTGTAGCTCTTTCTCTCATGTTTAGATTTGGTTTCAAAGGCTTAGTGTTGAACTTCACATTAGGAGCGATAAGATAGATGCCTAATCTTTACTGAATTTGAAAGGCTTTTCAATAGGAGCAAAATCTTTGGAATTGAGGGTTTTGAGATTTGTGAGAAGTTAAAATTATATTTCAGAATTTTCTCTTGTTCTTCTGATAAATTAACACTAGAAATATTAACTGTTGGCTTAATATTTAGAATGGGAAGATTTTTTTGAACTTCTTAAATTGGAAAACTGTAAAAGAAGGTTTTGGAATTTAAATGCAAGGGTGTTTTATGACGGTTAACCACAATCTCAGTTCTAGACCTAGACTTTTGTTCAATGACAGGGAATTCTGGATATGAATTAGAGTTCCAGATGAAGCTTATATAGCGCAAGTTCAATTTTGGATAATTGTTGATGTGTATCCCTTATGATGGACCGAAGCAAAGCAAGTTTGCAGTTTAAGAGAATTCTTGAAACACGATTGCAATATTTTTTATTAGATTTAATTTGAATAAAATTGAGGATCAATTTTTTAAGTGTACACTTTAGTAAAAAGTCAAGGTGATTCAGAAATTTCTATCGTTTCAGGTGTAATTTAGTGAAACGACTAATAGATGAAGGCATGATACACAATGAAAAAAATGCAACTAACCTATCCCAATAATATTTAATTGTTTATTGATATCATGTAGTAAGAAAGAAATCACATAAAAAGAAAAATAAGGGGAAAATATGCAAAAATTATTTGCAATTTTTAAAAAATTGATATTTTTTAAATATATAAATTTTTTACACAAAAATTACAATCTAAAAAAATAAAATATAAAAAATATAAATTTACAAAAATTACAATCTAAAAAAATAAAATATAAAAATATATTAAACACACACACACAAAAAAAAAAAAAAACTTCCTTAGAAGCTATACTGTTATATACAAGCCACTTGCAAAATGAAGAAGACTTTAATCTTCACTTCCAAGACACTGAAAATCTGAATGTGCCAGCATGCCTCGTAGAACTGCTGAAATGCAATATATTTGATTCTGACCCAAGAAATGTTCACTGCATTAAAAGGAAGATGTTCAAACACAAGTCTTATTCAAGACATATAAACACACTAAGTTTTGGAATTTAAGGCTTGTCCCAGAGAAATATTCCAAAATAAAAGTTGTTCCCAAACAGTATTATTGACATTCCCCCTCTGCTTACTTTGTAGAAGTAGGCTTTTATTCATGTCAATAACTTATTACGGAAAACAAGAAGTGAATATTTTTGAATGATTTACAAATACGAAAAATATTGCATAAATACTTGAAGCATAGCCATCATGTTAATTCAAATAAAATTTTTTTACAATTAGAACCTGTGATTTTGCTCCTGAAAAAATATTTACATTTGTAAAATTAAAAATTACCGTACAAAAAAATAATAAAACATAAATCTAATACACCAGTTTTTTTTTGAAAACTTTTTTCTATATTTTTCATCTTTAAGTTGTTTTTATAAGCAATTGTTCCTGTTATGATAATTTTGCCTGATGCATATACTACAGATAAAAATGTAAGGGTTTCAATTAAGGAAAAGTTTGAGAGTCCCTATTCTAAAAAATTTTATAATGATACCACAGAACAAAGTCTACAAAAATGTTGCTTGGCAAAATCATAACCATTGTATAAAGAATTCATAGAACAGGACAGTAAACCCCTGCTGAATACAGGTTTATGCCATTAATTCACTGCATGCAAGACAAAAATCGCATTCCACAAAGTTACTATCTATGAAAAAATGTGTTATGTACAGTTCAGATAAAGTACGCATAATTTATACAAAACTAAATATTGTAATTTAAAGGAAGAAATGAAAGAAATATTAATAGAAAAAGTTTCTATTACTGCTTAATTAGTAGGTATGTGATAGAGTACAAAGTCCGAAATCCAAACCACCGATATACAGAATGGCCTAAAATCTGGGCCCCTGGATCACAATCATTCCCCCCCTTTTTTTCAGACATTTTTTTAAGCATTTGATATGTCCCATTTCTTAATTTTACTTCAGCAATGACACCAACCTGGTGAATTATTATTCATAAATTTTTATCCCCATATAACTGACTATCAGCACACCGCAGTTTGAGAAATGACTGACAAATTGATAGGGCAAGGGGATACACTTGGCAGCAGAATTTAGGTGTTGCAGAGACTGTACCGGACTGCAAAATATCTAGCACGGCTCTGGAGAAATGTTAAGCATAAGTAGGAATTTACTTATTCGGCACTCAGTTAAGTATTAAAAGCATGTGGGGGAAAATAGGCATATGTATAATAAAAAACTAATATAATTCAAGTTTATCTTCATTAGCATACAATAAAAGTAAGAACAATATGTAACATATAGCGAACATTCCATTAATATTACAGCGTAGGGGTTGCCAAACTTCACTATGACAGGAGCCCCATGGTAGATTTCGTGAAAGCTCGAGAGCCCAGCTGGATTTTCCAAGTCACAAATCCATATTTATATTCCTTAAAAAATAATTAAACATTTGAAGTAAATTAATGAGAATTTCATATTTTTATGTTATTAATATGGTTTCATAAAAATGCAAAACTTTATTTCTCCTGCTTTGCATTCAGAAATGCATATTCCAACAAATTATAAATTTGAAACTGTTTACTATACAATGCATTTGAGCATTTTATTTCAGGTAAAAAACAAGCATTTTATTTTTCCTTTATTCCTCTTTTTTCATAACTGTTGTTTGGTTTCATTAGAATTGAACTTAAGTAGAAAGAATATGCTTTGACCTTTAGAAATACATATTGTAAAAGGATTTTCATTTGAGTGAAAAATAATTCACTCATTTTAAAATACAAATTGAATTTTTTTCTTAAATTTGGAGTTCTACATAATGTTTTAGAAAAAGTAAAATATGTGATGTGGGACAGTGCACAGAGCAGAGAAACTTATCTGAAAAATATAAATTATTTTACAAGAAGCTTTTAATTTTTACTTTCCTATACAATTAACAGGAGGGCCAACATACCAATATAAAATCTGACTTCAAATAATTGAATTAATTTATTAGATGCAAACTGGAATTATACGTTACATTTTTTATAAGGTTAATACTTTCGAAACCTCATATCTCTCAAAACTTCAAAAAGATTTAAATTCTAAAGATCCTGAATCTTTGAATTTTCATCATTCAAATTTTTAGAGCACTAACCTAAGAAGTCATTACATGCTTTGAATATAAACTTTGGAACGATTTATATTGATGAACAGAATATACAAATTCACTTAAAAGAAAAAGATGATTACAATTTCAGAGGCATTGGAATCATTATTTTTCGTCACTGAATGCTGCACTGTTTCAGAATAATTTCCAGTGAAATTTCCCAGAGCGTTTGAGTAATCAGTACTCTGTGTATCATTGAAAATTTTTTAAACCTCTCAAACTGTGTTGATAATTTTGCACATAGATAACCTACTACTAATAAATCTAGCAACTCATATCATGATATATAAATGTTGCTTCCATCATATATTCCATCAGTATACCAGTTGAACTTCAGGAATTGCTGCTGAATCTTGAGCTGGTTTTTAAACACAAATCAAAATTAATGATGTTTAAGAAAAGATACTTATAACTATTGTAATGAATTTATTTTACAAATGCAGATATAAAATGAAAACTTAGCTCTCTGATTTTTTATAGACATGCACAAATACTGGATGTAAAAGTATTTTTATAACATGGCATACGTCTACAACACTGTTTAGTTCTTGAGTTCTAGCCAGAGAATGCCTAATCTACTGTTAACTACTGGATCTGTGAAGACAGTCAGATGACATATCTTGCCTTAAAGTTATAAGTAAAAGAACTGTGACTGAGTTATTTTAAAACAAATCTTTTTTTTCATTGCCTAACTAAAGGTTACATAGGCTATGTATTAAAAAATAAATCTACTCAGTTTCAGGGAACATCAGAAAAAAAGTTTGATTAAAATTGAAATATTACATTACATGACAATAATGCAATAACTTCAAGTTAATGTAAGTTAAGCTACTACAGAAAATTTTAACCAAATATTCCCTATGGTCAAAATTAATCCATAAACTATTCAAAAATACTCACCAAGAACAGCCAAATGCAAGAAGAAAGATATTGCAGAATTTGATTGATAAATATTTTATAATAAATAAAAATATTTTAAATTAGACTTAAATACAACTAAAAGTATTCTGGGTGGAAAAGTCAAATTAATTACATGACATGAAAAAAATTCAGGATTTCTGTGACAAAAGAAATTTTAATTTAAATACTAGTTCCTTTTTATTTATTTATTTATTTTTAAGAATAAAACTATTTTACAAGATTCTGTACACTTAAAATTCTGAGTACAGATCTAAAGGTCGTACAAGTTTTCTCTGGGGCACATAGCGGAAAGCTTTATGCCAGTCATTTGTGTTTTTCATTTCCAACAATATTTCCAAAATTTGATTCAGAGGCAAACTCCTGTTGCCTCTTCCCCACCTGTAAAAGAAAATATAAGAATGATTTATTATTATAACGAATAACAATTAACCTATGAAAATAAGACATAGATAAGAAAATATACAACATGTAAAAGGACTTCCCATTAAAAATTTATATATCATGTAATTAGTATCTATTAATTACTTTCTATTAAAATAATAAAAAAAATTTGCTTTGAATCTAAAATATGTAACTGTTTTGTTAAACATTTTGAATAAAAGCCTCAAAAATATTTCTGCAATAGAATGCATTCAAATAACACAATGCAACCCATTTTGACAAATAACATTTCCTATCAAAATTATAGTTACGTTAAATATTACTTTAAGCCAGACATTTTCTCACTTTTCTTGCATCGACCCTTTTAAAAGAATAAATTTCTTCAGCGATCCCTTACACTTTTTTTTTATTATATTCAGTACAGATCATAATCAGAATAAAAATAACTGCAAATAAATAACTTAAATATAAAAATTACACTAAGAATCTGAAGAAAGATACTGAACAAATAATTATTAGATTTATATTTATTTTTGTATTATTTTTAATTTACAAATATAAACAGATTTTCAGAAAAAGGAAAACTGGGAGAATCGATAGATATAATACACATATCTGTAGGAATTTTAAATTCTTACAGATAAAATTTTATTACCAATAAGAAAAAAAAAGAAATGAATTCTTACATTAAGTATTCGTCAAACGGGAGATGAACAGCACGTATACCCTCACGTTTAGCTTTTGCAAGAACCACGGGTTCTTTAATGCACTTATCCACCAATCCTCCTGTCAGAAGATAATAAAATTTGATATAAAATATGGTACAAGTAGATACACACAGCAGAATTTCTCCTTCTTAAACTATAAATGAACAAAAAATAATCTGTCAGGTCATCATTCAATTAGTAATACCATTTTCTGAAGTAGGTTTTGAAAGTAATATAATTTTTTTAAACAGGTTTAGATAAATACGTAAGTAATGAAATGAAAGATAAGTAAGCACTGTGGTATAAGTAAGCAATGTCATTTTTTGAAAAAGGATTTGAAAGTACTTTGAAGCTACAAGTAAAGCAATTTTTTCATTACTTAAGCATTAACACAACTAACTTGGCAGAATTTCATGATTTTTTACAGATGAAAAGGTAAAAGTTACTTATTAGCTGCAAGTTGCTGGTTTCTGGAACTTTTTTAAAAAAGATTTTCAAACTATTGATATTTATTATAAGTCAGCAAATAGTATCAAACAAATGAAAAATCAACATACTTAAGCAATTTAAAATAAAAATTATAATTATTAAATAATGATTACCTCATACATTCAAAAAATAAAACACATTTGTCTCAAAATCTTTCTATAATTATTTTTTTTTTGTGTGTGTGTGTGTGCTTTTCTTCTTCCCAAACACACAGCAATTTGTTTTCACTTAAAAACAGCAGAGACTTAGCACTGCACAAACCTTAACAATACTATTTAACAAATGCATCTCCTTGATGTTTGTTTAGGAATAGTTAGTTCATGATGTTTTTAATGCAAAGTTCATTTATGAACTGTTTGTTTTCTTTCTGGAAACTATTTGACCAGTACTGTACCTGTAATCTTAATATTCGGCTGAATATGCTGAAGTAAAATTTTAAATTAAGCTAAAGAGCAACTTTAGTTTTTTGCAGATGTTTTCAGGGAATTTTTTTTTTTAGAGGAAGACACGTCTTTCTTCTTCAGGAGACCCTGAAAAAGAAAGACGTGTTTGATCGTCCTCAAAATTGATATTCAAAATCTATGTAAAACTAGTTTGTTTTATTGTCTAAGTTTATGATAGACTGAAATTGAGATCAAGCTGTCAGGTGATCTTGCCACCCATCTCTTGACATTTTTCAACCACTTGCCAATTTTTATAGTCTATTACATTATCTGGTGAATTTATTTTTTATTTGATGCCTTTAGTTTAACTGATCATAATAAATGAAGTAATTCAATGTTTTAATATACAAAAAGGTCGGGGACTTTGGCAAGTCGATAACAATATCCAATTGATGACATTAACTGTGATCTAATTAAGTGATGTCTACCATAATACTATATTTAGAAGTACAGTACAAAGTTCGAAATCCAGACTTCAAAGCCCCCAAACAACCTTTTTTTTTTTTTAATGCTTTATGTATGCACATTTGAATTTTCCCCCTCCATAGTAAAACATGTGGAGAATCTCAATTCTTAATTTTACTCTGGCACTAAATAAAATACCTAGTACTAAAAAGTACACTGATTTTACACCTGCAAATATTTTATATCCCTGACGCCAACCTAGCAAATCATTATTTATTATATTGTGGTTTCATCACCGCATGATTATCAACACATGATAATTTGAGTGATGACTCCTGCATTGATGCCTAAACATTTTTTTATATTAGTAACTGAATAACAAAGAGTATAGTACAATTTTGTATTGACATTATGCTTGGCGATGATAACAGATTTAAGTTAAATGCACTAAGAATGCTGATGAGGAAAATTTAACAAAAATTTCTTTCCACATGCTAAGAATAGATTTTATAAATGATACTCATAGGCCAAAAGATGACATTTAGTGATACAGTACAAAGTCCGAGATCAGGACTTGTCGGGACTTCGGCCATTCCGAATTTGGGATTTTTCTGGATATTAGATCATCAGTTTAAAGCTTGTACGATGGCATGTAAAAACTATAAAATTAAAAATATGCAATCGTAATTTACGAAATAATGAAGCATTTATAATTTAAAGGGTAACAAAATTTACAAAAAAAAAAACTTAATATTTATTTGTTTACTTTATAAAACATTTCTTTCAATATAAATTCGTTGTAAATATAATAAAAATATAATAAAATCGTTGTAAATATAATGTTAAAATATAAATTGCTTTTTTTTCGTGCTAATACTTTCTCTTAAATTCGGCGGACAGACATAATTTCTCATTCAGTTACAAAGTTCCATTGTTCAAGTCCTGTAATTGCTGTATCGAGAATTCCGACTAATTTCTCAATTCAAATTTTTTCATTTTCTGTAGCCCCCTCTGTCACTTTCTTCACTATTGGTAGTGGTATTTTATGGAGAACGATACTATAGATTTTGCCGTCCGTTAACTGACTGATAATTTGGGCACTGCTGTTGCCATATCACCTTCATTTATTACCGTTTCTTCATATTTCTTTAAAAAATCCATTAATTGGAAAATTTAACCTTTGTTTGCAATATCCCAAAACCTTCACATTCATGGCTATTATATTCATTAACATTTGTGCATTCTAAATTTGGTAGTCTCGCTTTGGAATCTTTGACATGAGTTGGAGCTTTATCTATAGAGGCTGTCAAAGTATTTTGCAGTACATATTGCCAGACCAATTTTATCACTTTCAAGACCAGTTTCAGCAGCGTTGTAAATTTGTTCTGAGATAACTTTTAGTGAGTTAAATGAATTCATCTGCTAATAGTTCAACAGCTTCATTAACAGCTGAAGCTGTTTTACCTGAAATTCTTAATTACCTTATACCATGGCGATTTTTAAATTTGGTTAACCAACCTGTGAAATACGTGCACACAGTTTTTACGTTCATTTCTTAGTGAAATATTTTAGCATGTGCCATTAGCATTTGACCCATCAATAGCACGCCCTCGCTGTGATGTTGTCTGACCCATTCAATTATCACTTTGTCATGATCTTCACTTTTAGCATAACGAATAATTTTTCTGTTATTTGTTGTGAACAGGGCGTCGGGATCCTCAAAAAAGTTCCTTTTCTTTTTTCTTATGTCATATACAGTTAACTTCCCAATGAAATACTCCTCGCATAATTCTGGAACGGATATACCTTTGTCAATTTTTTGTAGCAATTCCACATTTGTTTAATAGACATCGAAACATACTTTCGTTATGTAGATATTGTCGCAGCTCCAGAATTAGACTCTTTTCAACATGAACAAAAGCTGAAACTTTAACTTTCATCAAATTGCTATAATAAAAAGAGCTTTAAAAAAAATTAAGCTGGTCAGTGCAATCTGCTGTATTGGCTGAAATTCCTTGGCATCAGTAAAGTATAATTTTAGCCTAGCTTAATAGCATTCACTATACATTATTGGATATATATCATGAAATTAGCGATGAAAAACAAGTTGTTCCGTTAAATTTTGTCTTGCTTTTATCGCGCATAGAGACAATTAAGCATCAATAGTATTAGCTATTTATTATACTTACGTCTATTTCTTAAGGCTTATCTGAATCCTGAATAAATTTCCACATATAACTAAAGACTTATCGAGGGCTGGGTGCTAGATATCTACTGCCTGATGCAGTTTCTTGCGAGTCCTAAATTCTGCTACCAAGCCACCTCCCTAAGTTCTAAACTTTTGCGGTCCCTAAATTTTGGATCTCAGTGCTTTCCCTAAATTCTAAAAATATCTTCATCCTTTAATTTTGTTGCTTGGTGCTTCTCTAAATTCTAAAAATCTTGTCCTCCCTAAATTCTGCTACCCACTGCAGCCATAAAAGCTCTGGCGCTGGTTCTGGGTTATGTCAAAAATAAATTTGTTAGTCTTAATTCAAATAGCACTAAATGTAATCTTTTGGCCTATAAGTATCATTAACGAAATTTATTTTTAGCATATGGAAAGAAATTTTTGTTAAATTTTTCCTCGTTAATATTTCTTAGCCCATTTAACTTAAATCTGTAATTATAGCCAAGCGTAATAATGTCAACATGAAAGGTTGCCATACTCTTTGTACTAATATAAAAAAAAAATTTGGGGGGCATTGCTGCATGAGTCATTACTCATGTTGTCATGCGTTTGATAAACATGCAGTGATGAAAGCAAAACATACAAAATAATGATTCGCCAGGTTGGCATCAGGGATATAAAAGATTAGTACGTCTAAAATCAACGATGTTTCTATATAGAATGTTTCAGTTTGAGATGTATGCCAACACCAGAACCAAATTATTGATCACACAAATTTATGCTAAATTATTGTTTCTTCAATAACGAGGTATTTATTTAGTGTCGAACGAAAATTAAAAATCAGGACTCTTCAAATGTTTTATCTGGGGGGGGGGG
>KK115665.1:18548-35714 GCA_000611955.2 Stegodyphus mimosarum
CTGAAATATTTCTTCACAGATCTTCGCACAATATCACAATATCTCAAACGTTTAGCAAAAACTCAGTTCAAAACAGATAAAATAGTTCTATGTCACAGCGAAATCGCTACAATCAATACAGCATTAAGTAAACAAACAGCAGTTCGCTTTTTTACAGCTACAAGTATAACAGCAACAACAACAACTAACTAACTGAGATGAGGTGTTTCACCTCGGCTTTTATAAGCTTTTTAATTATCAGTAGAACAATCACGATTTTTCTAGATTTTTCTGGATGGCAACAGTAATTACGAGATATTTATTTATTAAGCATTAAATGCGCGCGCTCTTTTATTTTTATTGCTATTTTTTTTTGACGTAGCTTTCTCTTCAAAAATCGTCTGCTTTGCTAAGGCAACATGAAGCAAATCTAATTACAATTCAAAATAAATAGCCAAATAAATGTGAAATTCGTAACAATATTGTTGCTTCCATTTGCACCATAACTCTTTTAACAGCAATTCTTGATAATGCTTTCTTTTTAACAGCGTTTTTCTTGTCGTTTTGCTACTGATGATTCTAGTAAAAGTCAAAGAATACTTGAAATCAGTTCGACCAATGTTTAGGAAGTGCACTGGAGTTGTGGCTCTTCATTGTTGTTGTAAACGTAACTTAGAGGTCATGAATTAAGAACTGACTCTACTTCGACAAGTACTGTAGATATTTTTTCGAAGGTCAACAATGCTTTTTCATCAACATTCTTTAACAGATCTGACTAGTCTCTCATAATCCCCCCCCCCACTATGGGGCTTGCTCGATTATAAATTTCCAATGGATTCTTTCTTTGGCAATGAAATTCTTGAAATTTGTCATCTTTTAAAACTTTTGAAAAATTCTCAAGTTCTTTCTTTGCTCTCTTAAATGTCTTGGCATTGTCAGAGTAAATGATTATGCAGTTTCCTCTTCTGCTCAAAAATCTACGAAATGCAAGTAAAAAGGATTCTATTAACATATCTGATAAAAGTTCCAATGTCTTTAGAATTCTTTACGTAAACTGGTCCGGCGAAATCAATTCCACAGACTGCAAATGGAGGTGATTTTTGGATTCTATCCTTTGGTAAGGGTGTTGTCATCTGGTCTGCTGGTTTAGCTAAATATTTTTGGTAGATCATACAATGCTTTAATGACTAGCTGAGTACTTTAGGAATCCAGAAACATGATCTGACCTTGGCTAAAGTTGCAGCAATTCCTCCATGCATTTACCTTCTCATGTTCTTTGCGTTCAATTAGAATCATCAGTTGGGAATTTTTAGGTAGGATTATTAGATGCTTATTTATCTAGTGAGAAGTCAGAAAATTTCAATCTTCCTCTCAATTTCATGATTTCCTTTTCATCAATATAAGGAAGAAAATTCTACAAAGGAGAATATTTTTCAACCGAATTACCTTCTTCGAGGGATTTATATTCTTCGGCAAAATACTCATCCAGAAATTTTCTGCTTCTTGTAACTCTTCAGCTGTGAGAGTTCCTTGAATATCACTAGTTTTTCTTAATTTCAAATGAAACGTGTTGTTCAAGTAGTGACTCTTAACATCTTCTCTAATTTGCCATATTTTGACATGTTGAAAAGATCATGTGTACTCTTTTCGATTGTACATTCAAGTTGATGTATATCACCGGATTCCTTAGTTTGTTTTCATCTACTGTTCCTGTAATATCCAATCTTGGCCAAAGCTCATGAGAGAGTTGAAGCCACTAGACCTTGCGTCCAAATGGTTTTGTTTATTAACTTAGAAATCTTCGTTCACCAAGATACAAGATCTGCAGGGTTGTCGACACCTGGGCAATAATGCCAATCTTGAGGTGATCTCAATTTTTGTATCTCTTCGACACGACTCTTGACAAAGGGTTTGAAGGCTTCAGGTTATTTTTGGATAAAAAAAAGTAATTGTTGAGTCTGTCCAAAAATAGCATGGAATTTTCAATTTCAGTGCCTTCAGAATATTGCTGACTAACTTAACTGATAACAATGCCCCCATTAATTCTAACCTTGGTAAAGTAAGGGGTTTTAGTGAGGCTACCCTATTTTTAGAAGAGACAAAGGCCATTTTGATTTCTTTATTATCTGTCATGAAACGTAAATATGTGACTGTACCATAGATTTGACACTTGCATCTGAGAAGCAATGTAATTCAAGATTTTCGATATAAAAGTTCGAGGGTGTTAAAAGGTAACGAGAGATGGAGAATTCAGTCATTTGAGGTAGCTCTTCACACCACTTTCTCCATTCAGAGAACAAATCTTCAGGTAATGGTTCATCCCAATCTATTTTTGATGACTAAATCTTCTGTAAAGCACTTTATTCCATAGTGAAAGCTCCTAAAATTCCAATCAGATTGAATATCCAACACAACACTTGTAAAAGAAATCGTTTCGTTTCTATAGGTTTAGATGTGAAAGACAATAGGTTTCAAACATCAAAATACGTAAATCCTTTGAATTATCCCATGCCATACCTAAGCTAAATGGGAAATTTTCTCAAAGGCTTCAGGATTTTCATCTGGAATGACACCCTGTTTTATCTACAATTCATGTAGGTGTCTTGAGTTACTATGCCATTTGTGAAGCTGCATGGTTGCCTCCTTAAATATTTGGACCAATTCTAGACTCGCAGTTAATGCTTCATTGATTGTTAGTTGGCTTCCAATCACATCATCTACATTTACGTTCTCATTCAAAAAGTGAACCGTTGTAAGATAAAGTTTATTACAACTTTCAGATGATGTTTAATGGTAGCAGTTAATAGAAATGGACTACTGTTTATTCTGAATAAAACTCTAGTGAACCTATACATGTCAGGAGAAATGGTTTTATCATTAGAGAACTCAGAGAACAGAAATCTGGTTAAGTCCTGGTCCTTTTCATGTATGCGAATCTGTAAAAAGGATTGTTTTATATCTGCGGTGAAAGCTATTGGATTATACCGAAATCTTAACGCTATTTCGAATATTTCAGGGCATAAATTTGGCACAGCACGTAGACAGTCATTTAAAGAAATGGACCCTGGGACATACGATGATGCATCATAAACAATACGTAATTTACTTGTAGCTTGATCTTCTTAACATGCTTTATTTAACAATGAACAGTTTAATTTTTAAAATTGTAAGTATGATTAATTCCAAAATGTCTACCACAGTCCAATAATCAATGAAAGAAAATAAGCATTCCTTCATGACTTATTATAGGCTATGTTATCCCTATTATTAAAAAATGAAGCTATATATATGTGTTTATGTAACGTAATTCCAGCTGGAGCCCAAAATAAGATGCTGTCCAGTATTTTATTTTATTATTTAACTACTGTCATGAATTTTGTACACATCCAAATCATTTTAATGAAACTATATGTGAAATCATAGTATCTTTTTTGAGGATGTCGTGTTTGAAATTTCTGTAACTGGTTCGATAATATTTTGCTTTAACTGATCTCTTAATACATTCCTGTATTCGGAAAATAAGATTAGGATTTTTTTAAAATCGTTTTCGAAGTCAATTAAATTTTTGTTCCGCGATCTCCCTATTATTATTTAGATTTCATGTGTCATGTTTCCAAGGCAATACAACTTTGTAGCGAGAATTTTCATATGTTATATTTGATTCGAAATATTCGATGATTTCATTTTCAGTCGAATCGAAGTTTTTGCTCTTATTAATAAGTCCTGAGTTTTCCCAAGTCCCAAAATTTTGTTATTTGTTTGGAAATCAAATCATCCACTACAACTACACTGAAAGCTAAAGAGACATCATCACCACCTTTTCGTCCATGCAGGAACCAGCCGAAATTAGTTTCCACTGCAACAAGGTTTTTGTTTAAGTATTTAATGTGTCCCATTACTATGCTGTAATAATAATCTGCTCCAATTAGAATGGCAATAGGTTTTTTACAATCGGGAAAATCTGCCAGTATGAAATTTCTTAATTGCCTGTTTTGCTTAATTTCTTCTGATTTAGGAGGAGGAATATTTGTACCTGATATAGATTAGTTACGAATAATTCAACTTCTATTGTAGAGTAGAGAGAACTTCTATGTTCTAAACTTAATTTAACTACGTTATAATTTTTTTGGATGGGTGAGGTATTTCCAAAAGTGAAGACAGTCAATTTTTCTTTTCGTATGACTTCAAGATTTAATCTGTTTGCTAACTCGCGAGCACAACAACTTTTCATACTTCCACTATCCAAGAGAAGTCTGGAAAACACCTTTTCCTTAGCTGTTTTAACTTTTATCGTGCAAGTCTGTAAAAGAATTATGTTATTTACATTATGCGAAACAATTTCTTCTTTCTGTTCCTTGGTTTGTTTCTTGAAATTAATATACTATCCTTTTTATCACTTGCTGTATTTTTAACTATTGAACTGGATTTAAAACATATGGCTTCTGAATGTTTACCTTTGCAAATTTTACAAACTTAGTTTTAGTTTTTTGTTGCCCGCATTCTGAAATTCTGTGTTTAGGTGCACGGAACAAAAAACAACCCCTTGCTTCAACATATGGCTTCTGAATGTTTACCTTTGCAAATTTTACAAACTTAGTTTTAGTTTTTTGTTGCCCGCATTCTGAAATATTGTGTTTAGGTGCACCGCACAAAAAACAACCCCTTGCTTCTTCAAAATATCTCTCTTCTCATTACCTGTAAAGCATAAGCAGGATTCTGAGTCATGGTTTTGAAAACAAAAAACAGTTTCAATTTGATGCCAGGGCTGCCATAAATTCATGTGTAATGACAGCTTGTTTTTGTTTTTACGTTGGTGGATATCTGTTAATATTTTTCATTTCCAGTTTTGACTGGCATGGAAAAGATAAGGAATTAATTTTTTCTTGTAGGATTTCCAGTATCTGTATGATGAAATTCTAAAGTTAGATTGTTGGGGATAATTTTCATCAAAATTGGAATAAACATGTTGGAATATGTTTCTGGTTTCACACCCAGTGCTAAAGGGCTTCTGATTTGAATATTAATTGTATCATAAAGTTTTCGCAATTTTGTTACTTCCTTTGAGCTCTAAACGGGATTTAAATTTAAGAGATTAGAAATGTATGTATTGATAATAAGGTCATTTTGACCGAATCTATTTTTAAGAATGTTTACAGGAGGGTCATAATTAGCCTCTGAGACTGAGAGACATTCCATGGCCGATGCTGCGTTTCCACATAAATAAGTTTTCAAATACAGTAGAAGTCCAGAAATCCGCAATGCTTGGACCAGAGGTTGTGCGGATTTTAGGATTTTGCAGATTTCAGGACAGAAAAGCCAAATCATAATATTCAGACTAAGAGTGCAAAATAAATAAGGCATATTAGATACATTTACTTAAATTATTATGTATAATAATAGACATTATTTTATTATATGCTTTAAATTATTATTATTATAAAATATATATTTATTATATTATTCATTTATATTAGTGATTACAGGAATATTTTAAAGCATTAAGGACATATACTATAGAGACGTGTAAAAATAAGGGATACTAGTAAAGCATAAAATATTTCATTTTTTTTTTACTTGTTTCAAACACTTTTCTGATGGAGGTTTGTTTTAAAACTTAAGGTACTCTAGAGTCAGTTTTGTTTTGTAAATTCTACAGGGTCATAATCTCCTGCTCTATGACATAGCTTTGTTGTTCTAAATGTTTTAGGTATTTTTCACCATGTTCCAAACCCTCATTAAAAGATATTTTCTCACTCCTATTAAATTCATTATCTGTGTCAGTTTTGGAATCGTTTTCTTGCTGTGGCGACTTCAAAACAGAGCCAATGATTTCATCATCGGTTATCTGACATGCCAGTGTTGGCTCATCTGAACACATCATCCATGCTAAAAACTTTTTCTGGGCTAAGATTTTTTTTCTGCCACTAACACGGAATCATTATTATTCGGTAATTATGACGTCATTATTGGATAAATATTTTTTCTTCAGTATTTCATTCTCCATTCTGCGGTTTCTGGAACCTATAAATTCAATGTTTATATTTTGAGGGTCAGTGCGGATTTCAGGTCGGCGAATTTTTGGTATTTGACTGTAATTCAATTTTTCAATCTCCGAAAGCGTAACATTATCATGAATAGTAACCTTGAATGAATTCGTAAGCTTCATCAAATCATTACAGTCTCCAGAAAATTTGTGAATTAACAGTTTGGGCAATTTCACATTACCTTCAATTTGTCTTTTGGTTTCAACTCCCGTAGATGAATTATTTCAATTCGTGTTGATATTTTGAGTATTGTATTTCTTTAAATAATGGTTGATTTTAGACTTCCTTATTATTATTTTATCGTTATATTCCATAGAAGTGTTAATATCTGACTCTAATTTTGATTCATCTTCAATCAAATTTTGTATTTTTTCATTTCATTCATTCATGTAGTTCCGTTTCTTTACTACTTAACAATTCAAAACAATTTTCTAACTCTTCTTGTTTTAAATATTCATCTACATTTTTAATAATTTGAGTTACAGAAGCAGGTATATGTGCTCGATTCTTATTTAATGTCTCCTGTTCCATTTTAATAAATTATCAAAGGAGACTTACTGTGAGCAGGCTTCGCTTAGAAAGCTTAATCCAAAAAGGGAAAAACACAAAATTTCAAATTAATCAAATTCTTCCTTTCTGGCCCGATGCACCAATTTGAAATGGAATTCTAGATCAAGTTCGAATCAAATTGATAATCAAAAAATGAGATGCATGGCCTGGAGGGTTTTACATAATTTTAATTAAAACTTAATTATATATATATATACATAATGTAGGCTAAAATGCCTAAATCGAATGTCAATGCTTAAAAAGCAAGAATTGAATGGTTTCATCAAACGAATTTAATAATCGAATTACACTGCGTAATGCAGTTCAAACTCTACCCCCAAGAAAACTAACTTAAAAAAAAAAGTTTTGCAAGCCATGTGTTCAGTTAAGTAAGCTAACAGATGAACTTCTAACGCCATCTTTTGGTGATATCAAGGAATATTCCTCAACAGGGTGCTTTGTGTGCAATTTCATAAAAAATATTAGTCCCTAAATTAACTGACTGATATTCCTTATATCAGACTGTTGAATAAGTGTCAGATAAGGGAGTGATTATGAGTAATAATATTGAAAAATAAATATGAAATGTAATTTATTAGTTATGTATAATCACAAAAAAAATCTAGTTGATTAAGTTCGAGTTTAGAAGACTTAAATCATTAGATTTTCGGTAATATGTTTATTACATAGAAAATGATCTCAGATTTTAATTATTATAAAACATTTCAAAGAGATATGAAATGCAAAATTAATTCATATATTACGTGTAATGACAAGTGGTAGATGGAATGCAAAACATGTTTTTTGTGAGATGTCAGTATTGCTAAGCTAAAAGGAATAAAGATCACATTATACAGTTTTTCAGAAAATTCTTATATGTATTAACAAAGAATTATATAAAACAGGCATAGCCAAAGAAATCAAGACCTCATACAAAACAGGCACAGCCCACAGTTTAAGAGCCAATAATAAAAAGTAGTAGTTTTACTCTTGAAATATAATTTGAAATACCTGCTACAACATGCTTTATTTCAAAATGAACAATTTAATTTTTAAAATTGTAAGTATGATTAATTCCAAAATGTCTACCACAGCTCAATAATCAATGAAAGAAAATAATCATTCTTTCATGATTTATTATAGGCTATGTTTTCCCTATTATTAAAAAATGAAGCTATATATATGTATTTATGTAATGTAATTCCAGCTGGAGTCCAAAATAAGATGCTGTCCAGTATTTTATTTTATTATTTAACTACTGTCATGAATTTTGTACACATCCAAATAATTTTAATGAAATTATATGTGAAATCATAGTATCTTTTTTGCACAATGTAATGTAAAAATCTAAAATAAGCAAAGCTTTGCTGGAAAAGTAAGAATCCATGATCAAGTCTATTGGTGAGATATCGCCAAGCTGGTGATAATTTTGGTGACTAATTTTTCTCGAGAGATGGTGAAAAATTGCTAACAGTCACCAAACTTGGCCCCATTTTCAGTCCAATCACAGTATAATTGTAAATGAATAATTATAATTGATGCTATATGTAGTTCCAACCGTATCCAGCACTCGTATGCCTTCCAGTAATTTCGAGAAGTAGAAGGTACTAGAAATCTCTCAGTGGCTGGGAGAACGTCAGTTTTTTAGTAGCAGCAGTTATTATTTCAGAGCTGAATTTTGAGTATTGAGATATCTGTGAGATTTACTTTCAGATGTGCTTTGCATTGAATTGCATTTAATATTCTTAGTAGTTTTAAATGTAACTACTGACTGTACTCTGTGATACTGAGAAGGGCTGTATGAGAATTTTTGTGGAAAGTTCCAAAACTTATGTAAATTCAATCCATTATGAAGCCATTATAAAAAGATGGCTTTCAGTACCAGACAAGGACTTTGGCAGTTCAAGGTGATTCATGTGGATTATTTAATGTGCTGGCAAAATTCTATAGACTTCTGGAGACCATGCTGAGAGGTCTTTCTCATGAAGCCTGTCTGATATACCTAGATGACATCATCATCATAGGAAAACGTTTGAAGACCATTTAGAAAATCTTAGAAAGGTGCTTCAAAAACTGAAAGAAGCCATTCTAAAGTTACGTTCCACCAAATGTAAACTATTCAGACAAGAAGTGACTTACCTCGGACATGTCACCTCATCCGAAGTTGCGTGTACTGTCCAGAAAAAGGCGTTGGCAGTTGAAGGTACGACAAACCCCAAAAATGTCTATGATCTGAGAAGTTTCCCGATGATTTGGACCTACTATAGAAGATCTATGAAGGATTTTTCTTCCATCGCAAGACCCCTTCACAAGTTGACAGAGAGCAATCAAGAGTTCTTGTGGACAAAAGTATGTCAGGATGCATTTAACAAACTGAATGAAACCTTTAATAACTGCGACAATCCTGACCTCATCTTGACAAACCATTTATTCTTGGCACAGATGCAAGCAACAACAGTGTCGATGCTGTTTGAGTCAAAAATGTATCATAGCATATTGGAACAAGTATCTATCTAAACTGAAGAGGAATTACTGTGTCACCAGGAAAGATTTTCTTACTACAATTAAACCCATAGAACATTTCCACCATTATCCCTATGGCAGAAAATTCCTGCTCCATACTAATCACACATCGTTGACCTGGTGATTAAACTTCAAGAATGCTGAAGACCAAATAGCCAGATAGTTACATAGACTCCAATGAAGTCAGGAAAGACCAGCTGGAAGACAGTGACATTAAACCCACGATTCATTAAATGGAGTCTTGGAACAGGAAACCTACCTGGCAGGACATTTTGATCTACAATTTTAAGACAAAACAATATTGGGCTCTCTGGGACTTGCTCCATATTCGAAAAAGGACCTTATACCAGAAGTTCGAATCAGATAATTGAAAGGCATTCTGATGGCAGCTGATACTTGCAAGATCTTACATGTCCTTAAAAAACTAAATAGCAGCCCGAGAGGAGCCACTTCAGAATAACAAAGACTTTGCATAGTTTGAGAGCACTTCTACTGGAGTAATGAAACGGCTGATGTGCAAAAATGATGCCAATCTTGCGATGCCTGTGCATGTCGGAAAGGTCCAAAGAAACATAGCCGGGGGAAGCTGCAATGGTACCTTGGGGAAGTGTCTTTTGAACGCATTGCTTTTAACATCCTGGGACCTCTGACATGAAATGCAGATGGCAACAAATGTATCCTCGTTCTGATTGATTACTTCACCAAGTGCAGCTTATCCTATCCCAGATCAAAAGACTATCACAGTAGCAGAGATAATGATACAGAATTGGATTTCCATGTTTGCGATGCCTCTTCAGCTACATTCCGATCAAGCAAGGAATTTTATCTTGGCTGTAATTAAAGAACTTTGTCAAGTACACGACAGAGATAAAACCCCAATAACATATTTACATCTGCAGTCAGACGCCAAAGTAGAGAGGTTTAATCGAACCATCTTTAACAACCTCTCGATGGTTTCCCAAAACCAACAAGACTGGAACCAGAAATTACCAATATTCTTATTGACTTACCAGGGCACTGTCCAGAAGCCTAGCGGCTATTCTCATTACAGATGCTCTTCAGTCATGATCTTCATCTGCCTTGTGATCTCTTGTTTGGTCCCTCTCTGGATGCACCATCATTGCCTGAAGAGTACATCCAAATTTCCAGACACAGTTTGAAGCAATGCACAGTTTTGAACCAGAGTAAACTTGGACTACTGTCAACTTGGAGAGAGTGAAGATGAAGAGTCGATGCAAAATAAGAGCTACTGGAGACTGATTCAATGAATGTGATAAGGTTTGTTTATGGAATCCAATTCAACAGAACGGTCTTTCTCTGAAAGTACAGTAGGCTTGGGATGGTGCTTTCACAGCCTGAACAATGTCGTAATTGGGATCAATAAGTCATCAAATTCTAAGCTTAAAATCATTTATTACAACAGGCTAGCCCCTTACTATGGCCGTAGTACATAGTCCCCATAGTGCAAATAATATACTAAGACCTTGGTCCCACTGGTATATAAATTTGTAAATTTATGTATTTATTTATTGGTTCAGCATTTGATTTGTTTCATGTCATTTACTGAAATTGTTTTCATACTGCATTGAATTTTCTTAGTTGAAAGTATAGTTTCCTGGCCAGGGATTGAACTGCTCGAAATATGTGGTTCTTGGAAAGGGGGCAATGTTATGACTATTGTAAGTAATTTTAATGAAATTATATATGTAACTGTAGTATTGTTTTCGTATAATGTAATATGAAAATCTAAAGAATCAAAGCTTTTCAAGAAAAGTAAGAATACAAAGTCAAGTCTATTTAACATTGACTAAATTGGTATCTCGAAAAATTGGTGAGATATCTCCAAGCTGGTGTTGACGAAAAATTGCCAAAAGTCGCTTAACTTAATGACCATTTAGCAACATTTTTGGTCTGGTCCCTATATAACTGTAAGGAGTATTATAATTGAATAACTACAATTCATGCTACATGTAGCTGTAAACATATCCGGCTCTCATATGCTTTCCAGTAATTTCGAACGTGGAAGGTACTAGAAATCTCTCAGCTGGCATGAGAAAACTACATAAAATCAGGAAGAGCATTAGTTTCTGAGTAGCAGTAGTTGTTAATTCAAAGCTGAATTCAGAGTATTGAGATATCCAAGAGAGCTTCACTTTGCACTGCATTGTGTTTAACCTTCTTAGTAGTTTTATGTATAACAACTGATTGTGTTCTGTGATATTGAGAAGAGCTGTATGAGTATTTTTGCTGAAAGTTCCAAAAGTGTAAAGTGCTTCTTTTGGTAATATAAATTTTATCAAGACATCATTGTTCCTATGTGTATTCAATCTACTATAATCCCACATGCACGCAACACTATTTATCATTAATTTAATTATTTATTAATTTTTTATGTATATCTTTACATTTTACAGAATTTTAATTAATTTGCTATCATTATTTATTTTGTTACTCTTCTCTGATGGTATTCCAGAGGCTATAGCATTTCCGATTTCAATTTCAATGAAGAAATTAAATCCTGGTTAGAGCTCTATAGAAATGAATAAAGAATATTATACGCAATCCTCCATAGAAATGCTTCTCTATAAAAGTCTAAGGCTGAGGTTCCTAATGGTGCCCTTTTCACTAACTGGGGATCAATGAAATTTTAAAGTAGGTCAATGAAGATCAAGGAGTCGACAGCCGAATATGTACACGCAACTGTTTGGACATAATAAAAATTCCACTGATTTACATAAGGAAAAAAAATATTGTAAAACTGATAATTAATTGTTTATTGATATCAAGTAGTAAGGAAGAAATCACACAAAGAGGAAAATATGTAAAAATTGTTTCACATTTAAAAAAAAAATCAATAATACTGTTTTTAAATACAGAAATTTTTGTACACAAAAATAATTATAAAATACAAGAAAACGCAACAAAAAAGAAACAAAGAATGCAAAACTTTCTCAGAGAATATACTGTTATATACAAGCCACTTGCAAAATGAACAAGATTGTAATCTTCACTTCCAAGACACTGAAAATCTGAATGTGCCAGCATGCCTCATAGAACTGCTGAAATGCAATATATTTGATTCTGATTCAAGAAATGTTCACTGTATTAAAGGAAGACGTTCAAGCACAAGTCTTATTCAAGACATATGAACACACTAAGTTTTGGAATTTTAAAACTTGTCCCAGAAAAGTATTCCAAAACAAAAGTTGTTCCCAAATAGTATTACTGACTATTCGGGAACTATATTATTATTATCTGCTTACTTTGTAGAAGTAGGCTTTAGTCAAGTCAATAACTTATAATGGAAAATAAGAAACGAATATTTTGGAATGAAGAGATTTAAGAATACAAAAAATATTGCATAAATACATGAAGCATAGCCATCGTGTAGATTCAAATCAAATTTTTTTACAATTAGAATCTGCGATTTTGCTTCTAAAACATACTTACATTTGTAAAATTAAAAATAATAGTACAAAAAATAATCACACATACATCTAATAAACCAGTTTTTTCAAAACTTTTGTCCATATTCTTAATCTCTAAATTATTTTTATAAGCAATTGTTCCCATTATGATAATTTTGTCTGGTGTATATACTACAGATTTGTAAAGGGATCAATTAAGGAAAAGGTTGAAAATCCGTACTCCAAAAAACTTTATAAAGCTACCACATAACAAATTTTACAAAAATGTTCCTTTACAAAATCATAAAAATGCTATAATGACTTTATAGAACAGGACAGTAAACCTTTGCTGAATGCAGGTTTATGTCATTAATTCACTGCATGCAAGGCAAAATCACATTCCACAAAGTTCTATGGAAAAAACAGGTTATATACAGTTCAGATAAAGTACACATAATTTATGCAGAACTAAGTATTGTAATTTAAAGGGGGAAATGAAAGAAATGTTAATTGAATGGTTTCCTATTACAGCTTAATATGTAGGTATGTGGTAGAATACATCCAAAATCCGGACCACTGATATACAAAATGGCATAAAATCTGGACACCTGAATCACAAACACCCCCCCAGAAATTTTTGTATGCTTTGTGTTTGCAAATTTGATATGTCCCATTTCCTAATTTTACTTCAGCAATGATGCAAACCTGGTGAATTATTATTTATTATTTTTATTCTTATATGACTCAACTATCAGCACAGTGCAGTTTGAGAAATGACTGACAAAGTGACATCTTAAGATATTTCTTTTTTAAATATTAGTAATTAAATACTACACAGCATAGTAACCTATTATGTTGGCATTATGCCTGGCGATGATTAAACACGTTACCTAATTCAGCTGCAAAGAGTTGTTGAGGAGAAATTTAACAAATTTCGTTTCATAAGCAAAAAACAAAGGTGAAAATGCGCTTTAGCCCACTGCTTGGCGATGTTTTGAAAATCGCCAATTCGGCGCGTTTCTGCGAAACGTCTTTGCAATTGCAACCTTCCCGACACGCTCCGCGAAAACCTATTGTAAACAAAACATAAAATTCTAAAGCATAAATTAGTATGGAAACTGTTGCCACAAAAAGATAATAAAATAATATGCAAAACGAACATTATGATCATTAAAATATTTGTCAGTTAGGTTTAAATTAATTATTTACATTTTATGTTGTAATACTTACACATTTTATGCCGTTACATAACCTTCCCGACACGCTCCACGAAAACGTAACCAAAATGGCATCGAAGAAAGAAGGAATTTTTTTTAAAAGGGCTTTAAAATTACAAACGATACCATGTACACACCGTTCCTTTTAAACTTTAAAAAAACTTCAGCGAATTGCACAGTGTAGGCAACGCACACATGTTATACGGAGTTACCCATGTTGGCGCGTTTATTGCTCATTCAAAAACAATCGCCGCCAAGCAGTGGGGTAAAGCGCATTCCAACCAAAACAAATATTATAAATGATACTCATAGGTAAACGATTACATTTACTGTCCTGTTCTTAGTGCCACTTGAATTGAGAATAGTTGATTTGTTATTCAGATAAGCCCAGGACTGATGCAGCTGCAAAAGAGGGCAGATTTTAAAAGAAGCAAATTTTTTAGAGAAGAACTTGGTAACAAAATTAAGGGATGGTAAATTCTTAAGAATTCAGGAAGGCACTTGGCAGCCGATTTTGGACCTGCAGAGACTGCACTGGACCACAAAATATCTAGCACGGCCCTGGGCAAACGTTAAGCATATGTGGGAATTTATTATAGAATTAAAGAAACCAAATAACTATTTAATAAAGAAATACATCATTGCATGATTTCTATTTCTAAATGTAATTATATGTTGAAAATTAATGTTTACTGAGAGCATGGCACATTTAAGGCATAAAAGAGTAGAAGTTAAGGTATCGGACAGCCGCATGTGGATTGCTAGCCACAATTTAGCCATGCCTGGTATAGTGGATGCTAGCTAAGCTTTCTGAGGATAACAGATATTGGAAACAAAAAGCAAAATTTTCCATTAATGGAATTTCAGAAGAAAGGTCGAAAAGTGGTAATAAATAAACATAACAGAAGTTCTTCATTGCATTGACAATGTTCCAATCAGCAGTCAACTAACGGATGGCAAAATCTACAGTATTATTCTAAATCCAGAAAATATCACTATCAATAATGATGGAGAGATTGTTGAGAACAACTCGCCACAGCAATTACAGATCTTAAACAATGGAACTTTGTAACTGAACAAAAAATTATGTTTATCTATACAATTAAAGAAAAAGCATTAGCCCGAAAAAAGAAGCAAATCAAACAACTTACACTGAAAGAAATGTTTAATAAAGCAAGCAAATAAATACTGAACTCTTTTTCATAAATTTTGATTCCTTCAAGTCATAAATGCTTCATTATTTCATATTTTTAATTTTATAATTTTTACGTCATTTTATTACGTTTAAACTGATGGCCTAATATCTTGAAAAATTCTAAATCCAGAATCACCAAAGTCCCAGTGAGTCTGGATCTTGGACTTTGTACTGTACAATTACTTTCTTTTCAATAGGTGGTTATTTTTGCTTGGGACAACGTCTGACATTAAATCATTAAATAACTCATTAAATATAAAAAGTGTAAAGTTTTTCAATACCTCTCATTTTCAGCTGACGGAAATCCTTTAAAATTATTGGCAGCGCTGATGCCAGCAAGCATTCATTGATGAATGTTGTTATTCCTATGCAAGTTTAATCATTTCTATGCAGTGATTTGTGTCGAATTGTTTCCAAAATGCCATTTTGCCGTACTTTTTTTCATCTAGTGCTTTATTTACAGAGATGTAAACTTGCCTGACATAATACGGCTTTGAATGTTTTTATGACTCCTTGATCCAGTGGTTGAATTAAGGTAGTGGTGTTTGGTGGAAGAAATACAACCTCTACGGTGTGAAGGCTTCAGTACTATATAAGGGAGCATAATCAAGAATTAGAAAATCTTTAAAGCTTACGTTTTACTATTCTAAGTAATGTTTGATTTTTTTAATGAATAAATTTTTAAGCCAGTCACTAAGAACTATTGTTGTACAATGAACACTCAGCAGGACAGGGCACAGAATCAGTGTTGCCAGATTGTGTCATTTTCTGCAAATTTGCGACAAACGTTGTGCTATTAAAATTTTAGTATTTGCGAAATTTTTGTAACATCCATCATTTTTTTATGCTACTTTTTGAACTTCAAAGATTTTTTTTAATATATCTTAAAATGCTTTTATGTTAAAATTTACTGTATGGTAGTCCTTGGTTTCTGTCTGAAAAAAATCGCCAAGTGGTATTGGTTGTTCATAAAATCTGGAAGCACGCTGTGTAAAATAGGTTATCAGGTAGCCCTAATGTTAATAATGTTGGCGAAACTAGCCTAGGGGAAATTGCGTGAACATCGCTAAATGTGCTGTGATAAAGTGAGATTTTGGCTATTTTTTTAAATCGTAACCCTTTCGTATGGACCTGAGATTTTCAATTGCTGTGTTCGGTTGCACGTGCGTAATGTTTTATGAAAGTGGTGCCTGAAAGGTCGTCTGAAAGTTTGCTTAGTGTTATAAATGAGTATTCTTCTGGATACGACTATAATTTCTGACTGTTGGAAGGAGTACATAAAATAGAAGGAATGTGGAGTGTAATTAAACGCTCTTTGCCAGGAGGAAAACGAAGGACGGCTTGGACTATTATTTGGCTGAGTATGTGTGGTGCAAGAAGGAGTAAGGGAAAAAAAAAACATATTTATGGCTTTCTTGGATGCTACTATACGTATTTTTCTGCCATTAACAGCGGCCAAGTCAAAAGGACAAAAAATTTAATTGAATCGTTTATGTGAAGGATATGCTGGTGGGTGGCATGAGCGTATGCACGTGAAGAAAAGATATGTTAAAAAATTGACGTTTTACTTATTTATTGGTGTCTGTGTGTTAATTTTTGTTAAAAGATTTGTTGTTTGATGTTCTTATGTTAGGAAATACGTATTTTTGGTTATTTGTTCGTGTCTGTGTGTTAAGACTGGGGCAAATTTTTTCTAGTAAACATGATTTTAATTTCCTAATTCTGTTTAAGTTAAAATAGGTCGACGTGTACATGGACAAAGTTAAGGTAGTGCACAATGCCAAGATTGTGCAATTCTGGGATGATTTTTTTTAAAGTAAAAATAGGTCAATGTATACATGGAAGAAGTAAAGGTAGTGTGCAATATCTAGTTTGCACAATTCTGTGATTTTTTTAAGTTGAGTACGTGTAAGTGTTTTGTTTTGGTTTTGTATAGCAGGTGGAAGGATCGGCACCATCTTAAGGTGCTGATTTTGCGTCAAAAAGGAAACGATTCACCAAGGAGTAACACAGGATAAATTTTAACTAAATATTGCATCAACTACAAATAATTAATTTAAAAAAAAAAGCAGTTTATTTAGTGTTAAATATAAATTGGCATCTGGCAATGTTTATGTGCGGGCTTTCCTTTTCAATGCTGCACAGCCTGACGCCAGTATAACGAGAAAGGGGTAAGGGAAATGAAAAAGTAGAAAGAGAGAAAAAAAAAAAATCCGTCAGGGACTCTCACTGCCCTCCATTGTTGCCCATGT
>KK115666.1:7759-37470 GCA_000611955.2 Stegodyphus mimosarum
TGTTAGGATCATTGTAAAGGTATCTTGCCCTTTGGCTGATAGCTCTATTAGGCTTAGAAGATAGCTTGTGTAGCCATAATTATATAAACTCAAGTGATTTTTTAAATTCGAATGGCATAGCTTCCTCTCTCCCCATTTTTTTTTTTATAGATGGTGCTATATTGATCTTTTTTTTTTCTTTGCTTCACCCATTGATTTCCATACATATCTAGTTATTTGGGTTGTCTCAACTGCAGATTTCGTTTTTCAGAGATAAGAAAGAGAGAACTATGCCAGATCATGCTCAAAATTAATAGAATTTCATTTAAAATATGTATCAGTCAAGGTCTTCCCCCCTCACCTAATTTGAAATATTTCATAGCTGTTTTTCTATTTCTTTTTGAAATGGACAGTGCCATTCTTGACCTGTCTCCATTGAACTGAGTAACATGGCTCAGTTAAGATGTGAAAGATCTTCAGTGACAAAAACAAGCCTCTAACTAGTCCAATGTAAAATTTAAAATTAGGTGGAAAAGCAACCTTAATTTTGCATCTTCCGAATCTACTACAAACTAAAGCTATGATTTTACCAAATTTTTAAACAATTTTTTTTTCCTATTTTTAAAATTTGCAGTTTTGTTTGTAATAGTTTGGCTCATTCAAATTCTTAAAATAGTGAAAAGACCAGCTGTCTTTCTGCAAAGCTACTTGTTTTCTCAACTGAACTTAGGAAGAGTATAGTACACTCACGTTTGTGAAAATTGCAACACCATGAAGGACTAACGTGAGTGAGCTGAAATTTTCAGGAAATGCAAAGTAGCGCATGATATGCAAATGATTAGAATTGCAAATCCGTAGCGCATGCGTATGCTGAGCAGCGCCCTCTGAACGGCTGATGGATCCGAATAAATAGACGGCTGTAGCGAGGCGTGTATGGTTATCGGTGGTTATCTGCTAGTGGTAAACGTTAACTCAATCTGTACTTATGCCTCGTCGACGAAAGAGAGCGAGATTTGAACAACTTACAGAGTTTGAACGAGGGAGAATCATCGGCCTTCGTGAAGCTGGATTGTCGTATCGTGCAGTAGCCTCTCGTGTGCAGCGTAACAGCAGCACAGTGATGCGCGTTTGGAAGCAGTGGACGGACGAGTGTCGGACAACTCCGAAATCCGGGAGTGGACCCCGAAATGTGACGTCAGCTCGCGATGATAGACACCTGGTCCGCATGGCGCGGATGGACCGTAGAGCTTCCTCTAGACAATTGGCAGCACTGTGGTCAATAGCTACAGGTGTTTCATTGTGTGCTTCATCAATTCGTAGACATCTGCTGCAGTGTGGAGTCAACGTGTCCGGCTCGGTGAAATTTAGCCCGAAGGCAACAAGACGATGAAAGCTCAGGACGCGTGGTAAAAAGGAGGTCAGAGGGTGAGGAAAGAAGGGCAACAATGACACCACAACGAAAAGCGAAAAAACGACGAGAGAGGCAGTCAAACGCAATCAAAAGTTGAGTGAAGTACCAAGGTACGAAACAAGTAAAATAACAAGAATAGGTGCAGTTATAAACATGTTATATAGTATGTTCTAGAATATTTGTAAATGAGAATATATACATTATGTACAATAAAACAGTGAGGTCCCTGTTGTCCATGGTGTTAGCAAGAAAGTAAGATAATATAGCAATTATATATGCATTGACAATCTAGGTTGGAAAATTTGCATCTCGTGATAGGAATGCTGCTAGAGGTCTGAGTTCTTTATCTTCATCCAGAACTTCATAATTGAAGGTATTGAAGTATTGCAGGTGTTCGCAGTTTACTGCCTTGTCAAAAAATTTCTTATTCAGCTTGTGCAGATATGTTTCAAGGGTGTCAATTTTTAGATCAGTGTGAAGAGTCAAATTAGAAACATAAAAGTGTGCACCTGTAATAGTGCGGAGATATTTGTTTTGAATAACTTGTAGTTTCTTGATATCGTTCTCTTTATGCATAATCCAAGCCGGAGAAGCGTAGGTCATGATTGGTCGAATTATAGAAGTAAAGATGAGTCGTTTTTTATAGAGATCTAATTTTGAATATTTACCAATTAAAGGAGTAAGATTTTGAATTACACTGATGGTTTTACGAGTGGTGTGTTTAATGTGGTCTTTCCACGTAAAAGAAGAGTTAAGCACCACTCCTAAGTAGTTAGCTTTTTGAACAGTCGGGATATCTTCATTAAATAACTTTAAGGAGCCTTTGAAATTTTCTTTAGCAAATCTTCTTCGAATTATCAAAAGTTTCGATTTTTGTGCGTTAATGTCAATTCGCCATTGACGGCACCAGTCTTGAACAAGAGGCATGAAATTTTGTAATTTACGAGTTGCATTTTCTGCACGTCTAGAACGGACTGCCAGCGCAGTATCATCAGCGTAACAACCCACATAATAATCTCTACTGAGATTAAAGGAGGGGAAATCCGCTACGTAGAAGAGAAAAATGACAGGACCTAAAATGGAACCTTGCGGTACGGAAGCTTTAATTTCTTTTAAATCTGATGTTTCATCTCCAATAGATACGTAGAAATTTCTCTTTATGATGAAGGAGTAGATGAGCTTAATGATTTCGCGATCAAAATTAAAGTTGATAAGCTTGAAGATAAGCCCCTCATGCCAGACGCGGTCGAAAGCTTTCGCCACGTCTAGCATGAGGAGGGCTATGCTTTCTTTGTTATGTAGTGCATTGCCAATAAATTCAGAAAGACGTACCAGTTGTTTGACAGTAGATAAGCCTTTTAGAAAACCAAATTGTTCCCTGGGAAGTTCGTCATAATAAACTTGAAGTCGCTGTAAAATAACCCTTTCAAAGACTTTCCCTAAGCCAGGGAGGAGGCTGATGGGTCTGTAACCATCGGGTCGAGTATGATCTTTTCCTGGTTTTGGTATTAAGATGACTTTGGCCGTTTTCCAACAATCCGGAAAATAAGAGTTTTCAATGCAAGCGTTGAAAATGCTAGTGATTCTGCAAATGATATTATTAGGAAAATGTTTAATGGTGATGTTCGTAAGCGCATCATGCCCGGGGGCTTTTCTGTTCTTGAGTTTTCTGATAATTTCAATGATTTCATGCGGAGTAGTGAAGATTGGACAAGTTCTAGCAGTAGGCGCGTTAAGCCATTCATTAACAAAATGATTTACAAATTCAATAAATTGCGTGTCACAGGGAAATTCATTTGGTGTGAATTGTTCTTCAAGATGGTTTGCAAGCATATCAGCTTTGTCCTTATTGGTCAGAGCTATGGCGTTGTTAGAATATATTGGTTTATTTATGCTGGGTTTTTGCTTGAGGCTTTTAGTGAAAGTCCAGAAGGAGTTGTCAAAAGCACTAAGATTGAGGATTTTCTCTTCCCAAATTTCTTTTTTATGAAGTTTAATCTCATTTTTAATTTCTTTGTTGATTTTATTTAACTTTTTCTTAACCCTGGGGTCCCAGGTAAGGTTCCAACGGCGTCTCAGATGATTACGTTCTTTTATTTTATCTCGAATACTTTTAGGGAGCTTGCCAGTAAATTTATCAGCACTAACACTATGTGAAGCAGATTGATACGCATTCATGATGTACGTAGTAAGTGAAGAAATAGCATTATCAATATCAATTTTATTTTTAAGAGGCTGGAAGGAAGTATAATAACTAGAGAGAATATCAGTGAATTTTCTCCAGTCAGTAATTTTCTTAGTAGTCGGTTTTTCTTTATTCATAATACCCAATGTGCCTATAACTGGCACATGATCTGAGGTGAGATCGACAGTAACTTCGAGGCACATAGGAATTGGAAGAGTGGTAAGAACAATATCTAAGATGTCTCCTTTATGTGGATTGTTAGGCAGATAGGTGTAATCAACCGGTGCATAGAAATAAATGGGCTGGTCAGTGATAAAGTCAAGTAATTTTTGTCCATTTTTGTTAGTTCTACGACATCCCCATTCTTGGTTTTTGGAGTTCAGATCCCCAACAAGGATAACTGGTTTATTTTCAGGTAATAATTCTTTTAAAAGTTCTTTGCTTAACACATTCTGCGGTGGATTATACATACAAATAAAATAAATTATTCCATAAACAGGAAGATGAGCAGAGACAATAACTGCTTCATGTTTATCTTTTCTAACAGTATCAATAAGGCAGGACTGGATATTGCTCTTTACATAAATAGCAACACCCCCACCACGATGACTTAACCTATCACAACGATAGCATTTGTAATTTGCAACGTTAATGTTAATACAGGGTGTTGCAAAAGTCTCTGTGACGCAAGCGATGTCAATGCAGTTAGTGGTAAGAAAGTTAAGAAATTCTGAAGTTTTATCTTGGATGCTTCTAGCATTCCATACCAAAAATTTAGTAGGCGACAATTTAGTGTGTTGACCCATTATTTAATTGGTTGTCAATTTTTTCTTGACGGGTGTTAATTTCTTGCATTTGCTGTGTAAGCTGGAAACCAGCTGTTTTTATAACTTTGACAAGTTCAGCTAGGTCAGTAAAAAATTTCTTAGCTTCACTCAAGGTATCAGAGTATATGCCAGTAGATAAAGCTTGGGCATAACTTTTATTTTCTACAACTCTATTGCTGTAGTTTTTCTGTTGATCAGTTTTTCGTTTAGGGAACTTTTCACAACCGCGAAAACTGGCTGTGTGTCCGGCATTTCCACAATTTATACAGATAGGTATGAAATCTTTATCTTCCTTGACTGGACAGTCCGTGAAGAAATGAGACTGGCCGCATTTAACGCATTTAGGGGAGTAATTACACCCAAGTTGGGTGTGATTAAACCCCTGGCAGCGAAAGCATTGTACTGGGCCCTGGCGGCCCTTGTATTCCTTGACTGTGATACGAAGATCACATAGGTAACGTTCATGATATATTTTGCGTGACTGTTCAGTCTTAGGCAAGGTCACAATGAATAATGGGAGCAAAATTGTTTCTCCATCTCTGCGTTTAGACATTTGTTTTATATTTTCAATAACATAATGCAATTCTTCAAGTTTTCTTTGAATCTCGTCAATTTCAGTGTCCTCGTTTAGACCACGTATGACAACCCGCAGGTTTCTGTCCTGTGGTAAGATATAAGAGTGATGTTCAATGTTAAAGTCTCTAAGCACTCTAACAATTCCACGATAATTATCTGCATCTAGCGCAGTAACTTTGATTTTATTGCCAATTCTTTGGCCGTAAAATTTAAGATTTCTTGCATGGAAATGTGAGCAAATTTCCGACCATTTCATGGTTGTCGGCTTTAACGTTATTGGTGGTAGTTTTGAATTATTAGGTTCATTATCAGATGGTTTTTGTATTTTATTATGAGTGTTCTTCACATTATCAGGTATATTTGTAGTATCCATATCATTGTTTTCATTAGTAGTATCCTCAGCAGTAGTGGCTGGAGTCAGAATATTTTTATCAGTGACAGGAGGTGGAGTTGGTTTTTTACTTAAAATACTAGTGTGCGTAGTCAATTTAATTTTCTTATGCGTGTTACGATGAGATCTTGTACGTACAGTCTGATCTCCACGTTTCCTAGCATTAGGTTCTTCGTCAGAGCTAGATCCTTTATCAAGCGGAGTGCCGATTTCATGATCATTGTCTATATTAATTGGGCTACGAGCCCTGACATTTTCAGGCAAAATTTTATTTTCAGCGGGACGTGAGCCCTGTGGATCCTTATTCAGATCTGTAGTATTAGCTTGTGTAACTCAGTGTTCATAGCTTTAATCATATCCAAGATACTTAGTAAAAAAGTGAACATTTTGTTTTCAGTATCACTGAATCCATTTCGTTCTTTTATTTCTTCAAGTTCGCGTACTTGCGCCGCGACTGCCTCAGTGATCTTATCCATAGTGATAGAAAATCAAAATCCTGCGCCCAAGTTAGGAGAAAACCTGCGGCCCGGAACACAACCCACACGAAGGTGTTTGTGCAGACAGATCAGCAGGTGGATGCTCGTGAGGCCTCTGACTCACACCTGACAGCGTGAGCTTGGAGGGTAACTCACGAGCGTGAAAATCCAAAAAGGCACCAAAATGAAAATTAGCGCTGAGCGCTAGAAGCCATTAAAAATTTAAAATACAAAAAGCAATAATTCACAAAGGCAAAAGCCAAAGTAAAAGCAATCAGGCTATTGGCAAGACGAAGTCACGCGTAAAATCTTAAAATAATTAAGCATGCACAATTTAAATCAATAATCAGTTTTAAAAAATAATAAAACAGATTGTAATCCAACAATCTAATAATACAAATCCAAATAGCATTAACAAATGCTTTTTTGTGCAAGTGTCAGCTTCAGTGGCAACGTAGACAGGCGTAGCTCAAGGCAGCACTAACGAAACAGTTAGGCCTATGCACTTCGACGAATGGATTTGGCGAGCACCAAAACAGCCACCCTTCGCATATGAAGGCTTCCCTTCGAATGTGATGTGATGCAGTGTGGACTGCGCGCACGGACTCCTTTATACAGGATCCCCCTAACGCACGACCATCGCCGCCTGCGGCTACAATGGGCCAATCAGCATAGAGACTGGCGTGCTGATTGGCAGCATGTCGTGTTTTCTGACGAATCCCGCTTTAATTTGTGGTACCATGATGGCCGCATTCGTGTCAGACGCTATGCCGGTGAACGCCACCTTCCGGAGTGCATTATCGAACGCCACAGTGGACGAACACCCGGAGTTATGGTCTGGGGCGCCATAGCATATCATAGACGATCTCAATTGCTACGAATTGTGGGCAATCTGAACAGCAACCGGTATATCCGTGAAGTTCTACAGCCCGAAGCTGTTCCCTTCCTTCAAAGCTTGCCAGGCGCTGTATTTCAACAGGACAATGCCCGCCCTCATACTGCTCGGATTGTTAAATCCTTCTTTGCAGCGCAGCAGGTACAGCTTCTTCCTTGGCCTGCGTGTTCCCCGGATATGTCGCCAATTGAACATGTGTGGGATGTCATTGGTCGGCGTCTTGCTCGTGATCCTCGTCCTGTTGCGTCTGCAGACGAACTTTGGGTACGCGTACAAACGATATGGAATGCTCTTCCTCAGTCAGACATTCAAACTTTGTTTGACTCCATGCCACGTCGTGTAGCAGCACTTATTGCGGCGCGTGGTGGCCACACAAAATACTGATTCTGATCTCTTGTTCTTGTTTGTTTGCTTTGAACATTTAATCATTTATTTGTACCACTACCACTCAACTGTGTATTAAATTGCATTCAATTATGACGATTCCTTCTTGGTGTTGCAATTTTCACAAACGTGAGTGTATTTAGTATAAAATATGTTTTAGTTATTTCACTATGTTTAAATTTATGATATTAAAGTATATAGTCATTTTGCTTACTTTAATAGTTTTTTTAAATATTAAAGAGAGGTATTTCCTACCTCTTTAATATAAATAAATATAGTTATATTTTTATGTGTATGATTATTACCAGTGAAGTATTTTAATCTAATGCCTGTAGAAAAAATAATTTCAAGGAAATATATGAGGTTTATACATTTAGTTGACTTAAAAAACATGTACGTCAGTGTTACATGCATAAGCTATTATTTAAAGAATTTGTGAAAAGCAATGTTATATGCTTTTATTGATTATGGATGCAAATATTGTAATTTGCATGTGTGTATAAATATTCTATAAAGTTTTTTAATGTTGTTAGGGTCTTCTAGAGTCTGCAAGAAACCTGTCTGATACAATTTGTTATACAATGGCATTTTACAATGAGAGTTTGAATCCAAAGAAAATGAAGAATCCTACTGTGACAATATTGAAAGAAATCTTACGAACAAAAATAAAGCTAGATGAAGAAATGGAGAAGACTAATAATGCAATATTAAACGAATTTATGACCTCATTTGTAGCAGAAATGAAAAAGAATGATGAAGTGTTTGCCACTGTATACCAAAAAAATTTTTATGCTGGTAGTTACTACTCTGATTTGCGAATATCCAAACCTGATGAATTTGATATAAATTTAGTGTTAAAATTTCCTTTCAAAGAAGAAGATGTGGAAGTAAGTTTATTGATTTCTTTCTTTACTCTAAATAAAAACCAATCTATTTAACATTTCATAAACATGTAGCATAAATTTTTATTTTTATAATTTTAATCTTGTGACTTAAAAATATTACAGCATAACTTAATTTATAAAGCCTAATCTTTCGTTAAACTTTGTTAATCCAAAAGGTACATTTTGATTTATGGGGTGTCTCTTAGTCTTAGTTAGTGAATGGTTGGCATGGAATTTAACTGGGAAGAAGAATGGCAACTGTAGCAAAATATACAGCTGTATGAAATGTATGGTTATAAATTTAAAACAAATACGAAAAGCAAAGGCACATATGAAAAATTTAGAAATGAGAGTTTTATAATTATTGTAACTGGCAGTTGTACTGTGATTAATTTCTAGTTGCAGCTGATAGAATTTTGCAAATTTTAGCTCTTGATGCTGTGAGTAAATAAACAAAGTAGGGTACTTTTCCATTTCGTTGGTGGAGATCTCGCCAAGCAGAGGCGTAACTAGGATTTTCAGTGCGGGGGACCACGGAAGATTTTGTGCCCCCTTCTGTGTTCCAAGAATGGAAAACATTTAATTCTAAAATTTGTAGCATCAGTTTGGCGCCCATTAGATGCTGTGCCCGGGGACAAATGTTAAAATTTTTTAACATGAGCTTAACAAACATCCGTGTTTGATTAGAATGGTCCCAGTTTGAAGGTATGGTGCCAGCATCTCAGCAAGTTTGCTATTTTGTCCTGGTTTTTGTTAAAAATTAAGAAATGTTAAATATACTACAAGCATTAAGTTTACTTTCTAACATTTCGTTGTACTGCTGTCCAGCCAGTGTAGTGATTAGTGATATAAACTGCTGATTTGGCTCCCGAGCCAGGTATATTTCCTATATATGAGAAAAAATGGTTACCAATTCATTATCTGCCAGACCACAGTCCCGAGGCACACTGACAAATCAGGTGGCATGTATTAAATCAAGTATACAGAGATTAAAATCTGAATAAAATGTAAATGAGACCGTGAAATTTATGATTACTGAATATAGATGTGGGATGTATATATACACAGAATATGCATTGATTGCTGTACTTGTGGCCTGGGTTTGAATCCTGGAGAAGGCATGGATATTTGTAAGCATATAGTGTCTGTGCAGCAGGGGAACACTCAAAATTCTTGAGAGGTTGCTGTTAGGATAAGAGGAGTGAAAGACCTATGGACCATTGGCTGCAGTGTTCTATCTCAAAGTTGGGGCGGAACTGCACAGGTAATGCGGTGGGGCTCTACTTGTATGGCTAATGGTGAAATTCTGGTGTCCCACCCACTTCTTCCTGTACTACTGTACTGTGTTTCATTGTTCATATATGCCCCCATATCCAGAGGGTATAATTGTTTTGCATTGTAGTGCCATCTGCGAAGGGGCATCTTCAATTAATGGCATTCCTATAATTGCCATATTATTACTAGTAATATACTGATATTTTTAGTGTAAACATCATTGCTTTATTGTTGTTGTCCTTTATTTCACTTTTTTATATGCTTTGTTACTTTAATCTGAAAATGAACGACTGAAGTAAAAGAACCTATAATTTTAACAGTAACACGAAGGAGAATCATTGTTTCATCAATTTTAAAGATAAATGTGTGTATTTGTTGTGCGGCAGTAGTGTTGCAGTATCCAAAAAATAGTGTTGAACATCCATTTCAGACAGTTCATGTCACTTTTAATACAACCTATTTTAACGGGACATAAATATTAAATACAACTTAAACTTAAAATAAGAAAGACAAAAATAAATTGTCTAAAATCAAACATGTTTGCCCAACAGTCAGTTTCCACTAAGCCTGTGCGAAAAAGCCTTTCTAGAATTGTTAAAAGAAGCATTTTTAGCTGTTCTGATTTGAGAGATTTTCTAATACGTGAGATTACGCCAGCAATGCAAGTCTTGCAGTTGTCAGATAACACAGCGACAAGAAGAATATGTGCCAAAAGCATGCAAACTGAGTTAAAGAATGAGTGGTTCTCACTACAATTTGATGAGTCTACATATATATATATCAGACACTGTACAGTTAGCAGATGAGGTGAGAATCATATTTAGTAACTTTACTGTAAAAGTGGATCTACTGAAAATGTTATCCATGAAAGGATGAATAAGAGGTGAGGATATGTACGACATATTTACACACATGTGATAGATATGCCTCTATACAAGCTGTTAGTGTTAACCACTTTGGGTCACCGGTAGCAGTTGGTACTATTAATAAATTTATTGTCCTTTACAAGAAAAATAAATAAATTCCAAACCTTGTCATATCACTGTGTCATCCACCAGAAAGCTTTGCATGTTAAGACTATTGTTCTTCAGACATTCATGAAAGTAGTTGCAAAAATAGTAAACTTTATTCAAGCAGCCTTTTTGCAGCATCGGCTTTTCAAGTCCCTAGTAGCAAATCCTGGAAATTCCATCGCTTTCTTCATACTGAAGTATCTTGGCTGAGTAAAGGCAAAATTCTTGCAAGATTGATATGTTTAATTGAAGAAATAAAAAAATTATCTCAATATCAAAAATAAAAATTTTATCATACTAATGGACTGACTGGTGGATTTTAGCATTTTCCTAGTCATAAATGAGAAATTTAATTATTTAAACTTAGAGCTGTATGCGAAAGATGAAAACATGACTTTAATGATAAGGTCACTTGAATCTAAACTGGTTTTCTGGATTTTACATATACAGATAAAGTCACTTGTGCATGTCTCAAATATTTAAAAAAAAGAAAAAAAAAGTTATAGGCAAAGTTGAAATTGACTTGTCTTCATGTGTTATATCAACCTTCAGTTACTTCGAGACCAGTTTGAAAAAAGATATGAACAGTTTAATATTATCAAGTCAGTGGTCTCCTTTATCATCAATCCTTTTACTTGCCAAGTAAATGCAACTGAAATAGCTACATATAATGCAGAGTTTATTAAGGGAAGAATAGCAATTCCGGATCTTCAAAATGACATTATCCTAAAATCTACTCTATCAGGTGAGAACTTCTAGAATATAGTTGAGATTAAAATTTCAGTTCTTAAAAAGAGCATCAAAGCTGTTTTTCAGTTCCACATATTTGTGTGAATCATTGTTTTCAACAATGAATGTCATGAAATCAAAGTACAGATGAGCATACTGATAATTGCTTATGAGCAGGAATATCATTATACTCTCCTAATTTTGAAGCAGTGGCCAATGAAATGCAATACCAAATATCATATTAAATATGAATTACATTTTTAAAAGAATTTTTGGTACTCTCCTGTTATCGGAACGAGATTAAGAAATCTATATATGCACAAGGTCTGTCCCAAAAGTAATGGGCTCGTTTTTTTTTAAAGAAATTTATCAAACTGTTTTGTACAATTACTCAATATTCTTCGAAATACATCCCTCCTGCTTTAACACACTTGTTCCAATGTTATTTCTATGCTTTATATGTGCTATACTTTATATGGAAGTCCATCACAGGGATATCCTTTAGTAACCTAGTCTTAGCCACCTTGATGTTCTCCAGGGTCCCCAAATGCTGTCTTTTAAGGGTTTTTTTAATCTTCGAGAATAAAAAGAAGTCGGGCGGGGACAAATCAGGACTGAAGCAACGCAAAAATCTCCGATGGCATTTTCTCAAGTTTGCAACAAAACTTTGCATATCGTTGCTCGAGAGTTTTTCCTGTCTTGATTTCAACCGAGCACTCGCACACAGGTTCACTGAAACAGGAACTGTGACTTTCTGGCAGCTTGGAGTCGACTGGTGTTGTGTTCCCAAAACTCCATCCACCCTTCCGAGCTAGCAGCAATGCTATGTGACATATAGTCGCGGCAGAAGAAAATGGGGCGCATTGCTTTCAGGACAGACCTTGTATGTGTGTGTGTATGTACATATATGCAAATATATGTGTCTGTATATACATATATGCATATGCACATTTCTAAGAATACTGAATTTTTACTCGAATGAATTATAAACTAAAAAATTTGTAAACTTTTTGCAGTATTATATAATAATTATTTATTTTGCAATCAATATTTTTTATATCTTAAAACTATATTTTTTGGTATGTTATGTGCATTGTTAACTATGTTAACCTTATAAATTTACCTTGAAAAAATAAATATGCTCACCACACCACTGGTATTCCAGAATGTGCTGTAAGATACGAAAGTTTGAGGATGCTTACATTAGAGAATATGGGTTTGATGATTATATTTGGTAATGTTTATTTCTGTTCTGAAATATGTTAATTTTTAGAGGTGGTTGCAGTGAATACTTTGGCTGTATTAATTATTGGAATATGTGCTGCATTGCTGCAATTTTTAAAATCTCTTCCTGTTTTGCTTAAATTCAGTTTTATATTCCAGTAATTATTCAAATATTCTCTATCTTTTTAATATCATATTTTATTGAATAATTTGTGATCAGATAATCAAGGCTCATCAAAATATTTTCTTCTGAAAGTAAATGCATGTGTTTCTTCTTTCATGTCTGTGTTTACATTCAAAAGTATATTCCAAAGATAATACATTTAAAATTCTTCAGATGATTTAGTTGCACTATTAGTTTTCTGATATGAAATATGGAAAAGAAATGCAGAAATTCTTTTTGAAATAATTGTTTTTGTGAACAATGAAAGTTTCCAAAAATATATATCTAGAAAATAGAATTATTTGATTGGATTTGTGATCTGCATGATAACAATATGGAAGAGCACTAATAGTGTTTGTGTCAACTATAATATCTAAGATCATTTACAGTATGCGAGACATTATCTGGAATACTTTTTGATAAAGGATACTACATAATATAATCTGAAGCATTTAATCCATTTAATATAAAAGTTATAAAAGATATGGAGAACATATGTATAAAAGATTAAAAAAAAAGGTGGTGCTTTTCTCAGATTATTTGCACCCCAACAAAAATTTGCAAACTCATTTCCGACTTGGGAAAGCATTTGTGAACTCATACTTATATATTAGTACAATAACCTTGGCATAGGTTGGCAATTTTTTACAGAAGAAAAAGATGGTTCAGTGAATTTTGGGATTGCAACTTACAGTGGATATGATTATTTAATTGTTATGCACTTAGTTGTCAGAGTTTGGCATCTTCTGAAAATTTATTGACTTCTACTAAGGTAGTTGCGAAAATATGTAAGTACCTGTGAACTTCTTGGTGACTAATTTTTTGCCACGCTGATGTCTGAAATGCAATAGCTATTTTCAAAATACAGCCAGTATGCTTAGAATTGTAAACAAGGGCAATCAATAAAAAATTTAAATGCGAGAAACAGCAGTAATAACACACTTATCTTTTCAAGAATTGTTTTTATTTCACTCTTGTTGTGCATATATGCACATCAATCTGTTTTCACTTAAAAAAACATCGGAGAATTACATAAACTCCGAATCATGACTCTGTCAACATTGCACAATGGCAAAAAGAGATTTGCTGGGTTCATACCTGTGTTTCCATTTAGCTGTATTGGCAATATACTGCTTTGTCTTATAAATGCTTTTTTGTAACTTTTCGTTGGCGATGCAGATCATCAAAAAGGGCCAAAAAGACACATATCATGTGATCTATTAAGATGTTTGAGCCATGGCTCTATTTATTCAGTGAAATTACGAGATGCTAACTTTTTCGTTAGCATTTTGAAATCGCCATGAATTGCTTAGAATGAAATGTGTATGTGGAAAGATGTTTTTGGTACCGAACTAGGTTTAGTTTAAAATCAGGCCAAACAGCAGTTATTCAAAATTTATGCCTAAAGAAGCCTGTGGTTTTGCCTAATTTAAAGTTTTGTATTGCCATGCTTCTCTTCCAATTTAGGTTCAATTATCAATTATCAATCCAGTTTAGGATCAATGTGTATCTTAGGCCCCTGTGAGGGGGTCGTTTTTTATGTTTATCTTTAAACCTAAGGAAACTTCTTGCTTTTCTAAATATTTTCCTGTAGTTCTGGAAATGTTTATGCTTTAGCTTTCTTGCTTCAGAAATACATGTTATTTCAAATTATGTTGAGTTTGAAAAATGTGTTAGGGTAGGAAGAATGTTCCTTGAGACTTACTTAATTTGTTCAAGTTTTTCTCTTTAATTGTTCTAATAGAACTCTGGGTATCTGAACTAATTGGAGCCTAGCTTATCCAGATATTCAAATCTATCATCCAGATATTCAATCTTCAAATTATACATACTGCATTTTCTGTTACTTGTTTATACTGCTAGTCCTTAGCATGTAAGATAAGTGCATTCATATATAATTGTAATAACAAAGTGTTTACATATTCTTATAATGATTCTGAGGCCGTTTAATGAATGTTTAAAATGTAAAGAGTATTTTTTTTTTAAATCTTCAATCTGATAGTTTTCTTCCAGACTGTAAGTCTGTGTCATAATTTCCACCATAAAAGAGCTCTTCTTAAAATTTCCAGTGGTATTGATTTCCATTCCTCTTCCACTACTTTCCAGAGTCCATCAATCATGCTGGACTTGCACTAAGAAAGAGCTCTTTTCAAGAGACCAAAGGAAAAGTATCCATAGGTGAAACATCAGGAGATTTTGCAGGAATACATTGAAAAGGTACATATGCAATACCTGTATCAGTCTTCATTTTTTCAAGGAATGCAGTGCTACTTTTTGAAGTATGACATATTGCTTTTTGATGAAGTTTTACTCTTTGAAGGTCATTGTAATAAGGAAATTGAAGTTTCTTCTGTAAATATTTTAGTTGGAAACTTTTCCTTGTTAAGTTGATTTTAACATGTTTTTTCACTCTTCCTATTTTTAATTTTCTATTGTAAGAGAATTCTGCCACAGTCTTAAATCCATTACTGAAACTTTCTTGGCATTGACAGAACTATATTTGTATGTTGTTTTCTGTTTGTTTTTGATAATAATTAATTTTTTTTTCTTTTCAATTTTAAAACCATTTGGGTAAACCCCTGCTTCATTAAGTGTCACAAGCACTGAGTGTGATGAGCATATGTGATTAAATGAGACATAAAAGAAAAAATCATCATAAAGCTAACTTAGTAAAATATAATATAAATAAAATGTCACTAATTTACTTTCAAATATGTCCACTTATTATAAGTGTTACAGCGGGTTGCAGTCCCTGTAAGTCACTGTGTTCAAGCTTTTATGATGTATCACATGACATAGTTCTGACATCACAGATGCAGTAATTCATTCCAGTTGACCATGCAAGAGATTTTAGCATTCTGCACTGTGTCTGTCATGAAAGCCTCTTGATTTCAGGAGGGCTGAGAAACCAATGATCTTTTTTCTCCTCTTCTCTTCTTTTTTCTCCTCTCTCTCTGTTCCAGATATAATTAATCAGAGGATGTAAAATATTACTGAAAAGTTAAGGAGGTATGTCTAATTTGAAGATTTTTTCCATCAGAACAACACATCAGAATGCTCTTGAACTCTCAACAGGTTCCTCACATCACAAGGACTATAATTCACTTCAATAAGTGTTCTATGCTATCCATGAATTATATATATTTGTACAGAGCTTCTCATAATTGTAATAAATATGTTTAAAGATACAGTAAGTATTATGTAGCCTCACAAATGTACCAATCATTATGCAAAATTAGATGCGCTACCTGCCGCCCAGCAACCCACAATGTAAAATATGTAATGCTGCTTGATAAATTTTATAAAGTAGTCTGTATTCTAAAATTTGCTTTATAATTACATTTAATAATAATGCATTAAGTATCTATATTATTTTTAGGATGGTATTACAAAAGTGAATTTCAAGCATAGATAATATCTTTAATTGAATTTATGGAGTTCCCATTTGCTGATAGTTCCTTAATTTTTTTCATTAATGGTCCTTAAAAGTACTTGACTTTCATGTGCAGAAATGCGTATGAAACCTGTTACATTGGTGCTCTTTCAACAACTAGTATAAGTGATTGATTACAATAAATTAGTGTTAATGACCACTCATTTTCTTTCAAATTGGATACTGGTGCACATGTAAATATTTTATCTTTCCTATATTTTAAAATTTAATTAATAAGTCATTACTTCCCAATACCAATAAGTGTTTATACATAAACTGGTGATGTTCTGCTATATGTTGGTTAATATATCCTTAAATATCATACAAATGACATTAACTATCTTCTAAAATTTGTTTTTGTGAATCTGGATGTGCAGCCGGTGTCGAGTACAAAAACATGTATTCTCTTAAATTTAATTCAATGAATTAATCAGTGGATTAAATCAGCAGAAGTGGGGGGACAGGGGAAAGACAAGTAACTTAAAAACTACAACAATGTTATTATATCATTACATAGAATAGTGCACAGTAGTTATAGAAATAAAATCCTTATTAAACTCTTTAAATATTCAACTGTCAACACAAGAACAAGAATATCAGCAGATTTGTTTGCAGCTTGTTCAGCACCTGTGATTGCTCATAATTCTAATCCATCTAGGAATGCTGCTGTTCTTAATCCTTCTGAGGCTAATGGCACTTATGTGATATGCACTGGCAAACTGATAAAACCTGCATAATATTTTAACGACTTATTTGGACATTAATTGGTTCTCTTCATTTGATTATTTTAATTCAGTTATATGATCATTAATTTTTAAAATTTCTACTGTGTATGTTTACTTTCACTGCTTCTTTTAGATCTCAAAAGAGGCAGATGTTATATATGTAATTTTAATCTTAGGCATTATAAATTTTAATTAAAAACTCCTGTACAAGCGCTTCCACTTTTTATGTTTTTTCAGCAAGCATCTAGCTGCTGTTGTATGTTCACTCGTTTTAAACTTGGTAAAAATGTTACTGAATAAATAAGTATGTTTATCCTTATGATCTAAATTATAACTTTCTTCAATTTTGTAAGCTTAACAACATATTTTACATTATTGTTTTATTTATTCTAATTGGTTAATCAAGGTTTTGGTCCTCAAAATTTAGCATTATTATTGGTTAAAGTGTTATATAAGCACACAACAAGAATGAATTTGAAATGACACAGTTTTAGAAAGATTTATGATAAGCACTATTTCTAGAGGAAACAATGAAATTAAATAAAAGTCGTATTAAATAAGGGACTGTGACAAATTAATGTTATGATATTATTTTACATTCTTTTTCTTACACATACACACATATATATTGATGTGTATATGAAAGTATGTTAACGAAAGTTTATTGACTAGACATTTTAGATGCAGATGTACATAGCTAAACTGGATCAAGTGATATGTATGATCTTAAATAAATCAATTTATGTTCCACAACTCAAGTTGGAATTCCTAATGCTGTGCTATGGTAGATAGATATACACGTATGCTTCAATATCACAGATTTTCATTTTTTGTATTTTCTTAAGTTTTCATTTAGCATGTAAAGCTCAATATCTGAATCATTAACTTCTTTAAAAAGTTACCAGATCATAGTAAAAAGCATTCCGGTGATGACCCTTAAGTTTGAACAAATATAGATATGCCACTCTGCTACCATCTACAATTCCTAAAATTTCGTGTAAAATTTAATGTGACCTTACTAGAATTTAAATTAAGAGTTCTTGCTCATAGACTACATATTCATTACTGAATAATAAGAGGAGGTGAGTTCTTAATGCATGAAGTCATTAACAGGTATGGCTGAGCTATATTTTAAAATTCTTGGTTTTAAGTTTTCAGCCCCTACTGAGGAAAACTTTTGATTTGTATCAAATGAATTCTTTACTCTCAATAACAGTCAACTAATCCAGCACAATCTGCCACTTAACTAATCCAGTATACCATAAATCCCAATAACAGTCGTAAAAGAATCACCTGAAACAACAGCATCCAGAGGTGCAGAAAACTTTGAGTAAATTGTCATAGCCATTACACATAGATCACCACACTCACATCACTGCCAAAAGTAAAGGCCAAAAGTCAAAAAAAGTCAATTCCTCTAAGTTTCGAATATACATACTTATGTTTTTCTCCTTCCTGATATTTTAAATAACTGTATCGAATATCATTCCTGTTCATCATTAAAGGAGTCATTAATTCGATATTTCGTTGCACCCAACACATCATTCCATTCATCGCCCATACCCCTGTACCATAGTCATATGGAAAGCTGAGACTGTACACCTTCTAAGTCTGAAATCGACATGTTCATATTCTTTTGCAAATCATCACACATCAAATAATACTTTTGAACAACATTTCAACAGACATTAAGAAACAGTTCAGTTCAGTTGATCATCATACATAAGGCTGATAAATCTTATGTAAATTTTTCTTCATCTTGCACATTCTTGCTGATCATCATGGCACTACTCTTTTTTCTGTTCTCCATTATTTCCAACCCTTCCAATCAGTTTCCATCTGTACCTGATTCCCCCCCCCCATTCCATTTCACTCTTACTCCTTAGTGCACATCAGTTAGCTTTCTTTCTTCTCACTTCCCTATTTCCCTTTTCTACTATTTAACTCTTAACCTAATTATTAATTAAAACTGACTTCTGATACAACCATGCCTCATGTCCTCTTACATTGTTCATAGTCAGTTGTACCATCTTTTTTCTAAACCAGTTACCAGTACTCAAATATTAAAATTATGCATTGCATTTTTTACCCTGCTTATCCTCAAGAAAGGCAATTAACATGTTTTAGTAAACTCTGCGCAGTGGGGAAACCCATTGCAAAGTAAAAAAATGTCTGAAAAGTAATAGGCTTCTTAGACAGTCTGTTTACATTTTGCTTCTTTTTCACTCCAAAAGCTATTCAACAATAAAACAGTGCTATACTTAATAAAAGGGAATATTTTCCAAAGCTATTGCTGATCTTGCATCCCAAAAGGAATTGTTTGCTATATTCAACTTTCCTGGGTTTTAGCTTCTAGGCATTTCAGCAAGTCATGCACAAGGAAGCATTTCTTTCAAAGCAACATCCATTCTTCTCAGCGAGCTTCTCGCAATTCATAAAGAATTTGACTCATTAAGGCGATAGAAAGTGTTTCTTTGTTGTTATAAGGAAAAGGAGCTCTTATTCCAATACATTTGTTTATCTGTTTGATAGTATCTGCAATGTATCCACAGTCACGCACAAAATTATTTATTTTTCTTGTCATGGAATTGAACAAATAGTTAGAATTATCACTGAAACCAGATCGCTACATAACATTATGTAAGTACGTGCATCATGAACATTATAAAATAATGATATGACAGAGTTAATTTCGATATTGTGCAATTCAAAGACATTTGTTATAAGCATGTTGTTAGGAAAGAAGGGGAAAATGACCAAAATAAGTATGAGGCTTTATATACTGTTACAATTTAAAGTCAGGATTTTATAAATAAGAAACACTTAAATGATATTTCTTGTCAAATAAACTATAAACTTTTTAAAATTTTTTACTTATTATTTATTTATTTTTAATCTTGAAGGTAATTTATCAGCCCCAAACTCCATCTTTTGTCAAATATCATCTGAAGAACCCTGCAAAATATGAGGACCGTTATTCAAAATTACTAAAGGTTTTATTTCAAGATGGCTATCTGATACCTGAAGAAATGAGAAAATGGATTCAGAGTGTTGTTGACAAAGCAAAGTTAACTTATAGACTGCCAGCAAGCTGTAGATCTGTAAGTAGTTTCCATTTTTAAGATTATTAAATCTTTTTTTGGAGTATTAGGAAAACAAAAGTGGGTTGAAAATTGTTTTTAAAAACTTGTGCTATAAAATACTTTCAAGTGTCCTTTCCAGTGGTACATTGTGTTATTTAATCAGTAACTTGGGAAAAATTTTTTCTTTTTCTTGTTTGAAGTAGGTGTATTACTTAACAGGCATTTCTGTTATCAAAGCACTTTTCAAGTTTTCTGTTTTTCATTTCAGGGTTACTGTAAATGTAGCAGCAATACACGTATTTTCTTTGTGTTTTCATTATTCACAATATTATTGCAAAATACTTATAACTATAATCATGTATATTTTTAAAATTTTTAAGTATAAAATCTGTTTAATAAATGTTCTTAAAGCAGTTGTTTTATATTGTGTATGACATTTTGAGTAAATTTTGATCACAACCTTTTTATCTGAAAAGGTATCTTGAAAGATAAATTTTTAGAATTCAGCATGAAGAATTGTTGCAGTTTAGAAAGTTAGGCATTTGGAGTTCGACAGATTTTTCGAACAAATACATTCTCTGTGGAGGAAGGCAGAAAGAAGATTATAAACAGGGCTGCAGAGTCAGTAGGGAAAAGGACCGACACCTGGAATTTTAAACTTGAAGACTTAGTTTCCCTCATATATATGTAAACATATACATATAAGTTACCATTTTTTTAATATAAAAGAAGTAATAAATGCTACAGAAAAAAAAATGATGGCATAGCAAATTAAATACATTATTTAGCATTCAAGTGTCTTTCCACACTAACTTGAGTAGGAGGAAGGCTTGAGTAGTTAGTGTTAGGGCTACTTCTTTTAACTTTTCAGGATAGAGTTTTATAAGTTCGAAAAGGGTGACTTGCAAGAGCAATCATAGTTCTCTTATTTCTTGCTTGTAGAAATCTTGTTTGTATTTTTCATTTTTATATCTAAAGGCTGTCGGTTCTTTATTTTCATTCATACTTAGCCATTTCAATATTATCCAAATATTTCTCAAAAATCTAATTTATCACTGGAAGAGGATGATAGAATCCAGTTGCAATGTCTGCAGTCTGACTGTCTTGATTTGAATACTCCAGTTGTTCTGAGAACAATTTCATTCTTAGTGAAAGTTCATAGATAGCTTTTTTTGCCTTTTTAATTTGTTCATCATCCAACAAAATTTGGTCTTTTGGATCTACATATATTGAACTCATCAAAATGTCATTGTCTAGCAAACTGGTTTCTCTTTTCTTCATTGAGAAAAATGATTCCTTTTACAATAAGCCCTCCATTTCAGAAAGAACAAACATCACATTACTTCCAATTCTTGCCTCCTATTATTTCTTCAGAGTGTAGCTTTTTTGTGGCTGTATAAGGTGTAGAAAGAAGAGTTTCCAGTTCGGCAAGATCATTCCAGTCTTTCTGGTAATGAAACATTAGGGTTATTTACATCTTCTAGAAAAGTTCTTAATTCTAACAACCTCTATATCAAATAATGTACTTCTCCATCACGTTGCTTGATCAATAATTGCTCCTTTTCCTGCGTATTTCCTAAGAATGACATCAATTTTGGGAGTTCCTGCTGCTATTGCTGCTTACCTAAATTTACCAATGAAATTTGTAAGTAAATGAATCAGTTTAATCAATAATGGCGACTATTACATGCAAACTGCAACCTTCTCCCTTATATTACTTATTAATGTGCAAATAAAATATAAAATAATTATTTACTAATGTATATAGTTCATAAATAAAAATAATAACTGTTTGTTATTAACTTTTTTTTCAAGTCACTTGAATTTCATTTCAAATTTAAACTGTTCAACAAAAACTGGATTTGGAGTTGACATGTTTTTAGTGACTCCAGCTCTAACTCCTTTTACCCAAAAATCTGCCTGACTCCGACTCCTCAGCCCTGGTTATAAACACATAAAAAATTCAGCTACAGTCACAAAACACAACATGCAGGTTACAACATCGTTCGAAGAGTGATTAGAATTTCAGTGCCAGTGTCATGGCCACTGCAATGCCTAATGAAAATACTATTGCAGGTCTGCACATACTCAGTGCATGTGGCATTAACTAAGTAAAGCATGCTGATTACAAAAATACACTTTTATTTACAGTTTGCATTGTGTACGGCCTCCCTCGACATTTCCCTTCGCTCTAATGCAAGCTTTGGGATCTGACAGGCAGCATATGCTCACTTACAAGCTATAATTACAAAATGAGCTTGAAAATGCTAGCATATGTTAGATAAATTAATAGATGATTTACTATTAGTTAGTCGTGTTGTAGGACTTATTCAAAAGTCATCAGAAATTAAAATTATGCAGTTTGTAAAAGGAATAGTATTTTCATTCATGTGTATTTTAATCACAATTATTAACTGCTATTTTTGTCAAAGTGGTGTGATAATTGACTGGTATTAACAGCATTATCTCATAAAAATATACGTAACCAATGCAGAGATACAAGACTTCACAGGAGAACAATATGCACTAGAAGATAATGTTATCAAGAAAAACAGCCATTGGCTGTATCAGTGCTGTTACTGTCATCCATACAGAGATATTTGCCATCATCCATGCATATTGTAATATGAAAGAGTACAATCTGGAGATGATTAGCTGAATCTATGGTTAAGTCTTAACATCAGTTAAAGAAGCTAGCATTGATCTCTTTTTATAGGCAGAGTCATCAGGATTGGTGCTAAGCTCAGTCATCTTATAAAGTGTATGATTGAAAAGTAAATTGTTTATAGTGTTAATTCACACATCTCTGAGTGCTGATATGATAACCATCTTACATATGCTTGGAGAAGTGGCCTCCCATTCCAGCCTCATTACATGTTTTCGAGGGGCACAATTGCAATTATGTTAGATGTATCAAATTGAGGTGTTAACTCTTCGGATAACAGATCTTTTGTACTTTTATTTAAAGGCTGTCATTCACTTCAAAGACATTCTGTTGTTGATCAAACTGCCCATGCTATCTGGCTGCTCAGGTGCCATTTACCAACAAGACTGCATTCAGCTTTTTACTGCATTACTTTCTCAGCAATGTCTGTCAGTGTTAATATGTTTCATGGACAATCAATCAAGTTCTCAGATCTTCCTGGTAGTAGATCCTATCTAGGTCATACTGAAAAGAAAACCAGTTTTTTAGAATATCACTGAATGAATTTTGGAATTGTAATTCTTTTTTTTTTTTTTTTTTTGGCTGATACTTTTTCTTTAATTCTCTAAACAGACATATGTCTTGTTCAGTTACAAAGCTCTACCAATCATGTTCTGTAATTGCTGTGTCTAGAATTCTGACTAACTTCTCAATAGAAATTGTTTCATTTTCAATAGTAACCTCTGTTGCTTTCTTCACTGTAGCGGTATTTTCTGGATCTGGAACCATACTACAGAGACATCCGCTAACTGATTAATGATTGGTGCATTATCATCACAATGAAAAAGTTTTCTTACATCATCTTCATTTATTACCACTTCTCCACATTTCTTTACAAAATCCATTAATTGAAAAATTTCACCTTTGTTTTGCAATATCCGATAACCTTCAAATTTGCAGCTACCATCTTCATCATCCTCACCATGAAATATGGTAGTTGGCCATAAATTATGCCAAGCATTTTTTTAAAAGTATCTGAAGACATACCCTCCCACAATCTTGCGATGCTCCACCCAGCAGATTTTATGCTAACATATTAAAAAAAATTCTTGAATAGTCTTGCCATTATCCAAGAAATTTAACATGGATTTTAAAAATGTTACTTTATATTTGCATTTCAGCGCACGTACTATTCTGATATCCATAGGCTGAATGACCGACGTATAGTTTGGAGGAAAGAATAATACAGATACATTATCTTTCATTAAAACTTTAAGTGATATGTGAGCCAAACAGTTATCTTCAATTAGGGGCAATTTTTGCATCATCAGGTAAACCAACCAAATTCAAATGTTGCCGAGCCTTGGGTATAAAATGATTTCCAAACCAATCATTCATAATATCAATTGTGTCATCCATGCTCTTTTATTTACATGATATATAACAGGTGAAGTCGATCATCCTTTTAATGCTCAAGGTCATTTATATTTTTCTGATTACTAAAAGTTTGCTCTTGTGCGTTCCTGCAACATTTGTGCATGCTAAAATTGTTAGTCTCACTTTGGAATCTTTAACAGCAGTTGGAGCCTTTTCTGTAGAGGTTGCCAAGGTATTTCGCAATATGTATTGCCAGAAAAGACCAGTTTCTTCAGCTTTACAAATTTTGAGATAACTTTTCACTAACTGAAGCTTTTTTACCTGAAATTTTTAATTGCCTTACACCATGCCGATTTTTAAATTTGGTTAACTAACCTGTCAAATATGTGCACATGAATTTTTTAAGTTCATTTCTTCATGAAATATTTTGGCTTGACCCCTTAGCATGATGCCCTCACTGCAATGCTGTCTGTCCCATTCAATCATCACTTTGTCATGATCGTCACTTTTAGCATAATGAACAATTTTTCTGTTATTCATTGCAAGTGGGGTGTCGTAATCCACTGAAAATTCAAAAAGTTTTTTTTTCTTATGTCATATATAGTTAATTTTCCAATGCCATGCTCCTGGCATAATTTTGAGACAGATATGCCTTTATCCAGTTTTTGTTTTAATGGACATCGAAACATGCTTTCGTGTTGTGAATGCTATTGTAGCTCTAGAATTTGAAACTCTTTTTGACGTAAGTGAAAGTTGAAGCTTTAGTTTTCATAAAATTGCTATAATAATAACAATCTGCAAAAAATAGTAAGCTAGATCAAATTAGAAGATTAACTAGCAGAGCAATCTGCTATATTAACTGAAATTCCTTGTAATCAGTATAATTTTAGACTAGCTAAATAGCATCCACTATACATTATTGGCTATGTATTATGAGATTAGCAACAAAAGACAAGTTGTTCCACTAAATTTTGTCTTGCTTCTCTCCTGTACAGAGACAAATAAGCCTGAATTGTATTAGTTTAGTTATTTATTATATCTATGTCTATTTCTTGCACATGCATAAGACTAATCTGAGTCCTGGATAAAACTCTCACATATACTTAAGGCTTATCAAGGACTAGAGTTAGATATCCTACCACTTGATACAGTGTTTACGGTCCTAAATTCTGCTACAAAGCGCCTCCATAAGGTCTATATTTTTGCCACTCCTAAACTTTGGATTCTAGTGTTTTCCCTAAATTATAAAAATTCTGTCACTCGAGGCTTCTCTAAATTCCAAAAATTTTGACTTCCCTAAATTCTGCCACTCAGTGCAGAGATATGAGCTCTGGCGCCGGTTCTGGGTTTATGTGAATAACAAATCAGATATTCTTATTCTTCAAATAGCACTAAATATAATCTTTTGGCCTATGAGTTTCATTAACAAAATCTATTTTTAGTATATGGAAAGAAATTTTTAAAAAAAATTTTCTCTTCAACATTTCTTAATGCATTTAACTTAATCTGTAATCATCATCAATCGTAATGTCACTCAAGTTGTCATGTGTTGATAAACATGCAGTGATGAAAAGCAAAATATAATAAATAATGATTTGCCAGGTTGGCGTGGGGGGTATAAAATACTAGTAGGTGTAAAATCAATGATGTTTTCATGTAAAATGTTTTGGTTTGAGATTTATGCTAAGCAGATATGCAGCTCTATGGAGCCAAATTATTGATCTGACAAATTTATGCAAAAATGATTGCTTCTTCAATAACAAGGTATTTTATTTACTGCCTAAGTGAAATTAAGAAGTGGGGCTCTCCATATGTTTTATTATGGGAGGAAAAAATTCAAATGCACACGCATAAAGCATACCTGGGTGAGGAATTTTTTTTTTTTTTTTTTGATAGCTTTGATGTCCGGATTTTAGATCATTCTGGATATTGAACGTTCGGATCTCGGACTTTGTACTGTATACAATAGGGGTTACATCAAACAAAAGCTAGGATGTTATGAATGTGTTGGCATATCATGGCTTATCCAGAATTAGTGCTAAATCGTGCTGCTTGGGTACAGTTTCACAGTTGCCAGGATAATACATAAGTACCCCTTTTTGCAATAGAATGCATTATTGGTTAAAAAAAATGTAAATAATGGGATAGAATTTGATGAAAAATAATATTTTCATTGAAAATTAGTGCTATAAATGCTAATACTGGAACAATAACTTTAAATAATTGAATTATTCCTCCTTTAATTACTAAGAAAACCATAATGTACCTCATATTCCGATGCGTAACGTACATGCACCTAATTTCAAACTACTATTTTTTTTTATTATTATTTTTATTTATTTTTGATTTTTAGGTATGATTACTGTATAACATGTACCCTTTTCTTACGAAGAAATCTGAAAGGTGCATGTGCGATGCTCTTATCTTTTGAAGCCATTCATTTGACGATTTATCCAAGGCTTTCGAACAATGAATTGTATACTGAACTGACAAGCAATAAGGGAAATAGTATATGTGTTTGGAGGGGGAGGTGTGTTTGAGTAAATAATACTGAAAAAAGGGTGAGTCGTATTCAATGCAGATGTGAACAAAAATGTTATTCCAGTGTTTTGAGAAAAGGGAGGCATAATTTGGGGTAAGAATGCAGTTCCAACCCGAATGAATTCATGGAATATGAAGTCAGATATTTTCTCTTTCTGTAGTTATTAGTAAAACATATTTGCTTTAGTTGAAATACAGTTGATCTAGTGTTCCTTTTAGTAGTAAATATGACTCCTACCAAACGAAATAAAATCAGTGCTAGTTCAAATGGTGCAGTTTGCAAAAGAAAATGGAAATTGTGCTGCTGCAAGGATGTTTGGTATTGGTAAAAGCTTCATATGTGAGTAGAAAAAAAATGAAATCACTATTAATATGCCAGAGAATAAGTATTCTTTGCGTAAAGGAGTAAAGAAATGACCTAACCTAGGTAGGTACCTATAAAATCGCCAGACTATATTTATTATAACAATAAAAAGCTTATAGTTTTTGCCTTAAAAATGTGCAAAAAAGAATGCAAATGCAAGTGAAAATTTTAAAGCAAGTTTGAGTTGGTTTAGTCAATTTAAGGCATGGAATAATTTAGTTCTACGAGAAAAAACAAAAGTTTTGCAAAGGCAAAAGATGTTTGACGTTGGTGAAAGCTCCATCCATTAGTAGAAGAAAAATGAAATTACAATAATTAATATACCAAATTATGAAATGCAATAATTGAAATGGCCTATCTTAGAAGGAACATTATTAACTGTGTTATTTGCATTAATTAATGGTAGTCAGAAATAGCATTCATTATTTGCCTTAAAATGTGCAAATGAAAGTGAATACTTTATGAGTTGGTACAGCCGTTTATGGCATGCAATAATATATAGTTCTACAAGAAAAAACAAAAGATCCGTGAAGGCTTTCAAAAGATTTGGACAACAGATTGATAAGTTTCCAGAAATACGTACGTAAGGCACACTTTTTTTTTAAAATGTATTAGAAATATCGATGAAACTCTAAAAATGTGTGATACAATAGGAAATAAAACAATTTATGTGAAAGGAACATAAATGATTCACATAAAAATAACAGGTCATGTAAAATCGCACCTAACCATAGTGCTTTCCTTGGTAGAAAGTTAAAACCTATGGTTATCTTTATAAGAAAGATGATGTCGATATATAATATCCAGATAGTGTTTTCATTCATGTTCATAAGAAAAGATGGATGAATGAAAAGGATGTGAAATTGTGGTTAAGAAATGTTTGGCAAAAGCATTTTGTTGTCTTAAAGCAAGGATGTCAAATTCCGCGGCCCACAACAAATATTTTTGCGGCCCAGCCAATATATCGACAAATAGTAATATGTAATTATAAAATAACATGTCGATGAAGAAAGAAATGAAATGTTTACTGCTAAGTAATTAACGATAATTTATTCAGTGTTGTTAGATTACTCACAGCGAGCTGACACACACACACTACTTAAATTACAAATGCGTGTGAGTAGCTTGCGTTCAGCTACCTTCGGCTTTTGGGGGACACGGGCACTCAGAACTTGTACGCATCCCCCGATAACCGAATGTGGCCAAACTCATGGTCTCAGTTTTCCAATCATAGTTTTGTACGACATATTGGTGCATGCACTTTGCTTTATTATTAATTATTACTTAATTCATATTGTTACGGATTTCATAGTTATTTATTTAGTTAGTTTTTTTTATTTAGAATTGTAATTAGATTTGCTTCATGTTGCCTTAGCAACACAGACGATTTTTGAAAAGACAGCTGCGTTGGAAGGTTAAAAATAGAACAGCGCGTGCATTTAATACCTAATAAATAAATATCTCGTAATTGCTGTTGCCATCCACAAAAATCCAGATATTTATAGATGTTTCCAGTATATTCGAGAAATTAATTATAAAGCTTATAAAAGCCGAGAACAAACAACTCATCTCAGTAGTAGCTGTAGTTCTAGCGAACTGTTTGTTTACTTAATGCTGTGATTGATTTGTAGCGATTTCGCTGTGAGATAGAATTAGTTTCTCTGTTTTGAATTGATTTTTGCTAAACGTTTGACATTTTGTGATATTGTTAGAATATTTTTGAAGAAATATTTCAGCATTTTGATTTATCTCTTGTGGAAAGAATAAATTTTTGTTAACTTTTTAACGTTAACCGTGTTTATTCCAGCCCTTTGTATTCAGTATGTCTATATCAAAACCAAGTGGTAGTAAAATTAAACGAAAAATCGCTGACGAACATAGAATATTCCAAGTAAAATGGGAATTAGAATATTTTTGCTGTGAAATAAAAGATAAAATAATCTGCTTGATATGTAATAATACTATTAATGTACCAAAGTTATATAATATTAAACGTCATTACGAACAACACAAATCGAAATATAACAATTACGAAGGATTAATGAGAGAAGAAAAGTTGAAAGAGCTCAAGTTAGGAGTGAAAAAGCAACAGTCCATGTTTAGTAAAGTATTGCAAGAAAGTGAAGCGGCGGTACATGCAAGCTACGTCTTGTCCGAGTTGATAGCTAAACATTCGAAGCCTTTTACTGACGGTGATTTCATCAAGGAATGCCTAATGAAAGCTGGAGAAATTGTTTGTCCTGGAAATGTGAAGGCTTTTCAATCAATTTCATTGTCTCGAAATACAGTTGCGGAAAGAGTTACTGATTTAGCCGCGAATTTAAGTGATCAGATCAAAGCAAAATCATCTAGTTTCGAAAGTTTCTCCATTGCCTGTGACGAGAGCACGGACATTAGTGGCAAAGCTCAATTAGCAGTGTTTCTTCGTTCTTGTGACAAGAATTTTAACATTTTTGAGGAATTACTGGAACTAATACCGATGCCTGGTACTACCACAGGAGAAGATATATTTACTTGTGTTTTTGGACTTCTGCAGAAATACAATCTACCTTTGGCAAAATTAAATTCTGTAGCTACAGATGGCACTCCATCAATGACCGGGAAAAACAAGGGCTTCGTAGCATTACTAAGAAAATAAACTTAATGAAATTCACGGTTCAAACATTCATCATATGCATTGTATTATACATCAAGAAGTTCTATGCACGAAAGTAATAAATAAGGAGAATGTTTTGTCATATATAAAAAAAAGTTATAAATTTTATAAGATCTCGAGGCTTAAATCAGCGTCAATTCACTGCTTTCTCAAGTGAGTTAGATAGTGAATATTCGGGTTTGTCCTACTATACCGAGGTACGTTGGTTATCTTGCTCCAAGATTCTCAAACAATTCTGGCATTTGAAAGAAGAAATATGTCAGTTTTTAAAAACGAAAATCAAGACGTAAGTGTGTTTTATGATCCAATATGGATAGAAGATTTATCTTTCTTGGTTGATATAACCAAACACTTAACCGATTTAAATTTATCGTTACAAGGAAAAGATCATATCATTACGAACATGTTTGACATAATTAAAGCATTCAAATGTCAACTAGTTCTTTGGGAAAAACAACTTAAAAATGAAGATTTGA
>KK115666.1:46295-93467 GCA_000611955.2 Stegodyphus mimosarum
TTTTTTTTTTCTTTTCAAAACGGTACTTAGTTTTCGAATACGCCTCGTATATTTTTTAGTGTATAACTATTGATCATTCTTGGGCAGTTTATGTAATAAATACCAAAAGTTGACATTTCAAAGCAATGATGACTTGAAATATCAACGTCAATACCAACAATAATGATTGGTATTGACATTGATGTAATTTCTTTGATTATCTGAAATTTGGAGTTCATTCTGCATTTTAAGAGCATTGGCGTAAGATATTGAATATGGTTCGTGCTAGATCCACTCTGTATATCAGTATTTCTCAACTTTGTTTTAGTGAAAGGTAATAAATAACCTGACTTTGCCCCCTTCCAAAAAAAAGTATGTCTATAGTCAGAACTTAATTTCTAAAGTTACCTCTATGGAAGGCTGTCAGAGAAAGTAAACAAAATCAAGTAAATAAATAATGAATAATAAAATTAAATAAAATGTAAATAAATAAAAAATTAATTGCATTATATTAATAAGCTACCTACTGGAATTAGTTTTATTTGAGGCTTAGACTGGAGTTGCAATTTTTTACTCAAAAACTGTGAAGTACTGGAACCAAGGTCAGTGGGTTAAAATTTTCCTATTTTAGCTTATGCAGCTTGATGGAAAATTTCACGTAGATGACATCACATGAGCTAAGAAAGCATTTATAATTTGAGAAGTAAGAGGAAGGGGGTTGTTTATTTCATACATTATTAGAACTCAAAAATTATATCAAAACTTTTGATAAAAATTATAGAAGAGAAACCATTTTTGAAAAGTAATTGACATTTTCTCTACATATGATGCTGAGTTCTGTGCAAAGAAGAAAGCCAATCAAAAATTATGCTTTTGAAATGCACTAATAAATAATCCTAGACAAAATTATTTTTTGTCTTGAAAGGTTATCAAAATTGCATTTGCCCAACATAAGGTGTAATATAATTAATTAATCATGCTAAGGTGAAGAGTAACGGTCACCTTCTCAGATGATGACCAAAATTGCTTAGAAATGTGAATGATCAGTTGAGGGAGGTTTCACTGCAGAATTTAAATGAAATGAATTAATTAAAAAAATTTAAGAATAATATAAAAATTTGGTAAATTAAGTAAATTTTAAAATATTCTTGTAACCTACAACTGTCATTCAAGATATTTTTCAGATATTTACGGTTTAAAAAGAAGGTTAGCAAAAATCAGTCATTTCTTTTCCGTAATATGATAGATTTATTTGTCATAGATATGCAGACATAGTGTTATGTAAGATACATATTTTTGAAATAAATTATTTATTTCTTGATTGAAGTTGAAAAGGAATCAAAACTGGGCACAGGATGGGCCACCATATGCAATGGGAACTCCAAAGCCACTTACAGTATTGAAAATGTGTAAATTTTAAACTTATTTTTTCAATTATAGGTTTTTAATGCATAAAATCAGAAGCAAGAAATTTCATATTTTAGATTTTTATACTTTTTTATAAAAATCGGGCCCCACTATCTATTTTTTTTCCTTGGCTAGTGGGTATTATTTCATAGTCTACAAGAATTTTACTGAATTTTCTTTCTCAATTGAACTTTTTCTGTCAGAATATTCATCTTAATAAATTTTCTATTTGAATTAATGATTATTTAGTATTAAAAGGAACCTTCACTTCATCTTTTACTCAAAATTGTAAATTATTAAATTATGATTTACAATTTTTCAAGCAATTCCAAAGATAATTTTTAGAAGGATCAGGGCATAAATAGCATGTAATTTCTCATCATAAAAAATTATTTGTCCCATTTTTGAAAGAATTTTTTAATTCAACATTTTATTGTATTCTTGGTTATTGAGTTGATTAATTTAATTGGTTTAATGTGGCCATATCTTTCTAAACTGATGAAGATTTGTAGTTAAATCAAAAAGAACTCGTTAGATTGCACACACTCTTTTTCTCCCTCCTGCTTTCTTTTGTTAAAGGGGGGGGAAAGCAAGATCGTGGTTTGAAATTTATAAGATTTCCATTGAGTAACTCTGAGGTAATTGTGTTTCTCAATAATCACTACATTCTTTTAGCCAAGCGGCTGGAGCATGATTAGTCTAGAAATATTTTTCACTTTAGTCAGTTGTTTTGTTGATGGTTTATATTTTCAAACAGAAAATTGAGCTAGTGCACTCTGAAATTTATATCTTAGTTCCTGTGTCATTTTTTACATATTTAGCATTATCTGTTGCTATATTTTTTTATTATAAACTGAAATTTACTTTGTACATTGGCTATCATACTTTAACACTTTTCTGTTAATATGTTTCTTTTCTATTAAATATTGTGCTGTTTTTCCTTTTGACAAAGACTATTCAGTGCTCACAACATGTGATTTTTGACCAATCTGGATACATGCTACAGTAATTGGTTCACATGTATAATTCCATACTCATTATGGATCTCATCAAAATTACTCCAACTATCAATTACTAGAACTGCTTTTTTCAGCTTCAAGTTTTCATCATTTTTTTTTTTCCCTTATACAGTACAAGGTCTGAAATCCGGACTTCAGCGATTCTGGATTTGGGATTTTTCCCGATATTGGATCATTTTAAATCTGTCAATATGGCATACAGAAATTATAAAATTAAAAATATGAAATCGTGATTTATGAAATAATAAAGCATTTATGATCTAAGTATCTAAATTGGAGGAAAAAAGAGAGAGAGAGAGAGAGCTTTATATTTATATGTTTACTTTATTAAAACATTTCTTTCAATGTAAGTTGTTTAAGTTGCGCTTTTTTTTTTTTTTTTTTTACTTTATCTTTAATTCCGTAGACATATAATTTCTTGTTCAGTTACGAAGTTCCATTGCTTAATTCCTGTAATTGCTGTGTCAAGAATTCCGACTGACATGTCAGTCGAAATTTTTTCTTTTTCAATAACCTCTCAGTCACTTTCTTCACAATCGGTAGTGGTATTTTCTGGATCTAGAACCTACAGGTTTCTGTTAACTGATTGATGATTGGAACATTGTCATCGCAATGAAAAACTTCTGTTAACTCCTCTTCTTCCCTAAATTCTGTCGCCTAGTGTGGCTATGTGAGCTCTGGCTTTATGTGAATAACAAAGCAGGTATTCTAATTCAAATAGCACTAAATGTAATCTTTTGGCCTAGGAGTATCATTAACAAAATTTATTTTTAGCATATGTAAAGAAATTTTTGTTAAATCTTTCGTTGTCAACATCTCTTAGCACATTTAACTTAAATCTGTAATCGAATAATACTCTTTGTTATTGAATTACTAATATAAAAAAATTGGTTAGGCATCACTGCATGAGTCATCACTCAAGTTGTCATGTGTTGATAAACATGCGGTGAAAGCAAAATATAGTAAATAATGATTCTCCTGGTTGGCATCAGGGATTTAAAATATTAGTTGGTGTAAAATCAACAATGCTTCTAATGTTTCGGTTTGAGATGTATGCCAAGTAGATACGCAGTTACAGAATTAAATTATTGATGACATAAATTTATGCTGAAATGATTATTTCTTCAATAATGAGGTATTTTATTTAGTGCCGAAGTGACATTAAGAATCTGGACTTTCCACATGTTTTATTTATATTGAAGGAAAAAAAAACATCAAATGCGCATGCAAAAAGCACACCCTTTAAAAAATACCTAAAACAAATTGGTTGGTGAAGGCTTTGAGGTCAAGATTTTAGATCACTCCGGATATTGGACGTCCGGATCTCGGACTTGTAATGAATACTGATGAGGAGGTCCATCATGAGGGATTTTCGGAGTAGGTGGTTTTTATCTTGGGCAAAGTAATTGAAGCAAGTTTTTAAATGTTAATTTTCTGCTGTTGAAAATAATAATATAAAAGCTTATTTGTATTAGTATTAAATACAGTTAAGCTGCTAAGAAGTGGAATTGCATTATTCCATGAAAGGAGAATCACAATTTCAAATACTAAGTTTTCTGATGAAAATTCTGTGAATTTGTTTGATTGAGCTTCAAATTCAGTTCTAAAGTACTAATCACTTTTACCAGTGGCAAGGTGTAGTTTGCCAGGAATTTTTTTTCACTGTTTTTTTTTCCCATTCTGCTAAAAAGTTTCCAACCCTGCATATCAGAATGACAAGTTCTAAATAAAATTTACAATTTTTGCATGAGTTATGTTGAATAACAAAACTGTGTAACTAAGTGGGAGGTAAGGACTGTTGTAATTTCAGAGATAACTTCATACTTTAAAATTTTAAATAAAAATACTGTAAAACAGGTGTTTGAAAATGTAAAAAAATAATTTTTGCAATGTGTTTTATCCTCATTTATACATAATTAGATTGAGTTTAATACAATTTTTATACAAAATTAGATTAAGTTTAATCTTATGAAAAAGAAAACATATACTGTAACACTGATAAATGGCTGCAGCAGAAAAAAAGGGGGGCTGTTACATAATACAGGGCTCTGTTAGTGTCCTATTTGATGCAATAGTTCATGAGAAAAAGTGCCTAACATTAATATATTTGAGGTTAAAAGCCAAATGTGCTGTTGGCCATGTGTGATTTGACATGGTCCCATCATCTCAATGAAGTGTCAGTAGCATGTACCAGGTGTAGCAGTATATGTGTTAATTCCTTGCTTTTATGTACTTTTTTTTTTCTTTTTTTAATTTGTTCTTATTTTTCCCGATTTTTCCTTTATGATCTTGAATCTGCAGAAATTAAGGTCTGGGTTGTGCAGATTTTTAGTCTTCTGCTTTATATTTGACAAATTTCTGAAATCACGTCTTTTGAATACATCTTCTGTTTGAGGTCTCTTGCGTCTTTTATTTGAGGCAAATTTTATTGTTCACGCTTTACTGTTTTGCAGTTTATTAAAAGGTAAATTCACACACATTTTTGGAGCCATAAGTAAGACCGTAAGTTCTGTAAGTTAGACCTGCTGCTGTATATAATTGATAGTATAATGTGATGATTAAAAAAAATGAAAAGAAAGAAAAGAAATGGTTACAGGTGTATAAAGCCCACAGTTAAACTATAATATCAAAGAGTTAAATCCTGAAGTTTACTAAATCTTCATAAGTTGCAGAAAATGTCTGTGTGTGCTATTCCTCTAAAAGAAAAGTAAGATTTTTTTAACATGATGCTTCGTGGAGAAGAGTTGTATTTATTACATAAAATAGAAAGATAATTAAATATGCCACATGTCTAGCCGCATGTTTCAAAAAACAGTCCAGTAATTCCGATTCATTCAAATATTTAATTGGCATTTATGATGCATAGTCATATAATGTAATCCAAATATAGAACTAGTAATATATTCTATTGAAAGAAATATTAGGTTATTGAAGATGTCGATAATAAAAATTTTATTAATATTTTAATTTTTTTTTAAAATTAGCTATTGAGGGATAAAGAAAAATGGAAAATTCTTGCTTCATATTATCTGAAAACCGTAGTAATGTGGATGATTCTAGAAAATAATGATAAGGAATATTGGAAAGATGATAGAATGGGTGAGAGATTTCTAGAGGTAAGTTTGAGTAGGATATATTAGTTCTGCAGTGAAGAGTCAATTTTATTTTAACTTAACCAGTACAATTATTACAGAATGTAAAATGCATTGTTGAAACTTGCTCATTCTTATATTCACACTGGAATTTATTTTCTCAAGAATATTATTTTTAAATTATTAAAAGTTTTAAAATTACTTTAGCGTAAATGTTCTCAGGGATTAATTGACATATGTAAATTTAAAATAGCATTAATATATAAACATTGAATGAACAGTATAGAGATGATAGATAATGAAGTCTAATGTTAGGAATGGAGACAAATAAATAAGCAGAGATTCATCTGGATTAACGTATATTGAAAATACAAAATCGTTATAAGCACAGTAAATTTTACATGGTAAGCGTGGTAAAGTGAAAATGACAACAACTGAAAAATGTTGCCAAGAGAAAGAAATAAAAAAAAGGGTTGCCACGCATGTTGCAAAATATAAATGGGAAATATAATCATAAATTAAAAGTTATTTGCAACACTCCCCTTTTATTAAATTTCCTTCAGTCCTACACTGAACCTTTGATTGAATAATGCTTTCTTTTGCACACTCTTTGTCAATATGTCTACTGCATTTGAACTGGAAGGCACATAGGTAAAGTTCAACAACTTCTCTTCGACCTTCTCTGTCAAGAAAAAATGCCTGAATTCAATATGTTTGTTGCACTCTAAAGTGACATGGTTTTCAGCTAAAGAAATGGCACCCTTATTATCAACAAATAAGCTTTGTGGAAAGTTTAAAAAATGTTCTCTTACAATTTCCTTTAAAAAATTTTGGAGCCACAGTACTTCCTCGGCTGTGTGGCACATTGAGAGGTACTCAGCTTCAACTGTTGATAATGCAGTTGTTTCTTACTGCTCCATGAGACAGCTCCATTTGCTAGTAATACCACATAACCACTAAATGATCGTCTATCAATCTTATCACCAGCCCAATCCTAATCGCAGAACACTTCCAAATCCTTTCCAGTCTTTTGGAGCTTTTAATTCCTTGGTCTGTTTTAGGTAGCGAAGGATATGTTGTATTCCAGTCCAATGCTTGGGCAGTTATTGAATTGGCTCATGTAAGTAGTGGCAAAAAGCCTTTTCCTTCCTCCTAGGTACAAGAGCCCTCCAACAGTCTGCCTATATTTTAATGTTCCTTCAGCATTCAACATGTTATCCTTAGTGGCTGCTGCATATTTCATACCTGGATCTAATGGTGTTGATGTTCCTTTAGCATCTTGCATATTAGTTGTTTCCAAGAACTTGCTATCGTAGACACTTTGGTCAAGAGTCACACAGCTATCTTCCTTTCTGCTTATCCTAATTAAGAGAAGGTGATGTATTTCTGCCAAGTCCTTGATTTTAAATGTGGCCGCAATATTATTCTCTTTAAATTCCTGAATGATGAAATCTTTGCAAGGAGATCATCCACATACACACCTACGATTAACTCCTTTTCTTTATTGAAGTAAACACAAGGATCTGCTCTGGATCTTGTTAGGTTTGCTGATTTCAGAAATTTATCATTATTACAGGAGAAAACATCTCTTTGTAGTCAATTTCTTCAACTTGGGTGTAGCCACAAGCAACTAAACGAGCTTTAAATCTTTCCACTTATCCATCTTTGTTAAGTTTTCTCTTGAAGACCCACTTGCATTTCATGACTTTCCTTTCTTCTTTCCTTTCTCAGTCTTGCTCAACTGAGAATGCTAATAAAATTCTAATTGATTTGGTTTTTATTACAGGAGAAAACATCTCTTTGTAGTCAATTTCTTCAACTTGGGTGTAGCCACAAGCAACTAAACGAGCTTTAAATCTTTGCACTTATCCATCTTTGTTAAGTTTTCTCTTGAAGACCCACTTGCATTTCATGACTTTCCTTTCTTCTGGCCTAGCCACTACGCCCCAAATTTCATTTCGTTTTAAATTTTCCAACTCTTCTTCAATGGCTAACTTCCATTTTTCTGCATCTGGACTATTTAATGCCTCTTCTAAAGTTTCAGGATCATTCTGGAAAGCTTTCTTGGGTGTTGAGCCTTCATATTTCTGTTTCTTGGATTGTCAGCTGCACTACATTCCACTTGTAATTATTCCATTTGTTTCTGGAGGATTTTCTTCATAAATCTCTGAATTTTCCATGATATAATCTTTTGTCCACTTAATCGCTGAAATTTGTCTTCTAGGCCGAGTCTCCTTTTCTGGTATACCCTCCAATTCCTTCTTTTCCTGATGTAAATGTGGTACCTTTCATCTCCATTATACCCAAGGAGATAGCCTTTAGTTGCCTTTTTGTCCATCTTTCTCCTCTTATGAACTGGGACATGAGCATAACAAGTCGATCCAATGATGCACATGTGTTTTATTCTGGATTTCTTTCCCAGCCGTAATTCATAAGGACTTAAATTAGGAACTGAAGACTTACCTGTCCTATTCAGTATATAAACTGAAGTACTGATGAATTCTGTCCATAGGGAAGCTAGAAAGTCCCCTTGTTCATTCGAGTATTTGAGAGTTCTGGCCATTTCTAGAACTGTTCTGTTCTCTTGTTCAGCACTGCCATTTTGTTCTGGTGTACATGGAGCTGTGAGCCTCTGGGAGATTCCATGCTTGTTTAAGATCTTTCTTGTTCAAGATCTTTTGAACAGCTTGGTTGTCAAATTCTCCACCATTGTCACTGAGGATTTCTTTAACCTTATGCCCTTAGCGTGAGCTGTGAAATTTTCAAGCACGTCTTTTACTTCTGATTTGGACTTTAAGAAAAAACATTATTGAAATTTGGTGTAGGCATCTTTGAAGATTGCAAAGTAATGGTATTCCTAAATGATTGATCAAATGGCCGGCAAATATCTGTCGAGAGCAATTCCCCAGCTTTTGTAACCTCTTTCGTGGTTCCAAAAACGGTGGGATTTTCTGTATACATAAGTTTCATATAATTTCATATCAGACTTTAATTTTACTATTCAATTCTTTCTCAACAATGCCTTTACATGCCGTTGTTTATCTTGGTGATCCCATCATTCATGATAAAGTTGGAGAGTTGATTCATTATTCTCAGTCATGCTTATGTCAATGTGAGTTTCAGGAACCAAGTTCTTCATCATGGCTTTGAAGAGACCCCCACCAGCATTTCTTGTACCATGCAAAACTATTTCACCATCTATTTTTAAATAGCAATCCTTAAATCTTGTTGATTCAAACACATTGTTTTGATTTCTATTTTGAGATGCTAACACGGAAAATAGATTTTTACTTATTTCTGGAACATACCAGGCATTTTCAAGAATTTTGATTTGATTCATCCCATTTACAATGGTCATTATCTTGATAGTGCCTTTTCCAATTGCTGGTAATGACTTTCCGTTTGCTACAGTGATGCTATGAGGAAGCTTAAATCTTCCAAAGTCTATAAAATAGTGACTGTTATTGACGACATGCTTTGAGGCCCCATTATCAATAAATCAATCATTAGAATTTGCTGCAGAAAATATTGTCTCATCTACAGCTAGAAGTGTCATATTTGCAGCAACACTGTTCTTACTTCCCTTGTTTGGTCCCTGTATGTGGACTAGGTTTTGGTGGCTTTCCATCAGCTATCCATTTCTTGCATATCCTGACCCAATGTCCTCTCTGGTGGCAATAATTACACTTGCCAATGTTTTCCTTGTTAATAGATGATTTTTGCTTATATTCCAAATTTGCTGTCAATGCTTCCTGATCTAAAGTTTCTAAAACATTTAGATCTTTCCTTAATTATCTTGTTCACAATTGTGCACCCATGTGGTTAATTCGTCTAAAGTTCTCTTTTCATCACTAAGAAGTAACCAACTCGATTTGAAAGTATGATAACTGGGAGGAAGGGTATCCAAGATTTTACAAATCAGCAATTTCTGGCAGTCTGTTTTCTTCCTTATTTTCAAGTCCACTGTTCAGTTCATTCCATAGATTTTTAGTTTTGATAAATGAGCTGCCATATCATTATTTGACCAACTGAATTTGAAGAACTGTAAACATTGGTTATCGGACGAATCTTCAAATACTTTGTGAATTTCCAGCCAAATGTCTCTTGCACTGTCAAATCTCATTACCTTTTTTTGTAAAGTATCTTCAGTCATGGAGTTCATAAGAAGCATCATAGCATAATTATTGGTTTTATTAAAAACCTTCATGTCATTTCTGAATCTTTTTTAAATCTCTTACGCGGCCGCATAATCAGGCTCTACTGACTTCTTCAATTTTCGTTTCACGACTTCTGAAGCATTTTCGTAATAATTTAATACGAACTTAATTTTATATTTCCAAATAGGCCAATCACTTTTTCTGCATAACGGCTTAACTGATATTTTAGCTGCTTCCATTTTTGCAAACTAATTTGCTGACTCATGTAAGGCTTAAGAACTGCTGTGTTAGGCGAAGGAACTGCCATTAATGTTTATCTCCAATTTGATCCTAAATTTTCCCGTGCAGTTATAGCATCTCGGGCCTATAACCTAATGAAGTCTAACGTTAGGAATGGCGACAAATAAATAAGCAGAGATTCATCTGGATTAACATATATTGAAAATACAAATTCATTTATAAGCACAGTAAATTTTACATGGTAAGCATGGTAAAGTAAAACAGTGACAACAACTGAAAAATGTTGCCACACATGTTGCAAAATACAAATGGGAAATATAATCATAAATTAAAAATTATTTGCAACAATAGATACACTGCTTAGATTCAGGCTAATAAAATGTACAGGTTGTCCTTGAAAACATCCAGTTTTATGGAACTTCTAACATGGCTCTAGTTTACGAATTAGTTCACTTACATATTTTGTTTTATTGGTTATTTTTATTCAGAGAAATTTGTTTATTTATTTATTTGAGTTGCATATGTATTTTAATTAACTAAACCATCATGCTTACATATCTCACCATTTTTGCAGAGATATTCATTCTCAAATCATAATAAATTTAAAAAGATAGGAAAGAAAAATGAAGCAAAAGAAAATGTAAAATGTGTATGTTTTATTTTATTAATTCACATCATTGTGATGAAGTCCATGTATTCTGGAATACATGAATTAATTTATTAAAATTAAAATCCATCATTATATGAAGCAATCAACTTTAATTTTTAAAACAGCTAATTTTTCATGTGACAGTAACCAAATAATAGATATGATAACAATAAAGATATCTAAAGTATGGCAAAATACTTAACATTGCCTTTAAAGACAAAATATAACAGGAGCTTTCAGGTCAAAACAGTTCAAAACTTTATACATGTCTAGCAAATACAAATACACAATTGTACAGAATGCAGATGTTTTTCATATTTGCTTTAAATTTAATAACTTGAACTGATCTTTATTGCAGACAGAAAGAAATCTGTCTCTCACAGAATTTTCTGTGTTGAGACAGAAAGAAATCTGTCTCAACACAGAAAACTCTTTGTTGCAAATATATATCATAATTGTTTTAATGCTTGAATTGATCTTTATTGCAAATGAACCTGTAAACTAAGTTTCCAATTAAAAATATAAATGATTTTTAAAATAATGATGAATTCATTTTATGACTGCATAATACATTCCATCTGAAAAAACTATGAAGGAAAAAGAAAGCTCTTTATATAAAAATACTGTCATTTTACTGTATAGAGATGTAATTGCGTTATTTGCTTTATATCCCAAATGGTTTCTGCAGAATTTTGTAATGTTTTAAGGTGAAGTAAAGAGTTGTTTGAAAATACGAACACTTTTACTACACGAGAAGACAAAGCTGCTCAAAGACGTAAAAAGAGTCTCTCTTGTAGACATATCGCCTGACAGCATTTCGTGTACACAAAGAAGTTTTATATCTAAGTTACTCTAAGCTGCTAAGCTAATGAGAGCAATCAAAGCAAATGACATGATTGTATCCAACAGATCTCCAGTGATGTCAGAACAAACATAATAATTCTCAAAATTTTTAATGCATACACAATTTGCAAAGGTCAGAACTTTTCAGAATTCAGTTTTTTAATGTAGCTGTAATAATAAACAGAAGGCTTAGTAACAGCCAGAAAGTAACAATGGTTAAAAATGCATATATAGATATATATGTGTGTATTATTCATTTATGTAAAAGAAAAGAAATTGATTATTTCATTTATAGCATAAAATGTAACATATGTTATTGATAATTAAATTTATTATAAGCATCATTTTAAGTACATGAAGAGGAAAAAAAAAACAAATTTTATCACTTTAAAAATAATGTAAAAGTATAATAATTATATTTATAAGATTATTGTGTAATTTGATGTGAAATATGTACAATAATAAAATAACATAAAATTATTAAATGTTACATATAAAATTATAATAATTTTTATATTAATAGAACTCTATTAGTTATAGAATCAAAACATTTATTTTCAATTCAAAAGACTAGAAAATAACATGAACTCGCTATCTTCCAGTTAAAGAAATATAGAAGTTCCATGTTCTTTCATTTCTATGGAAAAGTTAAACAATATGGTAAATGCACCAAATGATCGAGCTAGTTAGACCTAGTTCAGAAGTTGAAAAATCATTGATGATAGGAAATTGGAAATATATCCAATGCAAAATGATGATAAATTAAACTTTTCTTGGTTGTCAGACTTCTTAGAATGTAAAAATGTAGTAATTCCCTTGAAGAGGAAAAATATTTTATCAAATTTAGTTAATACTAACAAATGAGATAAAAGAATACATTGCTGTACAACAAGACAAATGTTGAGAATAGCCACCTTTACTTTTTGGATATGTGGTTTGCATTGGCTATAAAGAAATCAGTTTTATAAAAATTACAAAATCTAGCGTTTTATGTGTTTTCCCACCCCAAAATCTTGTACTCATTTTATATATAAGGGTACTAGGGTAATAAAAAAACACAAATGACTTACATCTTTACAATTTAGAAAAGTCAATCTTTCACTTTTTATTTAAAAAATAAAGACTGTAACAATCTCCAGCATTCCCTTCACATTGAAATGTCTCAGCATTTCAAAATAAATGTGTAAATAGACAATTTCTAAACAGTATGACAAACATATGCAGTAATATCATTAAAGTTAATAAATAGCTATATTAAACTAAAGATTATATAAAACAACAGTTCGTCACTGGATGGGAAATATAGAAATTTTTAAAATACACTTTTTTAAAGGTATCGTTAGTTGCCATTCTTACAATCATTGCACAAATTTCACCATCAGGACCAGCTTTACTTCTGTTCAAAAGAGGTGATTTACATGGAGGTAAATTATCTTCCTTCAACAGTGCAAAAGTGCCGGGAGAAACATTATCATTAGAAAATTGCCATTTATTGCTTTATTGTAGGTGTTTAATATAATTGCAGTGCCATATTTGTTGGACAATTTTTGCTTTTCTCTACCAATGTGTTTGTTAACCTACTATCTTGTCTGTCTAAGAATTCTGGTTCTGGAATGTGTTTATCAGACATCCTATCAAAAAATGACTGGAAACCTCAAAATCATTTACATTTGTAGAAAAAGAGTAAAGGGTCTCGAATTGAGAATTTGAACAGAAATAGTTAGTAGTTCTGGTTTCTGCAATGGCTCTTTTTTGGTGATGTTTAAAAGAACTAGCTTTCTAAAGCCTTGCTAAGTTTGGAGCTTTGGGTGGAAGAAGGTTTCACTGTACTTCCGCAGAAGTTCTCCCTCCCCCAAAAAACCTGATAATTTGTCATGGGGGGAGGTTCTTAGGAGTTTTTTTTCATGTTTTAGTTCCATATGGGCACCTTTGAAGTTGGCTGCATTGCAGAAATTGAAAATTGCAGAAATTTTGTCTTGTGGTGCAAAAAAACATTTGAAAGTTGCAATTAAAGCTTTGGTTGTTTAGAACAGACACTACCTCAAAATGCACTGGTTTCATAGACATAAGTAAGAAAATCATAAGATATATATATATTTTAAACACCTTTTCTTTGTCCTCTATACTTAGCATAAAAGGGCTCACAAAAATGAATTTCACTTTTGGTAAATGGGAAGCTTTGAGTTGCACTTTCATAAGGAAGGTCACCCATTAGTTGCTAGGCAGGGCTTTTGTCGGTAGCACCGTAGATATTCTTAAACTGTCTGCATTACCAAATTTCTGCCATCCATAGGTCAAAAGGTTTGACATATGCTCCTAAGAAGAGTTAGTTGTCCTACATGTAATTACTTCCTATGATTTCTTATGATAATATTCCATGTTAAATTTTGTCACTTTGTAGCACTTTTTCAGAAACACGCATGTTAAGTAAACATTTCTCTTTTGTCTCAACCCTATTTTGATAAACTCGAAGCAGACCTGATGCATGCGTAAAAGCGCTGAAGGTTTCTCCAAACGAAAGCGGACAGTACATCAACGGAGCACAACATCGTAAGTGCACCAGCTCGCGCAGTTAGTCTTTTCCCCCCCGGAATGTTTGCCACATTTGGCGATTCAGGCATTTATACAGCTGTATGCTTTTCGTCATTTTACAACATACGCGCATACGGCGTGCGGGCTATCCTATGAAATCTATGTTAAGTATTTTAAGTTTTTATACCATCATACAGGGTAGAAATATAAACAAAGTATTCGTTATTGTGTAGTAGGTAGGTTTTAATTCTAGTGAAATTTAAAATATAAAGTAAATCAAATTACAAATCTACCATCGCCCCCCTAACCCACATCAACGCCCCCTTTTTTTTCTGGGCCCCTTAATGCCCCCCTCTAGGTCTCAAACGCTCGCCGCTCGCCCACTGTGGGAAAGACTGGTTTAAACCATGGATGAACCTATGGTTCAGTTTGTCTCAAGTCTTTTTCTTTCATCAAAAGCTGTCAGATGAAGTGTTTGCTGGGCTGAGAAACAAGAGCACATGCTGTTCCATGCAAAACTGTTTGAAGAATGTAGGCCTTAACAAAAGAATCAGTACCTTATTTTCCAGTGAATCCTTTGAACATGTGTTGGGACTTGATGTCCTGACTAAGGGCACAAAGATGTTTTCTGAACCTCAACATGAGAGAAAAAAGTCTGCTTGTATGACACCTTCCATAAGAATATCGTTGAGGGAGTGACTGCTGGTAGTTTTTCAACTAACGTTGAAGACCATGGGCAGTCAAGTGGTGTCTTGTCAGTTCTGTAGACTTCGTGATGAGGTAGATAGTAAAATATCTCCGAACAAGCTTCTGTTTCTGTCTCAGCGATATTATACATATTATACACACTTTCATATTCTTGCATGAACATGGTATATAATGCTTTCATCATTGGATGGATTTCCAAACATCTCAAAAGCTGCTTTAAGCATTTATACACATCTGTTTGGAACTGCTCTGGGTAATCAGGGTTTGTACGGTCCTTAAGAGTCCTTAAAAGTCCTTAGGTTTTCTGGAATCGATTTTTGGTCCTTAAAAGTCCTTAATTTCGGCCAAAATCGGCAGAAGGTCCTTAATTTTAATCATTCGAAATTTTTGTCTGTTTTTACGACTGCAGTTTTGAGTGGGAATTAGCATTTTGGAGAAATATTTTCGGCGATTAACTGACAAGGATGGTTATCTTTTGAATGGGTTATAATTTGTTCCAATTACTAATATAAATGGTGGAATACTTGAGTTTCAGAGTGAAAAAAGTGCAACATAAGCATTTCGAAATTATTTAATTTTTTCTAATGAAGAACTTTTAAACAACTTTACACTTTTGGGGAGGAGAATTCTTTTATTAAACAGTTTTAAATTTGGCAACTGATCAACATTTTGACGATTTTAAAATCAGTTTATATAGAAAATTTTTAACTTCGATATCTGGGAATTTTTGGACGATTTTTTTAAGAGCATTGTGACGTTGATGTATTTCATTAAAATAATGATAATATATTGAAATTATATGTAAAAAAATAAAATTAAAATAAAACATTTAAAATTTTTGCTATCATATTATAAAGATTCATTTTGACCACTTATAATACAATATTTTGAATCTGAAAAATAAACAAAATGTAATGCTACAAAGCACAATTTATGAAACAGTTGTTAGCAAAAGGAAAATAGCTACCTAATTAATTAAAAATGTCTTAAAATTCTGGTGAGAAAATAGAAATAGGAAATTATAAACAACTGGGTAATTTACATAATAATAACTTTACATATCTTTGAAAAATACTTTTCTTTCTCTATATCTATTCAGTTTTTTTCTTCAACACGTTTCCTTTCCTTTTAGAATTTTTGGAATTAATTAAAGAGTTCTGTTATTCTAAAAAAACTAAATGCATTTAGAATGTATAGAAAAAGCTGCTAATTTTATGTCTTTAGGAATATGAACATTCAGAACTGTAAGAGCCAGTTACAGAGCTGTTGTGGTAGAATTTTTTTAAGCAACAAAAATCTAAAAATTGCAAAACTTTAAGAATTTAGAGCAGGTACTGGAAGCAGAATTTAGAAAGGCACTAGCCAGCAGAATTTAGAAAGGCACTAGGCAGCAGAATTTAGGATCCACGGAGATTGCATCAGGTGGGAGAATGCCTAGCACCAGCCCCGTGTGTGATGCATTAAGACATAGTAGATGAATCTTTTAAATTGTCAGTTTTCAATTTCTTTATTAATAAAAAAATTCGTTTCTATATAATACCTATCCATGTGATAAGATTAGAAGCATTTTTGGTGTTTTCCATGCTTGTGTTTAGTGAAAAGTAGAGAAAATAAAGGGAAGATAAACATGTATAAGAAAAAGATTCCAATATCAGAAGTAAAACATTCAAATATTATGTTTTCACTGTTCTTCCAGACGTTCTCCAAAAAGTAAGAAATTCATCGCAAACTTTCTGTAAAATACATCCATTACGTGTTAACACCATGGAGACATTTTTTTTTATTTTGTCTTATTTTTCTAGAAATGAATATAATAAATTGGAACCTTAGAAACATGGGTCTGTAAATCTTTCCTTCAAATGTTTCTAAACTTTGCAAGCTGCAATGTCTAAAATCCTTACAGAAAAATTACCCCTGCCAATTCTGTAACAGCAAAAAGCCAGAAATATTTTGGAAAAAAAAAACAGAGGGAAAAAGTGTAAATTTAATTTTATAGAGAAAACTGACGCATATTATGAGAATTCTGAATATTTCAGACACATGGGAAAACTCTTACCATGAAAAAATTTAAAATGCAAATCACATAGACAATGATACATCACATAGATTTAGAATGCAAATCACAGAGACAGTTTTTAAACTGAGATTTTTAGAATGTAAGGCATAGTGTGTTTCTGACCACCTGGCTGCGTTAGTTCTTGTCAGCTCTGATAATATGTAGTTATTTATTCATCATTGCATTATCACTTGCGACATTTGAATTTGTTATGAGGATAGAGTTAGCCAGCTTCGATTAAAATAAAATTGTATAGTCTTTGACCACTAGTTCACATTTTTAGTTTGAGTTTGACTCTTCTTGTTTAATTACATCACCACGAGCTGTAATTGATTTTGTTAGAATAAAAACAAATCTTTATGTTCTAAGCCGTTTTTAAATAAGAGTCTTATTTAAACCATTGTCTGACCTTTGTAGTTACTTTTAGACATAGCGATAAATTTGCTTCACATCTGTCGGGGACTATTTAACTTTAACCAGATCAAGTAAACCCTCATAGGTAAATTGTGAAGACGTTGACAAGTTAGGAGATAACGCATGCAGAAACTAGTGAGAACACTGGTTTGCGTATTGAGACAAATTTCTAATCGCTAGAAAATCTGCTGAAAGAGAAGGAAATCAATATAAATTAGTCAAAATATCTGGGAAAGCTTCAAATTAAAAAGTCACATATTGTGTTATGTGTTGTTGCTACAAAACGTGAATGTTTTTAGCTTTTAATGTGTAATTATCCTAATCTCATTTAAGACACAATGTCATAAATTGCATGTATTTTAAACTGTAAATTTTTTTAGATTGTGATTTTAATAGAGCTTTTCTAACAAATGTTGTTAATAAATAAAATTTAATAGTGACCATGTAAATCCATAATGACTAAGGATCTACCTACCTAATTTAATTATTTATAACTAACTGATTACCCTTAAAAATTATCTCTGCATATTAAAGCGAGTTATTGCCTTTCATTAATTTTTACCGTGGTCATAAAATAAAACACAAAAAATGTAGAAATGCAGGTAAAACTTATTCTTCGCATCTAGTGAGACTTAATACAAAACAACTTATCGCCTCTAGTGCTTTAGTGGCTTATTGCAACCTTAAAGTTTATTAACTGGGTTACAAACCCTGGAACTCTACACGAACTCTACACAACTAACTTTCAAAACTTGCCAACCGTGCTTACATCAGGCCTTTCAAGGTTTGCTCTGATCAGCAGGTCTCTCTCAAGGCAAACAGCAGCAGTGACAACAGCCAGTCTTTTGTTCCGAGTCATGCTGATTATGATTTTATTTCTCATATTAACCTATGCCACTTGACATAAAATCTACCTGCTATGTACTAAACCTCTAGACTGAGCAACTATGGGACAAAATGAGACATTAAAAAAAAAATCAACATAAAGCTAACTGTTAGTAAAACATAAATAAAATGTCACTTATTTTCAAGATGTAAGGATTTTAAGTTTTACTAACCTTTATTTTGTTTTAAACCTTTACTATCTTCTCTTAGTTTCCATTTCCGGCCAGAATAAGTGCGAATAGATTTAGTTTATGCAAATGAGATTGCAAACTGTAGAAGTATTTAAGACATGGCTTTTAGCCAAGAGTGAAGTGAAAGATAGCTTTCTCGCGGCCTTTACCACGCATGTGATTTTCTTTGTCTGCCTTTAAAGCCAGAACTTAGTTCTTGTTGATATTTGAAGACGTATTGTAGTCTTTGCATTCTGCTCACTACATACGTAGTAGTAAAGGGCCAATCTTTACATTACTATTCTCTGTAAAGCATCTTAATTCTTATTTAGTTAAGTTAGTTTATTTTCTTATTTCATAAGTTTTAGATCAAAAGTATTGGTCTTTGTGTCCCAAAGCGCGGGAGCGCTTGAACTCTGTGAGAATAAAAGTTAAAATTTAACCCTCTTTATATTTGTTTTATTTTTTAAACACGCACGAACATAGCTTTGACGCACGAACATAGGACTCCAGTTATGTTTGCAAAATCAACTAGAAGGAACAGTAGTCCTGACAAACTATGTTCAACTATTATAAGAGCAAAATATTTAATGCTACTAGTTTGTTCTCAAACTTATTAATAATTATTTTAATCAAGTTATTTTTAATAATAATCCATCCTACTTATGGATCTATTTGTTTTTAGGATGGTATTACAAAAGTGAATTTCAGGTATAGATAAGGCTTTTAATTGAATTTATTCAGTTCCCATTTGCTCATAGGTCCTTAATTTTTTTCATTAGTGGTCCTTAAAAGTACTTAATTTCTCTGTGCAGAAATGGGTACAAACCCTGGGTAATGGTTTTTGCAGTTTCAGGTTTAATTGGAATTTGTGCAACAAGGTGACCATCGAGTTTTTGATGGTGAGTCTGAGCGAAGTTTTCCTCACAATATTTCAACTATTCACGTATATATGGACTGTAACTTTCTACATTTTCTGTCTCTCTATAGCTGACTCTTCACTAAGTTTGGGGTAGTTTATAATGTTCTGAACAAGTGTAACTCTGATTATTTTTCTTATAACAGTCCTTGAATGTTTAAATAATGACTCATACTTGTTGTCTGATGTTTGAATTAACTTTGTGTGGCGTTGTGTAAATAAAAGCATTTTTGAGAATCTGTTAAATGGGGATTTTTAGATATTAAGATTATTAAATGCAGTTTCAAAATTAGTCTACTCCTTATACAAACTAGAGAACACTTAAACAAACTAGAGAATTCCAGTAGAGGAATATTACAAGTTTTGAAATTCATGACACAAGAATCATTAACTTTTAGTTCATTTTTTGAGCTTCTGTTTGAATATTGAGTAATGAGGTTTAAACGATGTACCTCAGTTGTCTCAACATACTTCCATTTGTTCTAGAAAAATATGAATTTCTTCTAAATCCTGATCTTTAGCTTTTCCGTAATATCCATTACACAATTCATTCAAATCTTGAAGCAGAGTTTTTTAAGGAATCCAGTTTCTGCTGCAGTTCTGTTTTTATATAACCTTCAGCATGTATCTGAAAATGTGAATTCTTGTTAAGTTTTGGAATTTTTTCTGTATGAGTAAGCTTAGTTTTAAGCTTCTGCCTATGCAAAATAGTATAAGATCTATTCTTCGCACTTAGGCTAAGGCTTGAGGAAGGACCAAATTTTACAAATTAAGAGAAATGCAATGCTACTAGAAGCAAGAAAAGCTAAGAACTAATTTATTTTAAAAGAATTCAAGTTACAAAGTAGATGATAGCCAATTTTGAAAAGGCTATCTTTTACTTTTTATTTTAAAAGTAAACAGTACAATGATCTTCAGTAAGTACTATACTAGTATTTTCTTTTCAAATTTTGATGTGCAGAAGTTTAGAACAGCTTGCTATTTTAAAATAGATTTTAAGGTGTAAAATTTTTGTCCTAAAAAATTTTTCTCATTAAACAGTACATAAGCAACTCAAATTTTCTAAGTATGAATACTTTAAAAATAAAAGGAAAATTAATGATTCATACCTCAAAAAATTAATCGAAACTAATAAAGGAGATAGTTGACTCCCCTCCCCCCATTATAATGAATTCCTAATTTTTTTCCTAATATGTTCACTTATCTTACCTGATGCTGTATATTTATGGGCAAAATTTTTGGCATTTTGTTATATAAAAGCAGTCATACATTGCAGTGGGGATTTTTTTTTTAAACTGCTCTAAAATATTATCAATGAAAATAATTCCCACACCTCCATCATTTTGGATGGATGATCTCCATCAACTGAATCATTGTACTGAGTAACTCAAAAATATGGCCACACATTTGCAATAAAATAGTATTACGTATTATTGAGGGAAATAGTAAATGGTGTATTAAACTGAAACTTTTTTTTTAATTTTCAAATGGGAGTTGTGTGTCTAAAATGACAGTGAACATTTTCAAGTTTGTTAATTGAAAGTGAGTATGGAGAAGTTAATTAATGTAACAAGATGAAGTAGTTATGTTGAAGAGCTGTATAAAACAGTTTTTTGATTTAATAAATGAAATAAAAATGTTTGTGATGAAAATATAAATAAATAAAACCATGTACGTAACCAAAATATGTAATGATACATAGATTACAGATCTAGCATTTCTTGTTGACTTTAATATTCTCAGTAAAGAGCTGTGAGGAAAGAATAAACTTGTCATTTGACATGTATGTTTGTTTAAATCTTTTAAACTCTGAAAAATCTCAAAAATATGCAAGAAAAATAGTATTACAAGAACGTGAAAAAAAGGTGCATTGATGCTGTAATTCAATTTTACATTATTAACATTGCTGTTAAAACAAGCATGAATAATGCATCAGAAAATACAAATGGAGTTAATTAGCTCACAAATATAATATAAATCTTTTTCAAGGATTTGAAGATTTAGATTTGATTAACTTTTATTCACACTTGTCAAAAGATAAATACTCTCACTTATGAATTTTTGAAATAATTAATTGCTTTGTTTAGGATTATATTGTATGTGAAAAGTGTTTTTCATAGCTAAGAAGAAAAGAACCGAATTGATTAAAGAACACCAAGGATCTATGATGAAGATAGTTTCTAATAATATTTGTCCAAGGCTTCAAATTTTATCAAAATCGAAATGCCATCAAGTTATAGTAAAAAGTAAATAAGTGTAGGATTGCATACAAATATGTGCATTTTTTCCTGCATGTTTCAAAGAAAAATTTAATAAATAAAAAAAAGAGAGAGTTATTATTTATTTTCACATTTTGTCATATTTCAAAAGTTTTCGTATTATTTCGTTTTAGTTTTAAGTAAGTTGTTTAGTTGTTAATGCAACATATTAAAATTATTTGAAATAAATTTCAGTTTGAAAATTTAACATTCAACTGTGAATACATTTGAATTGTGTAGTGTAACCAACAGAAATTTCTTCCAGATGACAAAATTTAGATTTCAGATAGAAAATTTTAAATTTGAAATCTTTCCTTTGCACTATTATTGTTTAATACGTTTTGATAAATATCTCTAAGGGGTTAGACACTTAAAAAAATAGAAGAAAGAACTTGAACAAAGAAAGGAATCTCATAAACTTAGCTACCGGAAGTAGTGAAAGATTATTAAGTTGAGAAATGTGTAAGTATAGAGAAAAACATTGTAGAAAATACAACTGAATGTTACTGAAATAAATTTTCAGTTAAACCCTGTTTAAGACATATGAAATGTTAAAAATATAATCTTCAAACATATGAACTTGCACATAGTATAGAGTCGTGTAACATCAGATTATAAAGGGGAAATATCCATATATTAGGTGTATATAGAGCAAATTATGTACACACGTATATATATATACAATGTGTGTGTGTGTATATATATATACGTGTGTGTGTATGTATGTATGTATGTATGTATGTATGTATCTGTGTATATACATAAACTTAAAGCATCTAAAGTTAAGAGTAAATTGGATTCAAAGCAAGGCGATGTCTCAACAATATTAATAATTGCATCCTTGTAAAGGGGTTAAACATAAAATCAGAACATTTCAAAATAAAAATGATCATAATAGTACAAACTTAAAAAGTAAAAATGCAAAAAGGGAAAATATATACAAGGTTATAAAAATTAATCTCCCTTTATTGAAACTTTAATTCAGAACTAACATATATATATAGATACATATGCATGTGTCTCATTTATTTATTTTTTAAAATACATCTTGTCAACTGCCTTTAGCCCGCATTCAGTGTGAGTTTCAGACCACCGTTTTAAACGATAGCTGTAAAATGCAATTTATCATAATTATGTATCTGTGCTCCCAATGGTGAAATTTTATTATTATTGATTCTAAAAGTTACTTTTTTATTGCAGGCTCTTCAAAAATTACAGTTGTACGTGTCAAAGAAGTGTCTTCCATACTTTTTCAGTTCAAAAAACAATCTGTTGTGCAAGATCAGTGAAGAACAATCACAAAATATTAATGGAAAACTTGCTAGGATTATCAGATCTATTCAGAATGATCCTTGGTCACTGTGGGTTATATTTGATGCTACGCCTACATTTAATAAGCTTTGAAAAATAATGGAAAAATATACTAAATATTTTAAAATTCTAAATGTGCACAAATTTGTAGTTTTATAATTATGTCATTTAATTTAATGATGTTATGGATGAGTTCAGTTTAATCTCATAATTTTACTTTAAATCAATCATTTGCTTTTTGATAGTGCTCTTAGTTTTCGAATTGTGTTGTACTTCCAACATCTTTTGTATTGTTGAAATGCCAAGCAAGTTTTGTTATTGATTTCTTACACATGTTCTTACATTGTATGATAACATTGGACTCTTAGCATGTAATATTTCCATTTTTTTGTGTTTAATAGTATTTTAATATGTGATATATTTCATTTTCTTTCATGTACATACTATGGGGTAAGGAGTACAGAATCTTCTCTTCCATGCATTAAAAATGCTTTACAATTTAAGTAAAGATTTTTGAATTACATTTTTTGTACTTAACGGTAATGTATTGTGTCAGATCAGGTAGTAAATTTTTAAGACAATAAAACTTAAATAATGTGGAAAAAAATTAAGTGTGTTTGGAGCAGTTTAAATTATGTTACCCTCTTCTAAAAAAAAAAAGAAATAAAGAAGAGTCTATAAGAAGCATGCAGAACTAAGTGTGATAGTGATAGAAGTGAACTGTCATTTCTTGTTAAAAAAAAAAAAAAGGCGGGGGGGATGGAAGAGAACTGTTAAAACTTGATAATGCTGAACTACCTGATATTACACAAAAAATGGAATGATATCTTTTTATATAGTCTTGAAGTGTGTTATTTAAAGAATTTGTAAGTTTTTAATGAAAAAAAATAAGGCTTAGAAATTACAGAGAGAGTTAATGCAAGTTTGTTAGCAATTGAAGAGAAATGGCTAATAAAAAATAAAATTTGTGATGAAAGCATATCATCTGATTGGAACTCTTATAACTATATATCTGTACAAATATTAGTAATTTTTATGAAGTTTTTGAAGAATTTTGTCGTGTGATAGTGCTAAAGAAAAATCATATATTATTTGCTCTCCCTGTGATTTCGATCTGTACTTCCTTGTACAAAGTAAAGGAAGTATTATAATAGCGAAACATTTTGGGTATCATAGTTCAATGGAAATAAACCATTTTGACCGTTCCCAAATTCATTTGGACAATTTTTTCTGCATAACATCTGTGCATACAGACAGAATAATGGACTTCTTTGCAACGATTAGCTGTAGAACATTGAAAGTTTGTAAATGGGACTACTATAACATGTAGTTTGGCATCATCCTTTTTTATTCCATTTGGCAGCATCAGGTATAAATATATAACTGGCCTTTATTTTCGCAATCATTGATCGTAGTGGCATACTTTCAATTACGGAAGTGTTTTAAACGATGAAAATGTTCCTGTTTTCACTGTGTAAAATTAAAATAATAATAATAATAATAATAATTATAATTTTCGAAAAATAGCTAAATCTAACTTTTAGTGCAGGCTCAGGGTTCCTATACATGTATTTGTGAAAGTTTTACACTCATTATGAAAAAATAAAATAAAAGTATAAGAAGTTTAATTTTCGTACAACAAAAATTGAGTAGGATATTTAATTTCAAACTTTGCAAGTTTTAATGTCATTTTCATCTTGCCTTGAGGGATCGGTTAATTTAGAGTAATTTGAGGAAATCATTTTGAATGAAGTACAGGAAAAAAAAAGTGTAATTTAATAAGCCTGATAAAGAAGTCACAAGGTGTCCACATCCAGATATTTATATATTATGTCAAAGTATATGGTATCATAATTACACATATAGTTTTCTTCCTAGCTTTTTAGTGCAAGGTCCTGAAAATTTTCATTTATTGAATTTTCCCCTTCCTCAGCTCTTTCAGGAAGAAGCTCTTTGAAATGTTAAAATGGATAGTGATTGTTTCTGTCTTAATTACAACCCCACAAAATACTGCAAATGTCACACCAAACATGTTAAAAGTGATGAAGCATTTACTTGAAAGCTTTGTGAGGTACAAGTGGGATAAAAAATGGATATATCTAACACTCTTGATGGTTCTTCAAGCCATAGCATGATAGCTTACAAGCTATAGTTAATTATAGAAAGAAAAAAAAAATTCCCATTAATAAATTTAAATTTGTGTTACATGAAAAATTGCTGTTGTTTTCTGATACCTCTTTTTACATAAAGGTAATATTTTTTTCTCTTCAGGTCTTTATGTATTGTCAAACTGTCTTTCTATTACAGTATTTTTAGATTTTTTTCAGACTTGTCTTAGTATTACTAGCAAATGGTTACTTATTTTATAAGTGATTGGTTTATAATGGGTTACTTATTTTATAAGTGTATAAATTCTCTAGATTTTAAAAATTTAGTAATTTTATATTTCTTTGTGATATTTTCGGTGAAGAATGCATGAAAGCTTTTATATTGCATACTATATATTGCTTTAAAAAAAGATTTTGTACAAATGTGATTTTTTTCCTTTGATCAAATAAATCAATTAATTATATATATTGGTATTGTTGTCTTAATGATAAGTTGAATATATATTAATTGCTGCACAAGTACCAGTTTTAAATACTGTGAAACTGTATCACAACTTAGTACAGTGCAAAGTCCGTAATCTAGACTCGTCGGGACCTCGGCGATTTCGGATTAAGGGTTTTTCCGGATTATAGATCACCAATTTTAATCTGGTAAGATGGCATGCAGAAATTATACAATTAAAAATATGAAACAGTAATTTATGAAATAATGAGCAATTATGATCTAAAGGGTATCAAATTTTACAAAAAAAAAAAAAAGCTTAATATTTATTTGTTTATTTTATTAAACATTTCTTTCAATGCAAGTTGTTCAAGTTGCTTCGTTTTTTGTGCTAATACTTTCTTTTTAATTCTATAAACAGATATAATTTCTTTTCCAGTTACAAAGTTCCACTGTTCAAGTCCTGTAATTGCTGTGTCGAGAATACTGACTAATGTGTCAATCGAAATTTTTTCGTTTTCAATAACCTCTCTGTCACTTTATTCACTATCGTAAGCGGTATTTTCTGGATCTAGAACTGTACTACAGATTTCGCCGTCCGTTAATTGATTGATGATTGGGGTATTGTCGTCGCAATGAAAAACTTCTGTTATATCATCTTCATTTATTACCGCTTCTCCACATTTCTTTACATAATCCACTAACTGGAAAATTTCACCTTGAGTTTGCGATGTCCGAAAACCTTCAAATTCGCGGCTGTCATCTTCATCATTCTCACCATGAACTATGGTTAGCTGGCCATAGATTATGCCAAGCGTTTTTAACGTATCTGGAGGTACATCCTCCCACGATCTTGCGATGCTTCACACAGGAGATTTTTATGCTAAAATATTTCAAAAATTCTTGAATAGTCTTGCCATTTTTCAAGAAATTTAACATAGATTTTATAAATGCTACTTTATGTTTGCATTTCAGCACGTGCACTATTCCCATATCCATAGGCTGAATGATAGACGTACAGTTTGGAGGGAAGAATAATACGGATACATTATCTTTCTCTAAAACTTTAAATGAAGTATCCGCCGAACAGTTGTCAACAGTCAGGAGTATTTTTGAGTCATCAGGTAAGCCAACCGAATTCAGATGTCACCGATCCTCGCGTATAAAATGATTTTCAAGCCAATCATTCATCAACGCTTGTGTCATCCATGCTTTTTTATTTGCGCAATATATAACGGGAAAAATCGTTACTCCTTTAAATGCTCGAGGTCGTGCATGTTCTCCGATTACGAAAAGTTTGCACTTGTGCGTTCCTGCAGCATTTGCGCACCCTAAAATTGTTAATTTCGTTTTGGAATCTTTGACACCAGTGGAGCCTTTTCTCTAGAGGTTGCCAAGGTATTTCGTGGTACATGTTGCCAGAAAAGACCAGTTTCATCAGCGTTGTAAATTTGTTCTGGAGGTAATTGTTCACTAGTAATGAGTTCAATGAATTCATCTGCAAATTCTTCAGCAGCTTCAGTATCAGCTGAAGCTTTTTCACATGAACTTTTTAATTGTCTTATACCATGGCGATTTTTAAATTTGGTTAAACAACCTGTCGAATATATGCACTCAGGGTTTAAGTTCATTTCTTCATGAAATATTTTGGCTTGAGCATTGGACCCGTCAATGGCACGCCCTCGTTGCGACGCTGTCTGACCCATTCAATCATCACTATGTCACAACGAACTTTTTTCTGTTATTCATTGCCAGTGGGGTGTCGGAATCCACAAAAAATTCAAAAAGTTTCTTTTTCCTTTTGCTTATGTCATATACAGTTGACATCACTTTACATGATCGTCACTTTTAGCTTAACAAACCCTTTTTTCTGTTATTAATTGCCAGTGGTGGTGTAGGAATCCACAAAAAATTCAAAAAGTTCCTTTTTCTTTTTGCTTATGTCATATACAGTTGACTTCCCAATGCCATACTCCTCGCATAATTTTGAGACGCATATGCCTTTATCCATTTTTTGCAGCAATCCCACTTTTTGTTTGATGGACATCGAAACATGTTTTTGCTTTGTAGATCCTTTGGCAGCTCCAGAAATGGAAACTCTTTTTGACATAATCGAAAGTTCAAGCTTAATTTTTTATAAAATTTCTCTAACAGCCTGCAAAAAATAATAAGCCGGATTCAATTAGAAGATTAAGGAACAGCGCAATTTGCAACATTAACTGAAATGCCTTAGAATCAGTAAAGATAGCCTAGCTTATCTCTTTGAAATCCAGCCCGAAATACTTTTCCAGTTTCACAGCAATTTCCTCCCGTCCCCGTCCAATAAGGCAGAAAATAGGTGTGAAGATTTCGAATGACATCCTGGCTTTGTTATGATCACGACTGAGATTTTGTTTACTTCCGTTATTTTTATAGGACCTTTATTGCTGTTGAAAGCTTTCCTACACTTTTATTGCTGTTTAAAGCTTAAGAGCACACTGTACCACAAAAGAATCAACAACGAAGTGTCACGAGCAACCAAACGATAAGAAACCTGTTAGGACAAGCTGTCTGCAGAAAACTGATACAATGCATTTGGAGAAAGTGCACCTGCTACTACCCACGTCAGCAATCGGCTCATTTTTATAGCTTTCAATCCATTCAATAATTTTGTTTTTTGAAGAGAACTAACTAATTTTAATAACAGAATGGTTAGTCATTGTTTCATCAGTGTTTTCATCATCTTTGATAGAATTTGGCAACAGTTTTTTCAAACTTTTCATAACGTTGTTATTTCTTCACTTGATTCTTAAACATTAGCAGTTGTAAAAAATGGAATCTTTTAGTTTGAAGTCCTTGATCCTGGTATCCTACTGTGCACATTATATCACATTGTGGTGTTTTACTATTTAAATCTAAAGTTCTAACTTAAAACCCCACGAACACTAACAGGCGAATAATCGCTTAAGTATGTGAACAGAACACGTAAAGACTTAAGGAGGGTTTAAAACCCTTTATTTTTCAGTATATTTCAATCAGTTCCTACTTCGAACTTTACACAAAGCCGCCACTCCGGCTTGAACTTAAAATAATAGTAATTTAAACTAAAACTAGCTTAACTAAGCTATTTAAAAGGTATAGCCGAAGCTATCAAAATCTAACTAGTTGGCCCCTAAGTATTAATTTAATCGGCGAAGCCAAGCAAGGGTCTAAGGTATGGCCTAGCGTAGCAATAGCTAAGAGAGACGTAGCCAAAAGGCAAAATTCGCGCCAGTCAGGGAATCAGACTCTCTCTACCGAAGTCGGTGAAGTCACGACTTAAATAGTACTCTTTCTCATTTGCATTTCTCAATTTACATCATGGCAGGAAATTGTAAGCTGAAAATAGAATAGATAGGAAAGTTACAAAACTTAAAATAACTGTTAATAAACCTTACATCTTTCCCCACCAGAATTTAACTACTCGATGAATAAGGTGATAAACGACCTTGGATAAGAGTTTAAATTCCAGACAAGAAGTCTTTAATATCAACATTTTAAACTTCTAGAAATTCTTTCTTCAATAAACTTAATCATTAAAACGTTTCCTTTTTAAGGCCAACTTTACACAAATATCTAAAGCTAGATACAGATTCTCAATTTGAATGGTTTGTACATTCATCTACTTCATCTTCTCTTTCAATCAGACGTCAGTCTTCACCTTCCAGTCCTCTGGAAGTAAAAATTATTAGTTCTTTTCCTAACAGTTTCGAAGTTTTATAATAACTTTTTCTTGCAATTAGTTTGGCCTTCAAACATTTTCATTCACACGAAACTTTAATTATTCTTCCATCCATGCTCTCCAGAAATTGTTCTGAGTGAGAGGAAGTTTTTATGTTGTAATTCCTCTACAACAATCTACCACTATCCAATCGCTATGATTTGTTATGAACTCGACTATCCAGTACTTAGAAAACTCCTTAAACACAAAACTAGACCTTATGTCCTAAAATAGAGCTTAAATTTAAAATTCTTAAGTGAAGCATGGAGAGCCTAACTTTAAGCACATTCAATCTATACTTTCATTCAATTCATCTTTTACACAAAGATACACTGCTGGCCACCCAAATTGCAACACCAAGAAAGACAAGAGATATCACAACAAAATTTATTTAGTAGATAACATGTTGACCAAGTATCAAATGATTAAATTTATAGACTTCTGTGAAGTGTGGTTCCTTCCAGAATCAGTAGCCGCCATTGTTGGAGATCATCGCTGCCGTACGCCTCGGCATTGATTCAAAGAGTCTTTGGATGTGTTCTTGGGGTACAGCAGACCAAGCAGATTCCACACGTTGCCAAAGTTGATCTGATGTGGCAGCTTGGGGTGTAATTTGGGTCAATCGTTCAGCAACAGTGGACCACATGTTTTCTATCGGCGAAAGATTCGGAGGAGCTGGCCAGGGAAGCAATTCAATCTGGCGATTGACGAAGAACCCTTGGACAATGCGTGCGAAGTGTGGTCGCACGTTATCCTGTTAAAATATGGCTGTGGGCAAGCCCTGAAGGTAAGGAAGGACAACTGGTTTCAACACCTCAGACATGCAGCGCTGGCTGTTTAAAGAACCGGCGATGCGTACAAGAGGAGTGCGAGAGTGACATCCAATACCGCCCCATACCATAATACCCGATGCAGGACCAGTGTGGCGGTGCATAACGCAGCTGTTCAGCATCCTCTCTCCACGGTGTCTCCAGACTCAAATCCGACCATCGTGGTATTGCAGACAGAAGCGTGACTCGTCAGTAAAGACAATTTCATTCCATTCTGCCGTCCACATCCTTCTTTAATCGAACCATTGGTGGCGGAGACGTCTGTGGTTCTGCTTCAAAGGCAGACGAAGCAATGGATGTCTTGCGGACAGACCACTCTGTTGTAAACGGCGTCGAATGGTACGCGCAGACACTGGATGATGCGTTACAGACTGAATGTGCTGTGCTATGGTTCGTGATGTGACTGAGAAATCCGTTATTGCCATACGCACAATGTTCCTGTCATCACGTGAAGTGGTGCACTGAAGTGGATGCGATCGAACACGTCGGTCCGTCATACACTCCTGCATCCAACGGTCCCCTATCCGCATTACAGTTGTTTGGTTTCGTCCAACACGACTAATGATTTCCCTGAGAGATAATCCACACTCTCGGTAGGCCACTATTCTTCCTCTGTCGAACTGGGATACTTGATCAAACGATGAACACTGTTTACTACGAGGCATAACTGATGGTTTTTTTTTTTGAAAAAAGCCGCAAGAAAAACACAGTTGCTGAACTTGAAATCGTCGAAAACTCCAAGCCTTAAATAGCGCTTTCAAGTGGCGCCACAGGCGCGCGTCTATAGGCGACAGAAATTATCAGTTTTCTAGGAAAAGTTTGGCAGAAATTTCTTCCATTTGTATTTTGTATACAGTTGCCACTCCGATTGAATTTAGCATTTCCTGTTTATTATTATTTAATCGTTTGCTTTGTAATTTTGTTTGATGTATGAATCTGGCAACCAGTTTCGTTTTAGATTTGGAATGCTGTGATTGGGGGAAATTCCCGTTCTAAGTAAGCGGCAATCAAGTTACGTTATTGAAATACTGAATGTTTTTCATCATTAAGATGTTCGGATCATTTGATCATTATACTAAACTCTACATGTAAATAGTCAGATTTATCTGTATGTGTTCGTAAAGTGAAATAAATTGGATATTAAACCAAGTCGGATTTTGAGTCAAAACATATATAAATTCCTGAAAAGATGTGTAAAATTCAGAACCACTAATTGAGTAAGTAATCACAGAATACCCAGCAGAACCTGCCTTAATTCTTTGAGTGAAATCAGAATTAAAATTCGTTTTTAAAGAGCCTGCCTTTTAACCATTTCTGTAAAACCTTTTTTCCCAGTGGCCGGCACTAGCCATTATAGGCGTTGTCCACTACTAAGTCCGGAAGCGGTGGTCACTTTAATATGGAGACATCCAATAGGTGGGCCACAGTTGCCTCCTATGAAGAAACAGACAATTTTCATGCACACCTTCTTCGGGATTTGAACCCAGGCCCTTCAGTACAACAATCAGAATCACTTGTCGAAAAGAGCCTGTAAAGTAAAACTGTAAAACAAATTAATAAACAGACAATTCTGTTATCACTAGATGGCGCGAGATGAAATGTTATGACTTTATTTTTTTGTGATTAATTTTTGGCAACAAGAATAAAAAAAATGTTGATCAGAGGAGATGTAAGATGTTGCATGTAATATCGATGTAGTGTGTTTCTGTATATCTTAATGTTGAAATATTTGGAATTAAAAAAAGTTTTTTCTTTCTTGAGATGTAGATTTCATAGATCTTCGAAATTATCTTTGGGCAAGCTCACCCGGGCACGATTTTTAGAAGGAAGAAAGGTAAGCGAAACCATTTTCCTTACTATTAGAGCTTAAAAACTGAAAACTAAGAAGTTAACGTTCTTAAAGTTTTACTAAATCACTAACCACTTTCCCTTCTGGGCGGTAATCTAGTTTGCTTTGTTCGGACTCTGCTGTATTTATTTAACAAGATATGGCTATTTGTTGTTCTTGCCGAGAGAGAAAAGCACCTATTTTGCCAAGCTCAAGGAAATATTAAATACAGTTATGTTGGAGTTATTTTTCTATTTAAAGTTTCCAATGTTCATCACACATGAAAGTCAAGAATGAGAAAAAACAACTTTAAATCATATCACTATAAAAATTACTGCAAGGGTGTAAAATTGGGTGACAAACAAGATAAAACAACATTCAGTTGGTTCAGTGTGTTCTAATGGCACCATAGATAGTACAAGAAAACACTCCAACAGTATAGTACATTATGCGTTGTGTTTAGATTTGGGCTATAACCCGTTCAAGTTTTAATTAAATTTATTGGGTCCAGTGTTCTAAATTATAATTGAAAACATACAAGTTAAGTTAAATTAAATTTTTCATTTATTAAAGGTTAACAAAACTAGCAACAATATGACAAGATATGGTGATGGTGGCGGTGTTACAAGAGTCGAAGTGAGAAAACATATTAACATACCGGCAGGGGTACCCCGTAAAATAAATCTTTATATCTTAAACTAATTATAATATAGCAAATGGCTTTGTCCCATCAGGAAATTAGTAACTCGCAATTTAATAAATAAATGAATCTTTACCTGATAGGTCTGGTTCTGAATCGCCGGCGTTGTCTTGAATCATCAGCTTCAATCCTTTAGACACGAACACTTTATTGACGATATTTACAAAACACTTGAAGATTTATGCGAATAACTGCATCAGTATAAAACTATTAATAACAGCTATCTTTACAATAAAACATTAGCTGCTCAACGATGAAAGTCTCAAAGTCTCAATACAATACCATTCCGGTAGAATCCTTTCATCTCTCTGCCAACTGTCTGCCACAGCGATGGTGACGTAGCTGTCTGTCACGGCGCCACATCTAATGGCGCCTTCGGAGATTTCCCATCATTCATCGGAGTTTCCACACCCCGTATGAACATCACAATTTCTTTTCCAGCTTTTTGATGTCGACCATTACACAGAAGGCCCTACCGAGGGCGGGTGAAAACAAAAATTGTCAGCCATATTTAATCTAGAAGATAAAAGGAAAAAAAATAAGTTAGTAATCGATTTAATTTGGAGTCATTCGCCCTTTTCTGTCTCGGCTCCTTCCTTCCTGCGTCAACGGCAATCGGTGGTTTTCTCTCGGTCAGGTTCGCCATGGTTCCAAATACCGCAGACAGAGTAGTCGAGACGGAGCTACTCCCTTTTCATCTGGCGCAAAACTTCAGAGTCTGTCTGTCTCTCTCTCTGCCTCGTAGATCTCTGCAGACCCTTTTTCTTCTCCTCGCCAGCCCCTCGTTTGGCGATCCGAGACGGTCCAAATCCAGCCAAGTGCATGGCAACCCTACGAGCGGAATCAAAACTGAAAGGTGAAGGCAAGGGGGTTTGTTAGACAGAAGTTGGCGAATAATCGCTAATTTTTCATAACTTACAAGCGACCCACCAGGGCCATCAACCTGACATAGCAGAAGCTAGCCTCTTTCAGGGTCCCATTTTAACATAGTGAACGCCTGTCAGAATGCGAATCACCCAGACCCCTCAACCTTGGCGTGGCGTAGCTGCATACAAAACAAGCTAATTCAGCAGGGTGCAGATTTCGCACTTGGCGAAAGATATTTTCCAGACTACTGTCTGGAGAATTCTACTCCAAGTAAACGTCAAAACAAAGTCGTAAATCTTGATTCCCAAATGCAACGTAAAAGTTTTTTAGAAAAGAATGAAGAATTTGTTTTAAAATACCAAATTAATAAAAGACCGAAGAAAGTTTCTTCAATTGAAATATAATAATTAGAAAAAAATTATGTTTTCATAATTAGGTAGAAAAAATAGAAACATAGAAAAAATTTTATGTTTTCTACTACACCAAAAACGACCTTACCACCAGAGTCAGAAAATATGGATTCCAGCTTTACCAGAAAGAGGGGTACGTTAACAAAACCAAATTAAACTTTAAACACCAACTTGTGTAAGGCAAATAACTTTATAAAGTTTTTTTTTAAATTGACCTTAAGGGTCAACTTAACCAGGAATTAAACTTTAAGCAAACAAGTTAAGATTAAGTATTAACTAAACAAAAAAAAATTAAATGGTTAACCAAACTACCTTAAGGAAAAAAGAAAAAAAAAATATTTACTCAAGCAACTTAAATTCAGAGTTGACCAAAACTGCCAAAAATTAAATGACAACAATTACTTTTCAACAAAGCAAAAAAAAAAATTAATATCAACTACAAAATAAAAACAAATTAATAACTTTTAAGTCTGATAACAGAATTGAGATAAATCATTACAACTGAGATATTTTAATTCAGCAACAAAAGTATAGCTAAGTATATACTACATAACAGTTAGCTGTAGACCAATCTCGCTTTTAAATACACTCACTTCCAAAAGTTAAGCACGAAGACGTAAAATGCAAAAAAATCAGCAAATACTGATTTGATTGACTCAAAATTCGGCAGGAAAGTAGCATATATATTTATGCATGAAACAAAATCAATAATTATATACAGAAATGAAAACAATATTAAATTTTTGTAAGTTATCAGATAATGACATACTGGAGACTTAAGCAGAATTATGTATAAAATGAAAAAAAGGACATTAATAGGTTATGTGATCCCCCCCCATCTGTATACACCTTGTGACCATGCTTTCAATTAGGTGGTCAACCATCGCAGAATTAAGCAATCGCCATACTTCTTGTAGAGCAGTTTCCAGCTCAATAAGAGTGGTTGGAGGTGGGAGACGTGAAGATACAGGACGCCGAGAGCATCCCAAAGATTTTCAATGAGATTAAGATCGGGTTAATATGCTGGCTACGCCATACGCGCAATACCTTCACTCTCCAGGTAGTCATCGACGATGTCAGCTCTATGGGGACATGCGTTATCGGCCATTTAAAGAAAAGCAGGGCCAACTGCTGCAGCGTACAATCTCACAATGGGTTCTAGGACTTCATTTCGACACCGGACAGCCGTCAAAGAACCCCGCTTAAAGATGTGCAGGTCGGTGCGATATCCTAATGAAATCCCTGCCCACACCATAATGCTTCCGCTTCGGAATGCGTGATGTTCGGTGATGTTTGGGGACCGATTGCGTGTTCGTTGTTCACACCATATCCTTATACGCTTGTCGTCTGGCTCCAGAGCAAACCTTGAGTGATCAGTAAACATGACATTGCCCCAGTCAGACACATTCCAATTGACATGTTCCCGGCACCACTGTAATCGTGCCCCTGTTGATTGGACGGATAGAGGAACACAAACTCGAGGTTCCCGGCCATACCCTCCACTCATATGTAATCTTCGGCGTACAGTAGCTGCAGATATCGCCTTACCAATGAACGCTGTGACCATAGATGTCAACGTGTGGAGGTCGCTCTGCGATTCCGCTTGGCTGCAATAGCAATATATCGACCTTTCGTGGGGGTTGTAACCCTTGGGCGACCAACTACGGGCCTTCGGACAACTGTCTGGTTGGTTTGGAATTGTTTCCATAAACGTGAAATTCCAGAATGATAAAAGCCGAAGAAAAGGGCAACATGTGTGATCGACTGTCCTGCTTCAATGCGCCCCACACCACGCCAGCGCTCAGAATCTTCCATTCGTCTTCTGGAAGTCATAGAAACACGTATGTCTGGAAAAGAAATTGTACGAAAGTTTAGCAGCACTTACAGTCAACTTCTGTAACCCTTCATAAAGCTGGCTGCTATAAGCAACCAGCTTTATGACTGCCTTTTTTGCATATTTCTTGACATGAAAGCGCGATTGTCTGTTACCTAACATATATGCATTCTTCCATCTACCTCTGCAGCGAATTGCATCCTCTTCAATCCTGACTGGCTTGCGGAAACTAGCATTTTTCTCTCTGTGCTTAACTTTTGGAAGTGAGTGTATAATGCGTAAGCAAAGTAAAGAATTGTGAATGAGAGAATTATGTTTTTAGTCCAAAGGGGCTTTGTCCCTGAAGGACTATTGTTTTCGTTTTGCCATTTTGCGTTGAAAACATTAAAAGTCTGAATCACTATTCAGACTGTTGCCACCAAATATTGTAGCCCTGTATTATATTTAAAGAAATTAAATAATGAAGAATCTGCACAAATGTATACATATTTCTCCAAATGTGATAAAACAACGGTACCTAGAGCCATCCAATTTTGAATAACGTACGTTTCAACCCGACTATGCGCATCTGAAAGCCCCAATTTGGAGTTTGTTTTATTATCTATTTCATATTTTGTAAAACTTTAACGAATTTTTTATGAACAAAATGAAACGATTTAAAAGCGAGCAATGCCAACACTCTACGGGGGAAAAAATTATCTCCAGCGTGCGGAACTGTGTATCGGAAATTCTAAGTATATATGCTCGTCCGAAATAATATTGTTACGTGCATAGGGGTTCGTTATATATTGAATGCACAAGTCGTAAAAAGTTAACAAAAATTTATTCTTTCCACAAGAAATAAATTAAAATGCTGAAATATTTCTTCACAGATATTCGCACAATATCTCAAACGTTTAGCAAAAACTCAGCTCAAAACAGATAAAATAATCCTATCTCACAGCGAAATCGCTATAACCAATAACAGCATTAAGTAAACAAACAACACTTCGCTTTTTACAGCTTCAACTACAACAGCAACAACAACTGAGATCAGGTGTTTCAACTCGGCTTTTATAAGCTTTTAATTATCAGTAGAACAATCACGATTTTTCTAGAGTTTTCTGGATGGCAACAGTAATTACGAGATATTTATTTATTAAGCATTAAACATGCGCTCTTCTATTTTTATTTATTTATTTATTTTTTTTTTCGACGTAGCTTTCCCTTCAAAAATCGTCTGCGTTGCACGGGGAAATAAAAAGGAATTTTAATTGCAATTCTAAATAAATAGCCAAATAAATGTGAAATTCGTAACAATATTATAAATGCGAATGTGAGTTTGTTTGTTTGTTTGTTACGCTTTCACGCCTTAATTTCTTAACCGATCAGCATGAAATTTTCTAGAAATATATTTGATATATTAGAAAAAGTTATAGGCTATAAAATGTAAGTTATCTCTTGAAACTTGTACTATATAATAGGTTTTTTTAGCTTAAAATGATTGACGTTGTATAAACATTAAATGTTGAAAGGTTCATAACGATAAGTTAAACGATGTAAAAGTTTGTCTGCTCAGGCAGGTGCATGGCTTAAACCACGCAAACTTTTTATAGCCTTATAACCTTTTCTACTATATCAAAAATATTTCTTGAAAATTTCATGTTGATCGGTTAATTAATTAAGGCGGAAAGCGTAGCATTTATTAATTATGCGTTTATTAATTTTTATTTGTTTAATTTATTATTGAAAATCCTTCAGGATTTCCGGCTTTTGGCTCTTCTTTCACAAACATTTTTCAGTCATTAGGAAATATACGCAGCAGTTTTACTAGATTTCGCGGCGATACACTCCGCGTAAATACTGCAAAATATCCGCAGCCTGTAGGTATTGAAGAAGGACAGTATTCACTGAAATTTTACGCGGAGTGTATTTTTAAAAGTTTACACGGAGTTGAAACTTATTTAAGGACATCAACGCGAGCGAAGCCTCGGGTAAAAGGTAGTTTTAAAATAATTTTGCGATATTGCTGTTGAACTGAATTTTATGGTTTAAGTGCGAAGAACATGATATTTAATAATTAAAGGTAACACAAAAAACGTTAAAAAACGCCCCTTTGGACATAATTTAAAATCTGAAACCTTTCAGATTTTTTTCTTTTTTAGAACAACAGCTTTCTCTCTCTTGCTTCAGGAAGGAATTTAGTGGTGCCTACTCTATCAATCAGTAAGTTCTTATTTTATCATAGGGGATTAAAGATGCTTTGGACAGAAATGAATTTCTTTTAACACTTTATTGACTTTAAGTCACAGAGTATGGAACTTTTAAAATGGTATCAAATATTAAAGTTGTTGGGCGTTAATTAGAAGTATGTTTGCTTAGTTGAAAAACTAGTATTTACGTATTATCCCGTCGACCGGCCAAGCAGTGCCATTTAGCGCCAATAATGAATCAGCGTGACGTCACAGCACACGCGGAACATCTACGCTTTCGTTTCAAGTAACCCTAATCAATTCTCGATAAGCCGTTTTTTTGTTTTTCTGTACACGGAAAGAACTTATAAGTGTTGTCGCTTTATTTTTGCTTGCAGTTTGGAAAAAAAAAAAAAATGGTAAAAATTTGGAACCTGCTTTCTACAAAAAAGCAAGCGGGGAATTATTTTCAAACGGAATCTTATCATAAAAATACGTGTATTAATGTAATGTATGTGGTGCTTTACTTGAAAACGGATAAACAATGAAGATACAACATCAAAAATTGTGACAACAGAATTTCCATTCGAAAAGAAATATGGTTGGAGAACTCTAGAATTACATCTGTGGCTGCATTCCACTTCATTTACAGCAGATAGAATGAATTAACATCTGTGAATGGGGAAGAGAAAAGCTCGATATGGCCGACAAAACAGTAACAGATTCGAATAATTATGTCCGATAAGTTCGTACTCATAATGTTTTGAATGGAGCTTTCCGTAAAATCAAAGGCCTAAACAAAATAGTAGAAATCGATGAAAGCTTTTTCATAAAACAATAAAAGACTTTTTATGAAATCGACGAAAGCCTTTGTGTGAAATGAAGAATTTTTATTTATTTATTTATTTTTTATGCCGATATTGTTTTATGAATTTGTTGAAATTCTATTAGAGATATATTTCGCATTCAGTCAATCCAATTCTTACACATAGCGGCAAGGCACACATATATAAAAACTCAAAACATCTTCATTAAAAATTGTAAAATACAGAAAAACCTAAAAGACCAAATACAGTTAAAAATCAATTTATGCCATTAAAAATTAGTGTTTCTAAGCACAAACAAGGAATTCGGCGAAAGGCCAGAAAGAAAAATCGGTGATAAAAAAAATTAGTTAATTTTTATCTGTACTGGGCAGAAAGATACTGAAGTTGGTGCACCGACTGACTTAATTCACTGTGCTATTATGAGTTACAAATGTAAAAAAAAAAATGGTTGCCACGTTAGGCCTAGCTATATTTAAGGACTTGATCTTGTGGTTTAAAATCTAATGTTATTGATATGATTTATAAGCAGGGTATAGTCCCCTTTATTTGCTATGCTTCTAGAGTTTAGGGAACAGCTTTAGAAAAGAAAATTAATTCCCGTATACTTCGCAGAATTCAAAGAAGAATTTTTGTAAGAGTTATACGTGGCTACAGAACAATTAACTATGAAGCCTATTTCGCAATTTCGGGGTTTCCTCCGATTGACCTTCATGTTTTAAATGACAAAAAGTTTAAAGATACCATCAGCAAATTTATGTTCGATACCAAGGTGTTGTTCGAAGATCTTCCTCATCCTGCCGATCGCTTTCCAATTCAAATTATCATTTATGACAATTCTGTTGATGATAATTTCCCTGTTGTGTGTTATACAAATGGCAGTAAAATTAATAATCGAGTTGGATTAGCTTATGTCGTTTTCGATCATAGTTCTGAACTGGAATACAAACTCTTTAGAATTCCCAATGAATGTAGTGTTTTTCAAGCCGAATTACTGTGCATTAGTGAGTCAGTTAAGTGGACATCTTAACAACTGTTCGTTAAGTGCTAAATTTCTTATTCGCACTGATTCTCTTTCATCCTTGTATTCTCTTGGGAATATCTTGTCATGTAATAAATTAATCGTCACTTCTCATGCCATTCTTAAAGACCTTAATAATAAAAGTGTTCATGTCATCTTCTCTCATGCACGTGGCCACACTGGCAATCTAGGAAATGAAAGGGCTGATTAGTTGGCAAAACAAGCTAAAAATCTTCAAGTAAATACTCCAATGATACTGCTTAAGTCATTTTTCAAGACAAAAAGTAGAGATGATACAATACTCAAGTGGATTGAATTATACAAGAATGTCTCCACTGTCTCCTCGACTAAATTATTTTTTCCTTCCATTCCTCACAGACTGAATAATAAACACTTTTTCTGAAATTTTGAAATTACTAAATTTTTTTCTTCAAAGCTCACGCAAGGACGAAAAGAACTCATTTCTAGGCTAAAGTCTGTGAATATTACATTTCCTCTCCCTCTTCACGTATTTGTCCAAGATAAAATGGCTTTCTTCTGTAAATTTATCTCTTACGTGTCATCTGTGAATTTGTAAGTTTATTTCGTGTTGTGTTGTTGTATTTTTTTTTACTTACCTCTGCAAGCCTTGTGTAATACTATGTGGTGCACAAGGGTTTTAAAATTTTCAATAAAAAAAACCCATAAACCACATTAGAATAAATGCACTCTTTAAAATTCAGTATATTTATTTACCAACCGACACTCTGGCGCTAGGTTCACTTAACAATTTGCGTCACATTTATTTTATAATTCAGAATGCACAAAAATTATATCATCTGAAGAATTATATAATTGTTGCCACATGTTCTATTCAAATACTATAATAAATTTAAAACGATGTATAAAAAGAAATTAAACAAATCAAAAAGAAACAGTTTCTCACAGACGATTCAGTGCCGCTTACCTAATGCGCATTCTCTACTTCTAAGTCCTCTGTCCGAGACAGACTGGCTATAATATTTGCTGTTAATACGAAAGACTTATTTCCTCGAATTTCATTAGAGATATATTTCTCATTCAATTAATTCAATTCTGACTTCGCGGCAAGGCAAGAATACGTAAAAACTCAAAATGTTTTCATTAAAAATTTAAAGATAATTTAAAGATAGTTAAAACAATTAAAAAAATTTATTATTACAGTTGCTACACAAAAACAAGCAATTCGGTCAGCAGGCAAGAAGGCAGATCTTTCGGTGCGCAAAACTAAGTTTCCTTTTGGTCCCACTCGTCAAAAAGACACTAAAGGTGCAGAAAGACTTAATTCACTATTCTGCTAAGTTTCAAATGTAAACAAATATGGCTGCTATGGTAAAAAAATTAGGTTTTGTCGCACTTAAACAACTTTTAAATTGTTGATAATTCTACGAATATTGCATGCAGATTAACTAAAGGCATGAAAACCTTAATCGGAAGATAAGAACAGCATAATTAAATCATTTTTAAAGCAAAAATGCACAATTGACCAACATATAAGAATAAAAAAACTGAGCTCATTGAGCCGAGTAACAGAGTGGGTATATATATATATATATATATATATATATATATATATACTTTTGCTGCATCCGATTGCAACCAAAAAGGAAAGTGCACAACAACATTATAGCAGTCCTAGATACAAAATTTTAAGGTTTTGAGAGTACTCGTTTTTGAGTTATGAGAGAGATACATATGTAGGTACATACAGACACCACGAAAAAAATCTCTCCTGGATCCATTTTAAATCAGTTTTATAATTCGTTTGGGGAAAAAGAGTCCTTTATTCTGTCCTTACGTACAGATGTCACGCAAAAACGTCGTTAAATTGCATTCGATAGCTGTCAAAAATGGATATTTTCGTTGAAATATGGTACCTGGAATTTTTCGAAATTACAATGCTCCCTTTACTTCGTACAAGGAAGTAAAAAGTAGTCATATTGACGCAAAATTACAGAAACATCAGTTCATTCAATGCCAAACGATTTGAAACGTGTAACTAAAAGCAGGATGATTTCTACTAGTGTGCTAACTGAAAGTTAAACATTCCTATGCTTCTAGCAGTTTTATTCGTAATTTTAAAATTTTTGTTCGTTGTTCTTTACTTTGCTGCTGAATTTTGAATTTTCCCAAAAATTATTAAATTAATCATGTTGAAAAAAGTTACATGTAAATTTGAAAAGAACTAAATAATATCTAAGAGGTACGGTAAAAAGTATTCTATTTTAACACTCTTGCACACTATTTTTTTTACAGCAGAATTTAGGTTTATTTTTAAACTTTTTTTACACTTATTTATTTTTACACTTTTGGAAGCCATTGCTTTCAAAGCTTTGGAAGCCATTGCTTTCTTTAAATAATTGTTAAAGAATCTCTGTTTTGAAAAAGATAATTTAAATGGTATTTAAATACCATAATTTAAAGAATCTCTGAATTTTGAACATATTTTGTACAACTGATTATTTGAGGTTGTGTATGTTCTTAATGACATTTGATTGCAAACAAAATGGCCCTGAGCATCTAAATGTACACCAACAATATTGTCTAAGCTTTGATGCAAAGATAATGAAAGAAGCAAAACGAAAGGAAGAAGATTGTTTACATAAACGTTTGACTGGTGAGTTCATTTCTGTGGAATGGTGTAACATATCTCGTTGAAGGTAGATATAGTTTATCAGTCACTATGACAACTAAACCTCGGTTATCTCTTTTTTTACAACCTGTCTTCTAAAAATCACACAAGAGTGTTTTGGGAGAGAGCTATCTTTTTAAATCGTTAGAACGGAAACATGACGAAAAGTGCGAAATGGCGGAGGTTTAAAGACAAAATGGCGGATTATTTTTTCATAATTCAGACTACTTAATAGTTTCGCATATAATTGCTGCAAATGCTGCTCAGTGTTATCTGGATGCGTAGTATTTAATTTCAAAACATCAGATGATACTTAGAACTTATGGAAGTCCACGCACATCTTTTATTCATATGGACTTTATTTACATTTTGTTTTATTGTCAATGGTATATACATCGAAGACAATGCTTACAAAGGCATATCCATTTCATTTTCCAGCAAAATAAGAGAGGGACAAGTAGATTTCGTAAAACTTAAGGTAGGTTTAATTTTTTAAATTGTTATAAGAAGTTATACATGCGATGATTATATTTTTACAATAATATTAGCTGAATAAATGTATAAAACGGAATCTAGATTTCTAAGATCATATTTATGCAAATATCAAATTTATCTGATCTATTATAAGTACTTGAAAATTATATACATGTCCATGCCTGTAATGTATGTTAAATCCCTTAAATCACTTCAAAACTTTTAAGTATTTCAGTCTCTGGAAGTGAGTTTATGTTGCTAAATATTTATTGGCGTTATCCAGAATCGTAATTATTTATACACGCATGAAAGAGCAAATGAAATAAAATCATATTTATCGAAAATAACTGATTTAGATCTATAAACAAATCGGCTTAGTATTTATTCACTTAGCAATTCGATGATCTTATTATTTACTAGCCGCTGCGCGGCCAGCCTTCGTCTGGCTTTTAAGTGTACCGGGAAAATGCCTAAAGAGAACATCAAACATTAAATTTGAAAACTGCACAGAATTTTACTCCGCAGAACAATTTTATCGAAAAAGAAACAAACAACAACGGGAAAAAAATTCAGTTAAAAATGCATTACATTTAAAAAGCATACAATGAAATAAGCAATATCCCTTAATACAAATATTAATTATCCTAATAAATAAATTAACCAACTTCCTGCTGCCTTCTCTAGACAAACGTCCAGTATCCAAGAGAAACATTAAATTTAAAAACTGCACAGAATTATCGCTCTCATTTTTCCGGGTGGCAATAGTGCTGATATCAGCAACAATGGCTGCGTGCCATTGTTGTTCATATAATGAGAGAAAATAATCAATTTGATACTATTTTATTAAAAAAAAACTCATTCGAATTTTGAAAAATCGATGTGCACTGGCTCTTGTCTAGATGCATCCTGTGCACCAAATTTCATAGGCCTGGTTCTATTAGCTTACGCGCAGAACGAACGAAAAACACCTACACACACAGAAAGACTCGTCCTTTTAAATATAGATATATAAATTAATTAAACAATTTACCTTTGCAAAAAGAAACAATCTTTCAATTTCTTAAACTGTTCAATAGAGTGAAATCTCGCTTTGCTATAGCCCATTATGTCTTAAAATGACGCGATTTCGTCAGAAAACATAAAATTTAAAAAAAAAAATCTAATTCGAATTTTAAAAACCTCGCTTCGAGGTGCACTGGCTCATGCAAAAAAATCATGCAAAACTTTTCAATATCTTACAAACAGTGAAATAAGCAAAAAGTAACATGAAAGAAACTCAAGAAACAAAACATTTCGCGCAGTTAATATAAATATTACTAACCCTAATAAATAAATTAACCAACTTCCCTTTGCAAAATCTTAAGAACTCAAATGGTATAAACAGATTAAGAAATATCATGCAAAACTTTTTTATAATTAAAATTATATATAATTAAAACATAATATTACAATGAAATAAGCAATATCCCTTGATACAAATGTTAATTATCCTAATAAAGTAATTAAACAATTTACCGTTGCAAAAAGAAACAACTTTTTAATTTCTTAAACTTTTCAGTCTCTTAAAAACAGTAACATAAGAAATACGATGAAAAATTGTTGCCAAACCGAAATTTTTAAAAGAATGAAACTATTCAAAATGATGCAATTTCATCAAAAATCTATCAACAACAATAAGAAAGGAAAATTGTTGCCAAAACTACATTTTAAAATATCTGAGATGTGAGAAGTGTATTCGGAAGCTTCATTTAAAAAATTTTAAAAAAATACAAAATATTATTATTTTTCCAAAATTCTTTTTTTAAAAGGAGTCGAAAGGATTAAAGTTCAACGTGTCCAAAACTCAAAGGAAAATAAACAGTTCATTTTTTAAAATAAGTTTTTTTAAAACAAATTCCGCCGAAAAGGTGTTAAGCTCACCTTCCTAAATAAATTCGTATTTAATCGATTTATTGAAATACGAAATTTATTTTAAGTTCGTAAAATAGCAAAATAGCTAAGTGTCTACGCTTCACGACGATGTAAAAATAAAATGTATAGAGTGAAATCTCGCTTTCCTGTAGCCCATTATGTCTCAAAATGACGCGATTTGGTCACAAAACATAAAATAAAAAAAATTCGAATTTCGAAAAAAAAAACACACACACACACACACACACACACACACACACACACAGACGCTTTGTTTTATTATATGTAGAGATTGCATTGACTGCACTTCATCTATTCATAAAAAAGATGTTCCGAACAGCCACAAATCCTACAAAAACTTCGCAATTGTCATTACACAAACAAGAAAATGACCACCGATTTTTGTGTAACATTTTTTTTCCTAAAAAATTGTTAAAGTTCTACAAAATATGAAATAGATAATATATTAAACAAAACCGAAAGCATTCAGATTTTACATCACGCCCAAAGGGGCGTTTTTTTAACGCTTTCTGTGTTACGTTTATGTATTAAATATCATGTTCTTCGCTCTTAAACCATAAAATTCAGTTCAACAGCAATATTGCAAAATAATTTTAAAACGAGGATAGCTTTAGAATTTCCGATACATAGTCTCGCGCTCTGCAGATAAAAGTGTTTTTTCGTACAGTGTTGCCATTGCTCGCTTTGAAATCTTTGAGTTTGTTAATGAAAAATTCGTTAAAATTTTACAAAATATGAAACAGATAATAAAACAAATTTGAAATTCCAAATTTGGGATTCCAGAGGCCCATATTCGGGTGGAAACGTTCAGTATTCAAAATTTGATGGCTCTAGGTACCGTTCTTTTATTACAATGTGAGAAACATGCATACATTTATGCAGATTCTTTATTATTTAATTTCTTTAAATATAATACAGGACGATAATATTTGGTGACAACTGTTTGAAAAGTGATACGGACATTTACAACGCAAAATGCCAAAGCAAAATTAATAGCCCTTCTGAGCTAACGCTCCTTTGAGCTAAAAACAAATTCCAAATTTGGGCTTTCAGATGCTCATATTCGTGTAGAAACGTACGTTATTCAAAATTTGATGGCTGTAATGCCGTTGTTTTATCACAATACGAGAAACATACATACATTTATGCAAATTCGTCATTATTTAATTTCTTTAAATAAAGTACAGAGCTCTAGTATTTGGTGGCAACGATTTGAAAAGTGAACCGACATTTGTAGTGAATCAACGCAACATGCCAAAACGAAATTACTATTCTTTCTGGGAAAAAGAGATGCAAGAAACTTTTTCACACTTACTGTAAAAACCTTTTTATGGAAGCTTTCAGTTCTAAAATTTATACAAAAATTCTTGATATCTTAAAATCTTTATGTACTTGTTTAAATTTTTTTCTTTACTGGATGAGAAATGAGAATAGTTGAAAGAAACCATAAATGACTGCAGAAGTGATATTTTAGTTTTCAATTTTAATATTTAAATATAAATTTATTTATTTAATAAATAACGTCCTTGATTTATAAAATAAAAGATGCAAGGCCTGCAGCAGTCATTTTATAGCATATCTAAAACAGTAAGAAATATTGATTACTTCTTGATGGTGATCTTTCTTTTGACTCGATAAATTTCAACACAAGTATATTTTAAGAGATGCAGTCATTTTTATACGTATGCCTTTTTAATGAATTAAAAAATGTGTCATTTATTTGTTAAGTATTTTGAGGTTATAAAACCATGCCTTTGTGAAAATTTTATTTTCAGGGTGCAGGTTTTATTTATTTCAGGTTTGTTTACTTTCAGGTTGATATGTTAACGCATTTAACACATTTAAGGCGTCAAAGTACACTGCAGTTTGTTCTAATAGATAATTATTTCCATTTTGTAAAATTGTAGCGAATTTTTGATTAACAAATTCGAGGATTTCAAAGCGAGCAATGGCAACACTGTACAAAAAAGCAAAATTATCTCCAACATGCGAGATTGTGTATCGGAAATTCTAAAGGCATGCTTTTTTTAAATATTTTGTGACATTGCTTTTGGATTGAATTTTATGGTTTAAGTGCGAGGAACATGATATTTAATAAACAAAAAGAAACACACAAAACGTTAGAAAAACGCCGCTGATATCGCAGGGCGTAATATAAAATATAAAATCTGAAAACTTTCAGATTTTATTTTTTTTAAGTATTATTTTTAGCCCAAATGGGGAATTTACCCAGACGACCTTTTAATTTCATTTTGTCTTTTAGCTTCGACAACTATAAAACGGCGTTTAACTTTTCATATTGTTGCCACCAAATATTAGAGCCCTGAACTGTATTTAAAGAAATTAAATAACGAAGAATCCCGAATTTTGAATTTTGAATTTGTTTTGTTATCATTTTCATACTTTGTAAAACTTAAAAAAATTTTTGATTAAACAACTCAACGATTTCAAGGCGAGCAATGGCAATACAATATGGAAAAAAACACTTTAATCTCCAGCGCGCGAGACTGCCTACCGGAAATTTTAAAAAATATCCTGTTTGTAAATGTTTTATCATATTGCTGTTGTACTGAATTTTATGTGGTTTAAGTACGAAGAACATGATATTTAAGAAATAAAGGTAACACACAAAACGTAAGGGGGGGAACGCCGCTTTTGGGAGTAATATAAAATCTGAAAGCTTTCAGATTTTTGTTATAATAT
>KK115666.1:93522-132764 GCA_000611955.2 Stegodyphus mimosarum
AATTAATTTATAATATTATATAATTAATTTATTCTTTTATTTAAGGATTGGATATTAATTTTTGTTATGCATAAAATCCTTTATTTTCTCATATGCAGAAAGTTCTCACAAAATCATCTGAATACCTTTACCACGCCACAAGAAATCATTCGTACTATGATGAGTTCATTGTGGTTGTGCCCTCTGAATGGACGGGTGTCTGGTGTGAAGTGAACGTGACAGAGGTACCGCGAAGCATTGATATCTACATTACAGATTCATCTGAAGATTCCACTATTCTGAAAGCCCAACATAGCAAAGGATGCGGAAGTACTGGAGACATAATTTACATGCCTTTAGCCTGGTTGAAAGGAAATGATATTGATGGTAAATTTTTAAATATTTTTTTCAAACGTTTTGTTATAAAATTGTCCTCTTATTATTCCTTCTTAACATGCTTCATCTATCTTTGCTAGTCAACTTGTATTTATAATTCCTGATCAAAACCCTTATTATAAAATTCCCCATTTTCTGAATTTCTCTGTCGATTATCTAAAGTTTTCAAGAATATTTTTTATTCCAATTCTCAAATTTTCAGTTCTCTTAATCTTACTTTTATTCTTAGACTATGTAATGTTTCAAAATTAGTTATAACTATAATCCTAAAGCTATTCTTAATTGATAAATTTTCCAATCTGTATTTCATGCTTTTATTTGCAGTCTCACCTCCTTGGGAAGCATACACTAAATCGAGATTCTTGATGGATCTAAGCGATTTATCGCAATGTCCTGTAAGAAAATAGAGAAACCTAAGAAGGTTGCAAAAGACCTTTTTATTAAGACTGAAATAGTTAACAGAAGGCACTCCTTGTGCTTACAAAACAGTCACCATTTATGGCGCAACTTAAAAGTAATGAATTCAGATTAAAACTAAGTTAAGTCGTAAGTTAACTAAAGGTTACGCAGAACAGATTAGCGCGCATTTTGGCTCAGACTTATACCAGTGTGACAAGCACTATTGGCATAAGTAAAAACAATGTCGAAGATAGACTGCTGTTGTAGAAATTCAACTGGTAATGTGGCTTTCAGCAGCCGGAACACGTTCTGTCTAAACGGTATAAAACCTTCCTTTAAATACTAGCTAAATAAACACAGCAAATCTTTTTCTCGCAATTTCTAAATTACTAGACAAAGTTTCTAGTAAAATCTAACACTTCCATAAAAGTGGTGACTCATGCCCTCCATTTCTAAACCGTAATTGCGTTTCGAATGTTGTAATATTATCCAAGATTTTCTCTTTTTTATGCTCAAGCAACTATGATTTAGAAGTCAACAAACATTTCAAATCATTTTCTATCGAAGTACACTGAGCAATAAAAAAGGGGGGAGGGGACAGTTCTATATCTCCCGTTCTACTGGGCCGATTGACGAAATTCGACTTGCATTTTTCATGTCTCAAAAGCGCGACTTAGGACATGCATTAGATTTATATATAGCACATTGCTTTAATATAGGTATTTTGACACAAAATCTGACCTTTTCTGAAACAACATGCCAATTTTTTTCATATTTCAATTCTACGACTCAAATTGTTCCAGACTGCCAAGTTTTGTAAAAATCGCAGGCACAGTTTTTAAAAAATTAGCTCTCAAAATTTTAGCTCCTCAACGTTAATTCAATTTCGTATGTATTCATTAATATCTCTTTTTTTCATGAAACTTATTTGATTCCTTCCCACACAATTCGAAATTTAGGTTCATTCCAAATAAAATTCACCCATTTTTTCTGATTTATTTCTTAAATTTGTATTTTTAAATATTTTTTATAAATTTTTCGAAAAAAAAATTTGAATTATAAAATTTTTTAAATCTTCTTAAAGTAGATGTATTTGTAAGCATACTTGCAAAAAATAGAGCTTTTTATTCAAAATTTCTGAAAATATACTTGAATTTATATATTGGCATATTTGTTGTAAGCAATAATAACGAAAATATGGTTTACGCACTTTGTTAAAATTATTTCAAATTAGGAGCGATGTGATTTTTTTTCCGCTCATCCACAATGTAAAAAGGTAGGAAAGATGTGACTTTTTTTCCGCTTCTGCACCATGGAAGGGAAAGGAAAATAGGCTGCCATATATTAAGAAGTTCGCCAAGTGAATTAGTTTTGGCTAAAAAAAAATGCTAATTTAAATTTTTGAATTTCTCCGTAAATTTCGCAAAAATGCTACAAAATTTAATATTAGGCATAACGCATTAATATTAGGCATAACATTGTCGTGGAATAGAAATATGTTGTAAGCAATAATAACGAAAATATGGTTTACGCACTTTGTTAAAATTATTTCAAATTAGGAGCGATGTGATTTTTTTTCCGCTCATCCACAATGTAAAAAGGTAGGAAAGATGTGACTTTTTTTCCGCTTCTGCACCATGGAAGGGAAAGGAAAAAACAATGGAAGGGAAAGGAAAATAGGTTGCCATATATTAAGAAGTTCGCCAAGTGAATTCATGGCTCAAACTGAAAAAAATGCGATAAGTTAAATTTTTGAATTTCTCCGTAAATTTCGCACCGAATTTTACAAAATTTAATATTAGGCATAATTTGAGTCGTAGAATCGAAATATGGAAAAAAAATGGTATGCTATTTCAGAAAAAGTCCCATTTTGTGTCAAAATACCTATATTAGAACAAAGCTATGTATAAATCTAATATATATCTAAGTCACACTTTCGAGACATGGAAAACGCAATTTGAATTTCTTCAATCGGCGTATTAGGACGGGAGATATAGAACTGTCCTCTTCCTCCGCCCCCCCCCCGCAGTGTACATGCAATCTTCAAACAGGAAGTAGAATCACGCAGACGATATTCTGGAATCTGTCCCGTGATAGTATCACCGAGTAGTGTCTGTTAAATATATAATATTTATTTTTGTAACTTCCCCTATTAGTGTCGAATATATGAAATCGGCGCCTAAGAGTACCTGGATGGGTCTGTTACCTCGTAATGAATCAGAAATTTCATAGCCGTTTGGAATTAAATCTTTTAATAATTCAGATTTGATGTTCGAATAGATCTGAACTCCGCTGATTTCATCAGTTACTAAAGCTTGAATATTTATGCTAGAATAAGGAGGATATTTGCTTCTGAGAGTGATATTAACGATTTTAAAATCCTTCTGATAAGGGTTACTTTTCGCGAAAGTATAAACTAAAAGCCTTTTTTCCTTTAAGGATTGCATTTTTAAAGCCTTTATTAAATCTTTTCTAATAAATGATTCCTGCGAGCCGGAATTAAATAACAATTAATGCACTTAACCGTTTAGAATCATTTTCCACTTGTACACAAAGTAGTCTGAATTAAAGTAGAGTAATTTTGTATATAGTTTTGCGACTTCAATATAGAAAACATCACATCTTCCTTATCCAGAACTTGAAATAAATTCGGCTATTTCTGACGGTTTCACTTCCGATGTATTTTTATTCCTTGTTGTGGGGCAGAATAATGAATTGCGCTGTAAACTCTGACAAATTTCACAAGGTTCTATTCTTAGTTTATATTGCGAAATTAAATGTCTGTTAACCAAACATTTATACCAACGTCCCTCTTTTTAAATTCCTACTATTACACACTCTCCCCATATCTTGTTCAAATTTTCAATCATTAATAAAATACTTTTTATTCATCCACTCAAGTTCAAATACATTTTTTTAAACTTGTAGTGGATGATACTTGATGTTAATACAGTTTTTTCTCATATTAAGGATAATTAAAATTTAAAATTTCACATATTAAGACTTACAAATAATGGCCGTTTATTAGGAATTCTCACGTGCTGTAAATATTAATTTTATAACAACTTATAAATAATAATGCATGAATGTGATAAATGGGATTGTAATATTTAACAAAAATAAGTGGCAACAGTAAGACAGAGTTTAAAGATTTTTAAAGTGTATGAAACTAAAGAATTGTAGTTTTATAGAGTTAGATGAAGCGGATGTAATGTTCCATTATGTAGCAAACATTCTCATAACTAGGAACTGACTTGATTTTTTTATAATACTTGTTTGTATCGCTTTTGTTTATTGGTGAATGTTTTACCCTTTAATCCGGCATGAGAATTAGAATTACAAAAGTTGCATGTATTTCTCACTACAGTATTTAATGTAGCTGATGTTGGAATATTGGTCTTAAATCTAGCCTGAGGTTGAGAGAGATTCTTTCCTTTTGATGGTTCCCGTTTCTTTAAAGCAAGCCCAGAAACAATTCTTGCAGTTCCCCGCATTCAGTTTCAAGTTTGATAAAATTCATCAGCTAATTTACATAAATAAAATTTTTAGGATCTTTCTTGCGATAAAATTCTATTACTAAATCCTTAGGTAATTATTTTAATAAAATTAGTGTTAACAAACGAGCGTAATTTTCGGTTGCAACTCCCATAAAATTTTAATTTCTTATACAAATTTCACTTTCTTCGTACAATTTTCGAACTGCGAGGAGATCTGAAAAAAAAACTTGTTCAATTTCTAATAGTTTCATGAAACAACAAATCAAGTGTTCTTGTTTACCATAACACTCCTTTAACAAATTCAAACAGGATTTAGAATTTTCTTCCGTAAGTGCGAATGCCGAAACAATTTTGTAAGCATCGTCCGAAAAAAAAAAACGATTTTAGATATATGAACTAGTCATCATTACTTAATGTCCCATTAGAGTCAATTGCACTTGAGAAACTATTAAAGAATTCTTGAATTAAACTAGAATCGCCATTAAAAGTGGGAATGCGTAATTTAGGAAAATTGATAGAACAGGGTGTATTGCGAATATTCGAATTACAAACGTTAACATTTTGAAAAGATTTAAAACGTTCAGTTTCACAACCTTTTAATTTTGCTTTGATTTTGAACTTAACATTACTTATAGATTCATTACACTCGACTGAACTTTGAATTTCCTTTTCGAACTTTGTACTATCATAAATTAGGTCTTTGATTTTTCAAGTTTAAAGTTAGAAGTTCATTCCATTTTTCTTCTAAAGGAAAATTCCGACAAATTATCCTGGACTCTCATCTTTTTTAACATCAAGACTGTCAAAATGACAGTAAATTCTATTAACTAATTTTGTGCAAGCACTTTTAATGTCTTTCCTCTTGGATTTCAACTTGTCAAGAGTTTTCGTTTTATATACGCAACACAATTTAAAGTGATAATAATTCAAGTGATAAAAAAAATCTGAAAGATTTCAGATTTTAAATTACGTCTAAAGGGGGCGTTTTTTAAACACTTTGTGTGTTACCTTTATTTATTAAATATGATGGTCTTCGCCTTTAAACCATAAAATTCAGTTAAAGAACAATATCGCAAAATAATTTTAATCTGAGCCTATCTTTAGAATTTCCTATACACAGTCTCACGCGCTGGAGATAAAAATGTTCTTTCTGTACAACGTTGCCATTGCTCGCTTTGAAATCCTTGAGTTTGTTAATCAAAAATTCGTTAAAGTTTTACAAAACATGAATTAGATAATAAAGCAAATTCCAAATTTCAAATTTTGGCTTCCAGATGCCCATATTCGCAGAAGGATTACGTTATTCAAAATTTGAAGGCTCTAGGTACCGTTGTTTTATTACAATGCGAGAAACGTACATACATTTATGCAGATTCTTTATTATTTAATTTCTTTAAATATAACACAGGGCTGTAATATTTGGTGGCGACAATTTGAAAAGTGAACCGACATGTATAGTGAATCAACCCAAAATGCCAAAACGAAATTAATAGTCCTTCTGGGCAAATTCCCCTTCGGAGTAAAAATATAAAAAATTCTCAAGAGGAATAGCTCCGCGTGAAGCAGTCTTAGGTAGGTAAACTTAGAACAATAGTTAGTAGTAGAGTTATAAGATGAGCAAAGTTGTTTGATTAAAATGGATTATAATTAAAATCCTGAACGAAGTTTGATGGATTTTGATGCTTATGGAAAACTTCAAGAAAATCTAATCCATCAGGTTGTAAGGTCTACTTGTCTATCTTTTGTGTAAGATCTGGAGAGTAGTGACTTCACAGAAGAAGGGTAAAAACTACCGTTTATTATACTCTTTAATTATTTACAATGCGTCAACTCGACACTAACATATTACGCCTCTGCTTGGGCGGTAACTGAAACAGTAAGGACTAAACTCAAAATTTGAAGATATTAACAAGTTGTAGAATTACGCTACAGGGCTCAGACTATCCTGTTTCCTAAAAGAGCGCTAACGATTTAGTGGCAGCAAGGTAATAGCTGTTACGCCACGTTTAACCAGCAATAAATGCTAAGCCGAAGCGCGCGCTGCAATAAGCACAGAGTTTTCTCAGGCTCTCTAACTTTCCCTTCCAGAACTTGGTATTTAAACCTTTTTTCCCACTGGTAGAATTTGCATTAATTCACGCGCGCTACCAAATTTAAATATTCTGGCATTGACAATTAGGGGAATGAAGGCTTATAGGAAAGGAACTTAAAATTAAATTAAACTGGTTATGTAAAATAAATATAAATCCCTACAAGGTGAAGAAGTTTTTAGAAAGCGAATTGAAAGGAAGTTTAACAGTTTAATGATGATTAACGATACATTTTTGTTCTTTTCTGATAAACGATTCATGTCTTTTATACAAAATTAGAAACTTTTACTCTCACTGGTGATCAATTACTTTTTAGTTTGTGGCTATATCGAATTATTGTCATTTTCTCTCTTTTTAATAGAACTGGCACTTCAGTTTGTTCAGCAATGGTCAATCTTCCGATATGGTGTCTTTGAAGAAAATCCAGATGCAAATAATTCCTGCTTTGCTTCGAGGAAGAGCACATGGTCTCCAGTTGGATGCTACAGTTCAAAAATAGAATACGAGTAAGCAATACATTTATACATAATTCGAAAGCTTTTAAAAAGGAAATAGTTTTGGAAAACTTGTATAATATCCTAGCTAATTTGCAAGTCCTTGAGGGCTAGAATATTGAAGATCTGTGTAACAACTTATCGCAGAGTTCTAGTCAGAAAAAAATCCAAAGAAGGGTTAAATTTATCTTTTATTCCAACTCAGAATAAACGAACACACGGCTCTCTCTCGGACTTACAATATGCCTCTACTTAGGCTTTAACTCAAGATAGAAAATAAGAACTAATCTAATACTAACTAAAATAAAACCAGCCGAAATTGCACAGAATTAACTAACAGAGTTGGCCCGTTTTTAAGATCATCGGTGGATACTAGCAAGCACGTAGCAATACGGGCGAATAGTACTAAGATTAGACTAATAGCAACAACATGGCCGGAAAGCAGAACACGCTCTCCTAGGCTCTTTTAGTGAAGTAAACCAGACATCAGCTTAAATACTGGTATCTACATCATTTACATAAAATGTAACCCTGAAAACACATTCTGGCAGGGAAACATAGGTTCGAAACAAGAAAGTAAAGGAAAGGCTTGTTCAAAAATAAAAATAAGTATTAGAAAAATTAAAGTAAATCCCTACAAGGTTAGAACTAATTCAGAACTGCTGTAAAGTCTCTATCTAAAAAATAGACTAAAAGCTAAGCAGAAAAACTTGTGCTTTATTGAAATTAAACCCATTCCTTACGATTATAATTTTAAAATCTGCTTGACTAATTTGAGACAGATTGCTCCTACGCTTTTACGCCGTTGCACTATCATGCCGGAGGTTACAGCCGAAAACACCGCGGACGAAAACGTCGCGGAGAAAACAAAGCAAGGCGAAAACGTCGTGGTACAAAACATCGTGGGAGAAAATAAAGCAAAGAGAAAACATTGCAGTTCTAAAACATCGTGATATAAAATATCGTCGTCGAAAATGAAGCGGTTCAAAAACTTCGCAATTTAAAAGCATCGTCGTCGAAAATATCGTGGTAAAAAATAAAGTACCTACATATCATCGCATGACGATAACATCGCAGACATGCGTTTTTCAGGCTTGTTAATGGATATTCGCATTTAATAATAATTGTTAATGGATATTCGCATAACGATTTATGAAGAGCAAGGTGGAAAGAAGGATAATTTTTACTTTCATATTTTTATTAACTAATAAATTTAAAAAAAAACAAGACACTTAAACAAAACAAGAAATAAGTTTCACTATAAGAGTATCAGATTAACAAAAGTGAAGAAAATAATATCATAATTAACTTAGCAATTTTTTTATAGATAAGTTCATTCAGTTACTTATCTTTCTTTTTCCATTCTTTTTTAGATTATACTTTTCATGAAACATTACCAGTAAAACTTTATGAAAAAATGTATTAAAGACCTTTGTTAGTTAACTATGTCAGTTTAAAATTAAGTGCTATTAGTTGCGTTAATTTTTATAAATATTTAATTTTATATTTTCAGCAAATATTTATAAGTTAATAAAAAATATGAAAGTGCAAATTATCCTTCTTTCCATCTTGCGCTCACAAACCATTATGCGAGTTTTTACAATTATTAAACAATCAGTAAGTTTTACAATTATTAAAGCCTGAAAAACGCATGTGGGCGATGTTATCGTCATGCGATGATTTGTAGGTACTTTATTTTTTACCACGATATTTTCAGCGGCGATGTTTTGAAACTGCGAAGTTTTTGAACAGCTTTATTTTCTACGAAGATAATTTGTACCACGATGTTTTAGAGCTGCGATGTTTTCTCTTTTCTTTATGTTCTCCCACGATGTTTTGTACCACGACGTTTTCGCCTTGCGTTGTTTTCTACGCGACGTTTTCGTCCGCGATGTTATCGGCGGACACCCATGCCGGAATCTAACTTCTCTTTATCGCTCGTGTTAAACTACTCTTTCAGTAGACTGTGTTCTGGTCAAAGAAAAACTACACTGGCGTTAAGTTAAGATACATTGTTAAGACAATTTTCACATTTGGTTGATTAACTGCAGAACTGATGGTTAAATTTTAATGAAATTTGGCACTAACATAAGCTAACACAATATAATAGCTCATCGTGCGAGAATGATGGTGCACATGCATGATCGTGCGTAAAGCTCATCGTGCAGAAAGATCTAAAATAGAGGTCAAATTTTTTGTTTAATAGAGATTAAACAAAAAATGAAATATGAATCTACACACAGATAAAGGTGTCCCTAATACCGAGTCGTTCTTTAGAAGGGGAAGTATATAAGGTACTAATATCAGTATTAACGGGCTCAGCCTCCAGTCCACCTAGCCGGCATAAGTCGGCCTTATGACTAAGGACCAGCCAATCTAACCAAAAACGAGGGAGCCAGCTGCCCGGCTGCGCCCCCCAAAGAAGAGGAGTATATAGATTTTCTCCCTCCTTTCTGTATGCCTCCGTAATGTAACGGTTAACACACTCGGCGCGTGTTTGGGAGGTCCAGGTTCGAGTCCTGGCTAAGTCATTGTTCATTTTTCACTTCTCCTATTTCAAAAATCATAATGACTCTGCAGTTCCTTCCCTTTTATCTTCTTCAACGTGCACTGGAGAGCTGAGAATTTCTCAACATTCGCAGAACTCGGTGACGGGCGTCTACCCTGAAATTTGCATAATTTTCAAGCCACTTCTTCTCGGTGTTGCATTTTCAATGTCGGGTAGTGTGTAAGTCAAAATGTAAATTAAATTAAATTAAAGAGGCATAGATTTAAGTATCAGCTATATTTTTCTTTATTAATTATTCAACATATTAGATAATGTTTAAAATGTTTTAATATTTAGATATTATAATCCCGTTGCACGAGGTGGCTAGCATGGGAGTTGCCATGGTTTTTCGATTGTGTGGCGTGAATATGAATCCATTTCTTTTAGAAAGCCTTTCTTTCTTAAGAAGTCTTGATCTTTCCAAGTACATTCTTTGGTCGGAGTATATGTTAAATGCTTAGGTTACACACATTTCAAAAATGTTAACTGAACAGAGCTACAAGACTACATCTTACAAATAAGTGCAAATTATCAATCAGAAAAACCATCAAGCCAATGTACGTAATAAATGCTACTTAATTGGAAGGAAGAACAGAATCAGAATTTTTAGATTATGTCAAAGGACTCGACGTCTATCTGCCTAAGAGAGTGTAGTGTCTAGGCCTCCTAAAACTTTAATTTTAAAAGTAAGTAGCGCCCTCTAGGTTTAGGAAAAAGTTAGATGGGTTTGACTATCGGCGGGAAAGGCCAGATGTTCAGTGGAGCGAATTAGTATATAATCCGCAGTTCTGTTCTTGTTAATATAGTTTTTTCTTTTTAGTACAAAGTGTACATTATTTACTTAGTCTGTTGTAAATAAAAACAAAAGATTCATCTAGCTGCCACTAACTGTGTACAAGATACTGCAGAGCCCACAGTTGAATCTTACAAGGAGACATGCATTCCAAGAGGGCTGTCTAAGACAGAGTGACTCGTATTTACGTTGCGCATGTTGGAAAACCATGAAAGCTTCCATGCACCCAGCCCATTTGCGTAATTTGAGCTCGGATCAAACTACCTGTATTACACGACTTTAACGCTCACCGCTTGTGGATTGTGAGAAAATAGAATAAACTAAAAGAATGTCTTAAAGACTAAGACACTGAGGCTGGATTCGCAATACGACACATTTTCTTTATATTTAAGTCAAGTATTTGAAATTTGCTGCTTTTAGACTAGGAAACATATGCATATCACAGTAAATCTTTGAATATAGTATAAACTAAGCTAATATCAATAGTAATTGCAGAATTTTCCTTGTGGGTTTAAATAATTCATTTATATTTTCTTTATTTAACAGAAACATAAATTTTGAAGATGGACTTCCAGTCTGTTCTTTTCCTGAGAATTTCTTCAACGAAACAGATTTAAAATCTTCCTTGATGTTCATGAATGTATCTAAGGTAAAATGATGATAATAATTTTTTGTCTTGAATTATAATTTTATTGAAATAATGAAACAGAACAGTGAACTAATAGATGTAATAAATGCAACTCAACTTAACTCCGATAACTGGTAAAATTTAACCTTCATTTCGCTTCTTCAGAATTATACACAATGGCACATATTTTGTCTACAATAGAAAGGCGGCGAGTGCTTGAGTAACTTTACGTGGGCATAAAGCAGTAATACATGTATAGACATTTATACAGTATATAATTTGGGTAATTTGGCAGACATTAGTAAACTTTTAAATTACTTTCTCTAAATATCTTCCTTCTGCTTCGATACGTTGTTCGTAGCGTGGCGGAAATGGTTACCTGATGCGTCTCAGCGTGTCCTGTGGAATAGCACATATTTCACGGCTGTCTCATATTCATGAGTCGTTCGCAGACCACGTGCAAATCTTTCTCTTCGTCAAGTAATTCCAGAGCAAATAATCTTCAAATATGAGAAATGGGATGACGGATTCAAATCGCTAAATCGAGTAGTCAGACTTGGAAATGTCTGTTGATGTACAGTTGTACAAATTTCGCTGTTGCGTTGTCTTCTTGAAAGCAAATTGCATCCACCAACAATTCTGCCGACAATTCCTGTCGAATTTCCTTGTTCCATCGCGATATCCGCTGAGCGTATGTGACACAGCTGTTTGATGGAAGACTCCCACCGCTACAATACCAGCTTTACCATGGTTTCCAAACGTTTTGACTTGCAAAGGCCTTTTTAGGAACAATTTCCTTGGCCGAGTCCTTCAGGCCTATCCATGTATCTTACAGATGTTTAGGAGTAATGTTACAGGAGCTGAAAGAGGAGAGAGATAGTGAGGGACGTAAAGAGCTAAACAGTTGTGCAAAATTCGTGTAATTATATAACATTTAAAAAATTTTTAAACTTACCATGATAGTTGAATTTATTCCCAATTATTATAAGTCCGCATAATACAGTCAAAATCTGACCGTATCCGAAAGTTCATTAAAAGCTTGCAAGGTTTGTCCTAAGTTTATTAACAGTTATTTTAAGTTTTATATCTTTCCTATCTTATTCTAATTTCAGCTTACAATTTCCTGTTAGAATGTAAATTCAGAAACGCGGTTAATGCAATTGAGAAAGACTACTATTTAAATCGTAACTTCACCGACTTCAAGGGAAACAGTCTGATTCCCTGACTAGCGCGTCTACCTTTTGGCTACGTCTCTCTTAGCTGTTACTACGCTCGGCCATACCTTAGGCCCTTGCTTGGCTTCGCCGATTTAATTAACACTTAGGGGCCAACTAGTTAGATCTGTGATAGCTTCGGCTATATCTTTCAGAAAACTTAGATAGTTTTAGTTTAAATTATTATTATTTTAAATTCAAGTCCGAGTGGCGGCTTTGTGTAAAGTTCCAAGTTGGAACTGATTGTAAATATACTGAAAAATAAAGGGTTATAAACCCTCTTTAAGTCTTACGTGTTCTGTTCACAAACTTAAGCTATTATTCGCTTGTTAGTGTTCGTGGGGTTCTAAGTTAGAACTTTAGATTTAAATAGTAAAACCTCACAAGCTAAATAAAATGAACAATTTGCGTGAAAACAGATTTTACATTCTTAGTGAAAGCAACAGTAAAAAGGTCCATAAAATGAACTCAATTCCTTTAATTGCATTACCTGTTATTCAAAGTTTTATTATTCATTATAGAAGACAATTCCATTTTAATTTTGCTACGTACAAAGCAATTGGAACGCACCGTACTATAATAGCAAGCTTAAATTACAGTACAGTTTCGGTCATCCGACCTTCGCTAATTCGGCTTTCCTTTTAATCCGATATGGTCTAAAAAAGAAAAATCGTAAAAAATCAAAACTTTTTGAACATACATGAGTAAGCAGCGTTCGTGCTTCTGTTGTTGAACCAGATTCTATTAGCATAAGTCACAACGCTGCAATCAGCAGTCTGCACCTGATCAGTTCTTTGATCTCAGTATCAAGTTGTAAATTGACGATCGATTGATGTTTTGTTTGTTCTCTGCTGCTGTGACAATGTTCGATTTACAAAAAAATATTTTTACTTTGTATTTACGTATCCTGAGGTGAGTTGTATGGTTTCAAAGATGAAAAAAGCGTCTGCTTCTATGGGAAAAAACTGAGAGTTTTGAAGATATTAGATAAATGCGAAACGCTATTAAAATGGCGCTGTATTATAACGTATACAAACCATAGGAGACTAGGAGCGGAACCAAAAAGATATAGAAAAGTAGTGTGATATAAAAAAAATGGCGAGTGATAGCTATCGCTATAGAAGAAAGAAAAACAATAAAAACTGTTAGTACGAAAACTCTGGAAGTTTCCTTTCTTTGGTTTACTAAACACACAGATGTCAATATCTAGATCAGTGATGGCTAACCCGTGGCACGCGTGCCACAGTGGGACACGGTAGAGTTTTAACAGTGGCACACGAATACTTATTGAATTAAAAGATTTGAAATAATAATAATATCGTCTGTATCAACTCCGTCCATAGATACACTCATTAAACACGTTAGAATAAATATAATAATTAATTTTTTTTGCAAGACGTTAATTTAATCCAACTGAAATTCAAATCCGAATTATTCATCTGCAGCAGCACACTACATTGAAAAAGCAAGTATAAAGAACTTATTTCAACTGAAGTGATCCAAATTATATTGAATTATGGAAATTTCTACCAACAAGGTATTTTTCAAATATACACACACTATTTGGCTATCAGATATTGTCCTAGGTTTGGATCAGCATATGTCTGTGAACATATTTTTCCATTATATGCATAATAAAATCAAAATACCCTTCAAGATCAATTGCTGTGCACCTAAAACACCAGATTTTATGAGCGTCTTCAAGCACTAATTTTAATATAAATAACTTGGTAAAAAAATTACATATTCAAAAATCACATCAGTTAAGTACTGACAGTTTAATAATTATTTTAAATTAATTGTTTCAAATTATTCATTTTTATTTTATACATAACTTATTGAACCTTTAAAAATGTTAATAAACAATAAAACCCTCGATTGTACGTTTGTTTTATTTATTATTTTTTAGATGCCCATTTGTTCATTGTTTTTTTAAATAACTATTACTCAATAGATATTCCATAATCAGTCTAACATTTATTTTCACCTTTTTATATTTTTTAGAATGTTAAAAAAGTTAGAAGTGGCACGCATAACTTTTTTTTCCCAGATAGTGGCACTCTTCCCAAAAGGGTTGGCCACCCCTTATCTAGATCAATCTTATGTGAAAAATCTCGAACTTTGGAAAGCATTTAATGAAGGTGCCCAAACTTTACATCTAGTTTAGGGTGACTCTACAGATGACAAGGAAGGTATGGTATGAGGACAAAAGCTTTCATGTATGTGGAGAAAAGCTTTCAGCGAATGATGAGTCCACAGAAAGCTTCAGAGATATGTTTCATACGTTATTGAACAAGGAAAGCTTGCCTGGTGAGGAAGTATTTAATTGCAATGAGACAAGACTGGATTACAAAATGATTCTTGCTAAAACACTTGCAGATAAGTCTGAATCTGCAGCACCTGGCTTCAAGCGAAATAGAGAACGAGTAACGAATCTTATTGCCTGCAGTAATGCCTCACCAAACATTAAAATGAATTTACTATGGTATATAAATAAAAAAATTCAAAAGCTTTCAAGAATGTGTTCAAAAATGCTTTTCCAGTCGAATATTTTAACCAGAAAAGTGATTGGATGAGTTTAGATACTTTTAAAGAATGGTCTTTTAATGGCTTTGTGCCACAGACTGGCAAGCTTTTGAAAAAGAATAATTTGCCAAGAAAAGCACTACTGCTATTGGATAATGCTTCTTCTTACCCGAATGAAGAACTTTAAGGAGGAGAAATAAAACCATGTTTTTACTTTCAAATGTCATGGCAATCAATCAGCCCATAGATTAAGAAGTTTTAGGAATTTTTAAAAGAAATTACCGCAAGAATCTTTTGTTAACTTTGTAGAGTCATTTAATGACTCTACAAAGTATTTTTGAAGCAGGAGCCATGAAAAATGAGCAATGGCCCCGTTAGGACTCGAACGTGGACTCCTCAAATACGCGTCGCGTGTGCTACCGTTAGATCACAAAAGCATGCAGAAAGGACAGAGAAAACGTCTTTTATACACTCCCCCTTTTAAAGGGCGACTGGAGACTAGAAGACCCAATCGCCAAATCGTGGTAGGGAAGAATCATCATTCACCATCTTTCAGTTCGGGTGCCACTGTATAGTCATTATGCATTTTCGAAGCAGGAGATGAGAAAAATGTGCAATGCCCTCGACAGTCCTCGAACCTAGACCTATCGAATACGCGCAGAATGTGCTACCGTTCACCACGAAGTCATGCAGAAAGGAGGGAGAAAATATCTTATAGCTTTAATTGATTCTATTAATCGAATAGAAGATTTGCGAAGTTTGAACTGTTGCCTATTGCATAGAATGTTGTTTGTCACCTTGCTCAGTCGTGGGAGAGTCTCAACTCAACAGCAATTTAAAATCGTGGAAAGTTTTGTTCAATGAGAGAGAGGGATAGGAAGCGGAATCTCCAGAAAGTGTTGAGCTTGAGAAAGCTAATCGGGAAGACACGTTTTCTATGCTAAAAAGAGTGCCTGGATGTAATGAAGCAACAATGAGGACTTCAAAGTATGGTTTCTTCAAGATGAGCAATATGAAATGGCAGACGAAGAAATCACTAATATGCTTCTGAAGGAGAAAAATACAGTTATTGAAAACGAATTAGTGACGGCAGAAAGCGAGGACAGTTTCTCCCATCGAAGGACACAAAGAGATAGCCTTGAAATTACATGGAGTAGTTGGAAGAATTTTTATCAATGGAGGTTTTACTTCTGCACAGACTGCAAGATCTATTAGTTGGGAGAAAACGTTGAGCAGCTGACAAACAAAAGGCAATTACCAACTTTTTTCATCAGCTTTGATAGCTCTTTGTACATTCTTCTTTGTGATACGTATAGTATAAACTTCTAGTTTGTTCAAGTACGTATTTTTTAAAATAATGAATGTATTTTGCCAGTTTAAATGTCCTATTTGTGACTTTCCACGTCATCCGACTAGACCATGGCCCATTTAGATCGGATAATCGAAATTCTACTTCAAGACATAACATAAAACAGCATATAAGTATTACTGAAACACTAGCAAGTGCAATTTTGCATTATTTTTTTTATTTTCGGGTTACTTGTGGATAAAGCACACGAATTATCTGGATTTGCGTTTAACAAGATTCCATATTTTTCATGTTATAAATGCAGCCAAATTTCTGGTAGACTTTGGCTTTAAAACATGATTTTTAGCTCGATGTAAGATGTCAAATCTGTGAAGACCTAATATTCGGCTGAAATCAAGCAAGAGTAAGTTTAAGCGTTTTTCCAAGCATAACACATTCAGTTTTCATTTAAAATTATTAAGCATTTTATATTGATCTCTTTGAAAATGATGTTGAAACTTTAAGGCGGAGGAGAGCAAAGACGAGTTCAACGAGTTCAGCCTCAGAATGAGCTCTAAAATTTTGGATGTTTTGCACAGTACTTTTGGATTTATTGCACGGTACTAAATTAGTGGCAGCAAAACAGCAGCATCATTGGTCGTCTGCTAGAGAAGGGGCAAAATTCAGCTCAGTAGACAGTTCTATATATGCAATATGCAGTTCCTAGTTTTCTTACTTCGCTTCTGGTTTTTGTCTCTTATTCTTTTATTTTACTCAAGTTTTATGTACTTTGTTTTTCTAAAGTGGTCTTGATCTTGGAACCCCCAGGGAGTGCACGCAGAGACCTAATAGGGCGCCGAGGAGCAAAGGTTGGAAATCGCTGATCTTTTTATCTAACTATACTTTTTAACTCCCGTCCCTTTCGCGTAATGGCAGACCGCACATTCAGTTGAACAATGTTAAGTGAATTACGCACACTGCGCATGCCCAGAAGAGAATTTGGCGCAATTTCGACTTCGGCGTAATTTTAAAAGAAGATAAATATGGTTATATGGCTGATGTTCTGTTATCTGGACGTAAAACGTTCGGGGTTTTAAAACTTGTTAGGATGTACGTTGCTTCATTACTGAGTGTAAATATCCATCGTAAACTCCCGAAATTTTCGCTTAAGAAGTATTACAAAACAGGAAACATTACATGATGTTGTTTATGGATTGTACTTCTGAGGAATAAAAACAATCGATTATTGACCATGCGTTCCATTCATAAATACTTTAACAACTTAAGGAATATATCCAGTTCAAATGACTGAATTAAAGCCAAAGAAATTATTACAAATAACTGATACTAAATGTAATGTTTACGAACAAAATAAACCAAAATGAAATGAAACAAAAGCAAGTCCAATAAGAACAAAAAAAAAGTGTTCATAGTATTGCAATCGTTAAGAGTCGCTAAGGCCTACATGACGAACAGGCTTGTGTAGGGTTGTTTATTTTTATTCGCCAGTATTTTCTCCCACGCCAAAGGTACACTATTGAGCATGCGCAGTAAGCGAAATTCGTTAACATTGATCAACTCAATGTGCGGTTTGCCATTACGCGTCCCTTTCATTGAAGAACACTGCGGAGAGGTCTATGCCACACTAATTGTCTTCTAAATGTGTAGCATTGCCGCACATGTGCACGTGAATTCTGGCAGAGTGGCTACCTGAAATAATTCACAAAAAGCGCATTCAGAGGGAATTATTGGTACGAAGTCCACATTTGTCTATTACTAAAATATTTTTAAACTTAATTTTCATATTTATGAAAATACAATGTACGTCCAGAAAGTAAGTTCCGTTTGGTAATAAAAGTAAATTGTGTACAGCTACAGAAAAGTTATTTATTGCACAAAATTCAACAACTCTTAAACTACTTTTCCACATAACTGCCGAAATATTGCAGGCATTTGTCATAGCGTGGCACAAGTTTTTGTATACCTTCTTCATAGAAATTTGCCGCCTGTGTCTTCAACCAGTTGGAAACGGTTTCTTTCAGCTCGTCGTCATTGTTAAAGTGTTGACCGCCAAGGAAAGACTTAAGATGTAAGAACAGATGAAAGTCGCTAGGAGCGAGGTCAGGGCTGTATGGAGGATGGTCAAACACGTCCCAGCCAAATCCCTGTAGGAGGTTTTTCGTCACATTTGCACATTGTGGTCGTGCGTTGTCGTGAAGAAAAACAACACCTTTTGACAGCAATCCTCGGCGCTTATTCTGTATTGCGCGGCGCAATTTCCGATGTGTCTCGCAATAAGAATCTGCTCTGATTGTTTGACCACGCGGTAAGAAATCAATGAGTAAGATGCCTTTCCAGTCCCAGAACACTGTGCACATCATTTTTCGAGGTGTCAAGATTTGCTTCGGCTTAACCTTTGCTGAGGATGAAGTGTGCCTCCATTCCATTGATTGCCGCTTACTTTCAGGGGTGTCGTAAGAAACCCAAGTTTCATCTCCTAGAAATTCTTCGCTGCTTTCAGCCTAACGGGTCAAAAACTGAAGTGCACTATCCATCCGTTTTGTTTTGTGTTGCTCAGTAAGAATCTTTGGTACCCAACGTGAGCAAAGTTTACGAAATTTCAGTTTTTCGGTAACAATTTCATGCATTAGTGATCGGGAAATTTGGGGAAATTCCATAGCGAGAGCACTAATTGTAAACCTTCGGTTTTCATGGATCTTGTCATCAATCGCGTGAACCAGTTCTTCTGTAACCAAAGATGAACGCCCACTTCGTTCTTCATCGTGCACATCACTACGTCCGTCATTGAACTTTCGGACGCATCTTCTCACCATCGAATCACTCATCGCTTTTGGTCCGTAAACATCGCAAATTTGCCGATAAATTACACTAGGTTTCACTTTCCTCGCATTCAGAAAACGAATCACAGATCTGATTTCACAAGCGGCGGGATTTTCAATCAACACCGACATTGTAAACAAGCACAACAAAGCGTACGTGACTGACAGCTATTTCCAAATGGTACGCGTTTCTTCTCCTTGATACAGAGCGTTTACTGCGCATGTGCGGAACTGCGATCGCAGAGCTGCAGCGGAGATAAATTGAAACGGAACTTACTTTCTGGACGTGCCTCGTATTTATGTCATCCACATGCTGCAGTTCAAATAATCACAATGCGCTTAGTTTTCCTGTTTTTTTATCCAAAATATTTTCAAGCATGCGCATCATTTTGAGTTAGCATAAATTATAGATTTATCACATTTTAACTAAACATAATAATGTAATTTTGGGCACAAACTTATCATCATTAACAACTTTCTAAATATCAATACTACGGAAAGTGAGTTGTATTTCTTAACATACAAATAAACATCGGCATAAAACATCACAAACCGCCATACTTTCTAAGGCGACCACCTTCATGCAAGATTAAAATTATCTGGAACCTTTGATGATCGTGTTAGGGAGATTTAACTAAGAATTTCTATGTACATGATAGAATTTTATTCATGACTAAGAATATTGAATTCCTGTAAGGTGTTCGAAAAGCATTCTAGGGATTTATGTTTATTTTAAATAACCAGTTAATTTTAATTTGAAGTTCTTTTCTATAAGCCTTCATTCAATTAATTGTCAGTGCCAGAATATTTAAATTTGGTAGCGCGCATGAAGGAATAAAAATTCTACCAGTGGGAGAAAAACTTTAAATATCAAGTTCTAGAGGGGAAATTTAGAGAGTCTGGGAAAACTCTGTGCGTGTTGTAGCGCGAGCTTCGGCTTAGCAGTTACTGCTGGTTAAACGTGGCGTAACGGCTATTACTTTGCTGCCACTAAACTTATAATCCCTCTGTTAGGATACAGGATAGTCTGAGCCCTGTATCGCAATTTTACTACTTGTTAATATCTTCAAATTCTGAGTTTGGTTCTTACTGTTTCAGTTACCGCCGAAAAAGAGACGTAGTGTGTTACCTTCGAGTTGACACATTGTAAATAATTTAAAGAGTATAATAAAGGGTTGTTTTAACCCTTCTTCTGTGCACTCACTACTTTCCAGATTTCACACAAGAGGATCTTACAACATAAACAAGACTAAGACCGTCACGCCATATAAAATTGCCATTGAGAAGCAAAATTGTATTAAAACTAAAGCACTGAGTGAAGCTTTCTGATTTTTTTTTCATTTTTTTGTTAGTAGAGTCCCAGATTTTTTTTTACATTGTATTTTGAATCCATTTTAAGTTCCAAACAAATATTTGTCATTAAGTGTTAAATGCTTTATCTCTAGTATTATAAAAAAACTTTATTTTAAATTTTTAAAAAAATTGCATTAATTCTAAAACGTATTCATTTCAACTTTAACACCAGCATTTCAATTTCTTACTCATGAATGTTGTATGAAATAAATTACTGAAGCTCTTATTCTTAAAATTTAAATATTGTTTATTTATTCAAGAATGATGAATCTTCAATTTATTTAATTTTACAAGTGCTATTCCGGTAGTAGTTGTGTTATTACAGTGAATTCTATCATGTAGATTTAGGCCCACCAGCGGCCGAGCGGGGGGTCACTGAACACTGTAGTTCAGTCCGAGGTTCGAATCACTCGAACGGGCTGGCTGCATTGGCGTTTTCTTGGTTTCCCCATGCGTAATATGTATACAAGCCAGTTCCCCTTAGAAAGTCTTCCACGAAAGCATCCCTCCTCTTAGGCAGATAGCCCTTGAGGATTTGCTGTAATCACATTAAAAAACTTATGTACTATTTAATTTCATATTTAAAATTAGTTAGTATACAGCATATAGTGCTGTATACTAACGGTTAGTGCTCGAAGATTACGAAGAAAATGTTCTAACATATGCAGAAGATGTACTTAATCCGAAACCATGAAGATACGCATGAATATATTCATGACCAGACAGGTGTAATTAGAGTTAGAAACGTCTCGAAGAAAAAATGTGATTGCAGATATTTGAACACTCATGCTCTAAAATTTTAAAATCCCTTTTTTTAAATTTTCTACAGAATAACAGCTCTCGTCTGGAGAGGGGAAAAAACTTTTTTTTTTGCTGGCAACAATTTTTCTGGGAGAAAGTAACCATGCGAACGATTTTCTGTGGGATGAACATGGCTCAAAACTTGAAGAATAAAAGTAAAGTTAGAAATAATAAGGGCTTTTTAAAAAGGAAATAGATGGAGAATTAGACACAAAGATAGCCGTATCTCAGTATGAAAAAAAATGTGTAAGTTCTGTTTAGCAAGAACGCCTCACCAGTGATCGAGTGTTTAAGACCGCTGAATGTTAGGAGGTTTAGCTGGTGAGACAAGCGGAATCGAACGAGCTAGCTGAGTAGTTGGTTTTTGTAGTTTTTCCCATCTATAACGTGAAAACAGGCCAGATTTTCTTAGAAAGTCCTCTGTGAAGGCATCATTTCTCTTAGAAAAATAGCCCTCGTGTTCTTTGTCATATTTAAACAACGAAATAACCTAACTCTCTGGTAACAAAAAATTAAAAAGTTAACAGAAGATTCAGAGCACCAATCCTTCATATTTTACTAAAGGAACGCGGAACTCTTTGTCCAAAACACCTCAATGTTTTAAGTTTAAAAAAATAATAAGCATGAATTTCTTCCTTACGTATTTTACTTTTGATAACCTTCATGTCGATATCCAGTTTCAGATTTAAAATCAGAAGATGCAGAAGATTTCCAAACGGAAAAACAAATTTCATCTTTATTATTTAAAAAAAACTTTGAACATTGCCGTAGTCCAAATAAACTTTCGGGCCCTCATATATTTCAAGCAGTATGTTTCTGCACACGTGAAATAAGATTTTAACTGCAAGAGGAATAAAAAGAAATATCATAAAACTCGTCAATTTCAATCAGGGTTAGAATTTGCAACCTCTTGATTTGCGCGCCAGGAATTCGTAGTTAAATGAGTTAGAGGAATAATTTTTCGATGTTTTATTTTCTTCTTTACCTTATTTCACTGGTTGCTCTAATGAATAACATTATAAAAATCTATGGTGGCATTTCACATGAAATTTCTTTGCAGGCTTTAGACTACTGCGATGGTTCTACATACTTTCCTCATAATCCTGTGATGCCAACTCTCCATAACAATTTGTGCAACGGCAGAACTGTTTGGTCAGTCATCACCAGTTCTGAGGATTTTAAGCGAATGAAGTAAGCATTTAAGATAATTGAATCATTACTCAAGTTCCTTTTAGCTTGCATTTTTCTGGTAAGTTGAAGCAAAAATATGTCATGTAAATGTGTCCTAAAAGATGTCCTAAAATTAATATTCTTGCATATATCTATAAATAGGTAAATCCTTTTTATTATGTTAATGTACTATTTAGTTATTTATTGTTTTATTTGTGGTCATATGTGTTCTTTCATATAAATATTTGTTTTTTTATATGAAATTGTAGATTTTGTTGTTCTGAGAATGGCAACGTTTAGAATGCAAAAATAGCTCAAGTAAAACGCGAGATGCGCATCTCACGGGCCTTGGTAACAGATCTTTCCCGAAATTTCCAGAAGCTCGTGCTACAGCAGATCAGTGATATAGTTAGGGAGAGCATGGGGGTCAACTGTCTCCGGGTGCAACATCCAAGGACCGGGAAAAATGGCTTTTCATCTTGGGTTTAAAGAGCAGCTACTGGCAAGTGAAAATAGACCCTGAAGAAAACCACATTTACTACTGGGCAGGGAGAATATGGCAGTTTAAAGTAATACCTTTTGGAATATCCAATGCTTCATCAACTTTTGAAAGTTTAATGGAGACAGTTTTAAAAGGACTGTCATATGAAGCCTGTCTTGTAAATCTGGACGACATTATTACCTGGGATATATAGAAGCTCAGAGAAGCTAGTTTAAAACCCAGTCCTTCAACATGTTAATTAAGTTGAAGAGATTTGGTTATTATTTTGGTTCGGATTTATTTTGGTTACATTATCTCCACCGAAGCTGTACGCAAAGATCCTGGGAAAATCAAAATCATTCGTAACTGCTGTCTCACTCAAGACAATCATTAGTTAAGAAGCTTGCTCGACCTCTGCATTTACTATTGAAGATTTGTCAAAAGTTTCTCTAAAATCGCAAGGCCTTTACACCGCTTACAGAAGAAAAGCAGACGTTTTCATGGACTGGTGAATATGAAAAAGCATTTAAAGGTCTGAAAGGTACTTTGAATTATTTTTTGTTAGATTATCCTCAAACTCAATACGACTTTATTCTCGATGTAGAACCATCGCGTGCAGTGATGCAATTGCAGCCCGTTAACGGCCGAGGACATGTTATTGCCTATTTTAGTAAAAGCCTCTCATAGTTGGAAAACAATTGCTGTGTTTCCAGAAAAAAACCTGCTAGCCACCATCAAAGCAGTGGAACATTTCCATGACTATCTAGTATATGGCCGGAAATTCCGGTTGCGCATCGAACATGCCCCATAACGTTGGCTGCTTAGTTTAAAAAATCCGAAATGTCAGGTGGCCAGATGGATACAGCAGTACAGGAATATAACATTTAAATTCGTCATCTCAAAGGAACTTCGCATGGAAATGCTGATGTACTTCCAAGAAGATCTTGTGCAGAAAATTACAAACACTATTCAATAGCTCTAGTCAGAAAAATTAACACCAACTCTATAACATCAGAGACTGATCCACAGAACAGCGAAGGAATTAGAAAGGCACAAACAGAAGATCCATATTTGCGACATTAATAGCATTATGTGAAAATAGGAGGGAGAAATCCAGATAGTAAAAACATGGCAATTTTTAGGCCTACGACGACAGGAACTGGACTTTTATGGGATCCCCTTAACTTGTAAGATGGAGTTCTCTACCCAAATGGTAATCTGATGACGGAGAAACTTTTAGAGGGCAATTCACCTTACCGAGATCTGAAGTCCTTAGGGCCGTGTCAGAGCTTCGTAATAGCTCTACTAATTTTAGAGTCATTTTAGTATAATTAAAAAACCCTCGTAATGTTTTCGACCGTTGCTTCTAGGACAAGGTTAAAGAAGGTATAGAAAGTGATGTAAATTATGATACCTGTGGATCTCGAAATGGCCAGCAAACACATACACGACGAAGAATTCTGCTCTACAGTGTGGGAGCACAATTAGAGCGTATTGCTTTGGACATTCTCGGAACATTAAGTGATACAGCTAAGGGTAATAATTGCATTCTAACTGTCGTAAACTACTTTAGTAAATGGCAGAAGCTTGTACCATTCCTGATAAAAATGTTTCAACCTTTGCAGATATCCTAGTGGAGTACTGGATTTCACAATTCAGAATGCCTCTCTTTATTCACTCTTACCAGAGAACAAACTTCATATCTGCCATATTTAAAAGACTATTTAGAATTCTCGATATGAAAAAGACCCAATGCACTCCTTTATATCCGTAGTCGGGTGACACTGTGGAGAGATTTAATTTCAATTTAATAAATTTAAGAGAGATGGTCAACAATATTTGGCCATCTCTCTCTTCGTATTCCGCAGCCAGGAGGGTTAGGACCGAAAGTTACGAATATCATTGCTAGCATATAGACGTGCCCTTCACGAGAGCACTGTATGTTTTCTATCGGAAATGACTTTTGGCCACGATCCTCGTCTGCCAGTTGACGTGCTGTTCGGACGGTCACCGGACATGCCCTCTTCACTTGAGCGGCACCTGGAGAATTTTCAGGCGCATTTAGATGTTCATCGGTTCGCCAGGAGAAGTATTGACACAGCGAACAAAAGGATGAAGAGAAGATGCAAGTCACGAAGAAAGAGTTCAAGGAAGGAGATCGAATCTGGTTGTAGAACCCCAAGAAACATCGAAGGTCTCACCCATGCTACAAGAATATTATAATGAGACCTTCCGTCTAATAAAGAGCTGAATGATGTATGTTCAAATCATCCACATCACTTTCTACTAAATCTAAAGTATGGCACTACGATAGACTTGGCCTCATTATGGTAATGATGGTAAATTTTCCCTGTTCTCGAGAATTGCACTGCCCGAAACGTGGCGTCCTTAAGGAAGGGATAATGTTGTATATATTTATAAATATTTAAATCCTTTTTCTTGCATTTTGTATTATTTATTTATTTACTTATTTGTTTTGCATTTGTGGCCACACGTACTTTTTATATCAGTGATTTTTTTATATGGCATTGTTGATTTTGTTGTTCTGTTAGTGGCAACGTTCAGAATGTAAAAAAGAGCTTAAGTGGAATGCAAGATACGGGCCTCATGGACTTTCGTATCGTCCTGGCGACAGATATTTCTCGAAATTTCCAGAAAACCAGACCAGCCGATGTCGCTATAAATACGGTTAAAACAGTTGCCGTTGCTGTAGGTAACGATTTTCGCTGAGAAATGCATTTTTTCATCTTTTTCCTACGTATATAATTTGGCATAGATATCTCCTGATAACCTATCACCTTCCTGATTGGTCGGAGAACATTTTCTACTCTCTCCCAGGTCCGGAATATTGCACATACATCGCCTGTTCGCTGCTTTCTTTCCTAGTTGTTTGGAGAAGTTAGGATTTCTTTGAAAAGAAATATTTTGCCCTTCATTGGCAATTTTTTTACGACGCCTCTTCAACTCTGGATCTTCATTTAAGGTTCTATAGGCATCGTTTCCCTACTAGGATTTCGTTAATGTATTATTAATAGAATAAAACATTTTTCGTTGGAATTAGTTTGAAATATTTTTCGTTTTCTAAGTTGTTATTTTGGCTGTTAATTCAGCTGCCAGAGTTAGTTGAATTGTGGATTTACTCTGCAAGTGATTTTGGCAACTGCAGATATTTCTCGAAGCCTAAAGAGAAACTGTTTCTATTCTTTGGTGGTCGCAGGTCACGAGAACTGTATTGCTGGGCCGAAGCCCCATCCCAAATGAATAAAGTACAAACACAGCGTTAAATAACACAGTAAACTTGTATCTACGTTCTGATTAAGCTGATCTCTACTGTAATTATTTTGTAATAAATTGTTAATTACTTTCTGTTATTTGAAGTGAACATTCAGAGAGATATCATTGAAATGGTAGACCATAACATTATAATGACATTAAATAAATGACTGGTTATTACAGAAATCCATCAACGGAAGACATAAAGCCTCCCACTGAACCTACTTTCAAGTGCCTACGTGAACCTAAAATTCAAGTAATCTTTGCCGTTCAAAATGGTTCAAAAGCAGACTTGAATGAGGTAAGTAACCTCTTGCTAAAACAAAAAAATTTCGATAATAACCCATAGTTATTTAGATACTCACAAATATATATGTAATTTGGACATATTTGTGTATTATAATTCATACATATAATTTGATTATCTTAATATAATGAAAGAGTATTTATAGACTGGAAGAATAATGCCGCACGATAAAAAATTATTCTTTCTTTTTCTAAGTTCTTCACAGTTAGATGAGCAAATTTTTATTTCATTTTGACAGGTTGTGCTCGGTCGGTCGATGACTTCAATGATTTTCATCCCAGTTCCATTGATATTTAATAAATTTATTTAGTTTTGAAATCACTGAAGTTTTTAGTTTCTTGGACAAAATAAAGAAGTATTGTAATCGCGACACATTTCGGGTATCATTATTCATTTTGACCGTTCCCGAACCCACTTCGACACTTTTTATTCTGTAGGCTTATTATTGTCATATTCCACAATTTCTTCAAATACGCTTTAGCTCTGAAATTTAAAAGAACTACTGAGCATGAGTTCCTGATCATGGGTACAACTAATTCGGTCCGAGGTCCGAATCTCGCGAACGGGCTAGCTGCATGGGGGTTTTCGTGGTTTTCCCCATGTGTAAGTGTATACGAGCCAGTTTCCCTTAGAAAGTCCTCCACGAAGACATCCCTTCCCTTAGGCAGTTCGAGGCTTTGCCGTAATCACGTAAACCAAACTAATCCTGATCATAGGAATTCATGCTCCCTCATTCTTCTTAAATTTCAGAGAAGCTGTCGCCTTAAATTGCAGAGAAATTTTCTTAAATTTTTCCAATCCTAGTTGTTTTCTTTAATTTCAGAGGAATTCATGCTATTTATAATACATTCAGCATCTATTAATAAGTTCTTTTTCCGTAATAATGATTGTATCCATTAAAAGAGAAATGGAATTGACATGTATTATCTGTAGAATTCATTGTATGAGCTTGGCAAATTATCCAAAAGTCTTATAATTTCAGTACTGCATTCATTTCAATGTGTATTTTGTCTTAAACTTTCAGTCCTGCATTCGTTTCAATGTTTATTTCGTCTTTCAGTCCTGCACTTGTTTCTATGTTTGTGTTAAATATGGCAGAATGAAGATCGGGTATAATACGCTGGTAACAAATGCAAGGACTAATTTTGGTTACTAACTACAGTGGAACCTCGAGGTACGAGAACCTCTATGTACGAGAAATTCGAGATACGAGGAAAAGGTGAGAGAAACATTGGCCTCTAAACACGAGCATTGACTCGAGTAACCAGCAACAAGCCAGGCTGTTGGTATGCGTGACGCGTTTCCCGATCCGGCTCGACTCGAGGAGTCTTCTCGTTATATCACTCAGTTTTCTTTGATATACGTGTTTGCGTGCTTGTGAGTTAATTGTTTTTAAAATTTAACTTGAAAATAATTATTTCACGATGCCTCCCAAAAAGGTTGTTGCCTCAGATAGTGTTGAAGAGAAAAAGAAGGATGCCATGGCCGATGAAATTAAGAAAGAAATCATACATAAATATAAGCGCGGTGTAAGAGTGACGAAATTGGCGAAGACTTACGGCCGTTCGACATCGAATGATCTGCACTATTCTGAAGAAGAAGAAAGAAATTAAGAAACTTGATGTGGCCAAACGAGTTACCGTTACTTCCAAGTAGCGTCCAAAACTCCAAAAGGATGTTGAGAAGCTGTTGTTGGTGTGAAAAAACGAGCAGCAGTTAAAAGGCGATTCGGTGTCGGAAGCTATCATTTGCAATAAGGCTAAAAATCTGTATTTGGTCCTTCTCCGAAAAACGCCAGGTACGTCGACCGAAGGTGGTGGGGGGCATTTCAGGCAAGCCGCAGATGGTTCGAAAAATTTAAAAAGAGAATCGGTGTCCAGAGTGTTGTGAGACAGGAGGAAGCTGCGAGCTCAGATGCAGCTGCTGCTGATAAATTTCGGCCAGATTCCTGCAGTTTACTGCTAGTGGAGGTTTCTTCCCCAGCAAGTGTTTAATTGTGATAAAACAGGTCGTTTTTGGAAGAAAATGCCTAAGGGGACCTACATCCCGCAAGAGGCGAAATCTTTGCCTGAATACCAAGCCATTCAAAGATAGGCTTAGTATAAAACCTAATTTTGGAAGAGTAGTTCGACAATCAATTCTATTTGTTTTCGCATTCATTGATTCAACATCATGACTTGTAAAATCGGCACCACTATGCCGGTTGTTGAAGTGTTCCAGCACTTTAGACGGCTTCAGATTTGCCTATTTGCATTTGAAAAGACAACGCCACAAAGTATGCCCTGAGACTTTTGGGCATCATCGATTGTTCCGGTGCATGTAAAACTGAACTTCAGATAATCATTATGCAGCTTTCTTCAGTTCGACATCATGAAAGTAAATAACAATTTAAGAAAATAACCTAAAAATATGGATCACGTTGATTTAATGGAAAATGACGATATATAAGTAATATAAATATTAGTCCCTATTTATTGCATACAGAAGAGAAAGGAACAGAACATGAACATAGATTCACTACAGAATTACACTCAGAATTAACTATTGTATATTGCATAGCAAAATGCGACTGAATATGCGCAGGAAATCTGTTATCGACGTATGCGCAGGAAATATGTTTTTCGCGGATACCAATGTAATATATGTAATTTTTAAACAATTATTTAATTTATTTTAAACAAAATCTCGCACTCCTCAGATTATTACCTCGCGTCTCTGGTTGGGAACTCCGGTTTTGGAAAATTAATCAGTTGCCTATTAGATTTGCTGTTGCTAATGCTCATTTGTCAAACCGATATTCAGCCCAAGCCAACGAAATAACTCGTGGCAAGGAGCATATGTTTACGCCTGCCGTCGGCAACAGCCTTGAGCCCCTTACAGGTGACAGTGAGATTTAGTTCAGTTCCGCCCTCAATTTTGACGATTCGACGGATGGGGAGACGGATCCGAGGGTCTCCCACCCCTCTTATACTACCAGCAAACTCTCCAGAGGACTTTCGACTCGCCGCATATTTAGAGCGCTCCCATGCCGCAGGAACACTATACATTTACAAACAACCATGCGTTCTCTAGGATTCGATCTCGGGCCCTTCGGTACGGTAGTCAGAATCAGTAATTACTATCCCGTTTGGGCAACATTTTTTTTTTAATAAGAGTTCCCTAAAATCCATTTTAGTTAAATTACTAAAAATTATTACATTTTCTTAAATTACTAAAATCCATTTTAATGGGTATGCACATTAATTTTGTACCTTAGGAATTAAGTTACTTTTGACTGATCTTAAAAGTAAATATTTTCACTTCTTGCAATTATTTTCACTTTTTGCGCGTATCTCTGCTTTTTCAATGCGCCATATGCTTTGATGAAGCAGAAGATATAATGTCTTAAAAATTTACTAAACGAGACACGACAAAAAGGTAACCATATTCTTAACATTATATGAAAATTTATGAATTTCTGTTAAAAAAGAAGACAGTTGAATATGTGCAAATAATTTGCTTTGCTGGGAGAAAGGATGCTAATATCCGTAAAATGGGCACAAAATAGCTTTAGAAGCTTCAGAGAAATCTGTGTACTTTTCTATTATCCTGACTGAATTCAGAAATGTATATATGCATTGCATGTATGTATGTATGTATGTATGTGCGTGAGAGTGTATACATACACATACATACATATATACATACATGCATGCATGCACATATACATACATGCATACATACACACATATATGCATACATATATGCACTTATGAATTCGGTCCCAATAACAGGAAAGTACCGATATTTGCAACACATTTTTTTTAAAGCTTTTAGAGAATACTTTTGTTCTCAGAATGCTACTAGAGCTTTTTTAATAATTTTTTTCGTAATCTAACCTGAATAAATAAGCTACTTTTCTTTGTCCTTGTTTCTCACTGTGACATATAAATATATATTTTCCCTTACAGGCAATGAGAGCAATAAAATATTCTTTCTTTCACTTTCTCTCGCATTTGGCTCCAGCGGACGTAAAATTGAATTTGGTCACCTTCTCCAACAAAACTGCAACAGAACTGCAAACAGCCGTAGACCTCGATGCGACTTCCAAAGATCTTGAAAGCACCTTAAACAAATACGTTATTACCAAGGAACTTGTTAATGACGCCTGTCTTATCTGTGGTGTTAACAAAGCACTGAACGTAAGTGTTAGGAACATTTCATTTATAATAAACTTGTAAGGTTTACATTATGTTAATTAACAGTTATTTTAAGTTTTGTACATTTCCTATCTAATTCTAATTTCAGCTTACAATTTCCTGCCAGAATGGGAATTCAGAAACGCAGATAATGCAAATGAGAATGAGTACTATTTAAGTCGTGACTTAACCGACTTCAACAGAGAGAGTCTGATTTCCTGACTAGCGCGCGTTTGCCTTCTGGCTACATCTCTCTTAGCTATTACTACGCTCGGCCATATCTTAGGGCCTTGCCAGGCTTCGCCGATTTAATTAATACTTAGGGGCCAACTAGTTAGATTCTGATAGCTTTGGCTATATTATTTAAGAGCTTTAGTTAAGCTAGTTTTAGTTCAAGCCCAAGTGGCGGCTTTATTGTAAAGTTCCAAGCCGGAACTGATTGTAAATATATTGAGTAATGAAGGGTTTCAAACCCTTCTCAAGTCTTAGGCATTCTGTTCACACACTTAAGCGATTATTCGCTTGTTAAGTGTTCGTGGGGTTAGGAGTTAGAACTTTAGATTTAAAGAGTTAAACCCCACAAACTACAAGTTATATTTATACAGTAATTTATTACAAAAAACTTCTTTTTTATTTCATATCGTTAAATTATGTATTTTTAGAATGAATTGTCCTTAATGATTTTTTATGGGACAAAAGTTTTAAAATTTGAATTGCGCTTTCTCTATTGAAAGGAACTTTGGTAAAAAGGAAAAAAAAATAATCTTGATTTTTTTCCCCTTTTCTTTCCTTACAAATAGTTACAAGTAAGGTAACTATGTAAGACATTAGGTTATTTAGAAGCAGGAGATGTGAATAAGGAGCATTGCCCTTTCCGGACTCGAACCACGCACCTCTCGAATACGCGCCGAGCGTGCTGACTACTACGAAGGCATGCGAGGAAGACGGGAGAAATACCTTATAACCATACGTCCCGAATTTCCCGAGTCAATTCCGAATTTTCTGTCGCAGTCCCGATTTTTTACAAGTCGGTTTTTAGTACCAAATTTATAGCAAATACTTTTACCACTGAAGGCTTATTTTCAATCTTAAGAAAAGTATTTCCTGCTTATTTTTAAATTATAAAAAAATCCAGGGGCTTGATTACATTTTATTAACACTCAGACTTCAATATTTTCTAAAGTTATTACAACTGATAATTGATCAAATTGCGTCTGTATTTGATGCAATTGCTTCAATGGATGCTCTGAAAGTTCAATATTGAGCGAGATAGAGGATAATTTTATTCCAATATATGTTGAAGATGCTGGAGACATGTCACAATAAGAAGTTACTGAATTTCGAAAAGCTAATGTTCCATTTAATCAGACAACTCTTACTTATTTGGAGAAATGAAAAAAAAAAATAATAAAGCACCTACAAGTCATCGTATGATGATAACATAGCAGACATATGTTTTTAGACTGTTAAAATTTAAATGCATGGTCACTTCATCATTTATAAGAACAAGAAAAATTACAATTATTTTTACCTCTATAGCTCATATTTTTGAATTACCTAATGAATTTGTAGTGAAAAAAAAAGGAAACTTGAGCATTCAAAATTGAAAAATATGTAGAAATTAACGCCATAAATAAGTACGCGTAACAATTAATAGAGTTTAAACTTATATAGTTAATTATTACAAGCATTTTTTTTTATAATTGTTGGCAGCAATCATGTCCGTAATGACTTCCATCTCTAACATTTTTGACATTCAAAGAAACCCAAATTCTGTAAGCAGTCGGTGCGAGCTATGAAATCGTTCATGTTTCGTTACTTATTTGTAATTCTAAATAAGCAGGAAGAAATGAACAATTTATTAGTAAAATAAGCGCAAAAAATAGCATATACAGTGCAATAAGTAGCTGGAAATTATTATCGGAGTTATGTTTACAAAAAACATAAATGTTTTACAACGTTTAATGCATAGTTATACTAATACCATTTTAGAATCAATCATAAACTATCATTGCTGCGAAAGGTTCTTAGTTCTATTTTTTGTGAAAAGGGGGCCAATTGGCCCAGAAGGACTATTAATTTCGTTTTGGCATTTTGCGTTGGTTCACTATAAATGTCGGTTAACTTTTCAGATTGTTGCCACCAAATATTAGAGCCCTGTATCATATTTAAAGAATTTAAATAATGAAGAATCTGCATAAATGTATATATGCTTCTCGCATTGTGATAAAACAAAGGTACCTAGAGCCATCCAATTTTGAACAATGGGCCTCTGAAAGCCCAAATTTGGAATTTGTTTTATTCTGTATTTCATATTTTGCAAAACGTTAACGAATTTTTTATTAACAAACTCAACGATTTCAAAGCGAGCAATGGCAATACTATACGAAAAAAGAAAAAAAAAAGCATTTTTATCTCTAGCGTGCGAGACTGTGTATCGGAAATTCTAAAGATGTGCTCATTTTAAAATTATTTTGTGATAATGCTGTTGAACTGAATTTTATGGTTTAAGCGCAAAAAACATGATATTTAATAAATAAAGGCAACACACAAAACTTTAAAAAAAATGCCCCTTCGGGCGTAATGTAAAATCTGAAAGCTTTCAGATTTTTTTTAGTAGCTATTTTTTAGAAGTGAAAAAAATTGTAATTGTAATCATCTAAATCTATAATGGCTAAGGGTAATTTAATTACTTGTAACTAACTTCTAATCCTTAGAGGTTATCTCTACATGACAATCTGCTTTCCTTAATCGTTATTGTGGATGCAAGATATAACACAAAAATGTGGTAAAAATCGACGTAAAACTTTATTCCTTACAACTAATGAGACTTAAAATAATACAAAATAACGTATCATCACTGGTGCTTCAGCGGTTTATTGGAAATGTATATTAAATACTAGATATTAACTGGTTTACAGCTCTTTGCAAATCTACAGGAAGCTACGACACTAACTGGGCCAGCCAAATTTCAACATTTATCAACCATGCAAACGTCAGGCATTTACGTCTGTTCTCATCAGTGAGTCTTTGTTTCTAAGCAAGCAGCTGTGGTGGCAACAGCCAGTCTCCTGTTCTGACTCATATTGATTATTATTTCACTTCAGAATTTAACTTATGCCACTTGACATAAAATTTGAATAAAACTCTGAACTGAGCGAGTACGTAACAGAATGAGGCATAAAAGAAAGAATAAATATAAAGCTAACTGTTAGTAAAATTAAATAAAAAGCCAATAATCTTCCTTAAAATATATGGAACTATTGAAAATACGTGTAAAATATAAATGTTTCAAGAAATTTTATAATTTAATGCTACTTACGCGAAAAAAAATTGTGGAGTTAATTTTATTCTTGAATTTGTTTTGTAGTTACTTGTAGTTAAGTTAAGTATCATATTCTGTTTAACGATAATCCATCCTACTTGCAAATTTATTTTATTCTTACAGACTGCAAAAGTGAAGTTCGGTTGTAGATAATTGCTTTAGTTTATTCAGCTCCTGTTTCCTGATAGTTCCTTAATTGTTTTCATTGATGGTCATTAAAAGTCCTTAATAGTTTATTTCCACATGCAGAAGGGTGTAAGAACTCTGTTTAGGAAATCTGATTTCATTTTACAAAAGATGAATACGCATGATACAAATTTCTGATCAGTGGATGCATTAAAGCTTATACGTCAATAAAACTAGTCTTTTAAATGAGGATGGAAGTTCTGAAATTGCAGGGTGTTTCAAAAACGATAGGACGAAACGTTTTGGCCAGAATGCGTGGTTGACAGAACGTGACAGAAGACAACAGAATGCATAGTCGAAAATGAAGGTTAAAAAGTACTAGAGTAAAGGTCATTTCGGCAGAGTAGTGATGGCGAACTTATGACACGCGTGCTGTAAATGACACGCAAACCCATTTTGAGTGACACGCATCAAGCATTTCCAGAGCCGTCGACCGAGCCAAGAAATTGTATAATACAAAAATATTTGTCTCTTGCTATGGCATCGTTATCTCGGGGGCGTTCGAGTGCATTCTTGACAGACGGATAATTCTTATATGTGACATAGCCCTACAGTTGAGTTTCTGAATTTTAACATGATGAGCTTAAAAGGTTTGCCATCACTGCGATAGAGCCATATTTCCCATCAAGATGGCCTTGCTAACGATCACATGTTGATGAAGTCCACCGAAGTTGAGCTTCTGAATTTTGACATGCTGAGCTCAAAAGGTTTGGCATAACTGTAATAGGGCCACATTTCCCATCAAGATGGCTTGCTAGCGATCACATGTTGATGTAGCCCACCAAAGTTGAGCTTCTGAATTTTGACATGCTGAGCTCAAAAGGTTTGCCATCACTACGTTAGGGCCATATTTCCCATCAAGATGGTCTTACTAGCGATCACATGTTGATGAAGTCGTAAACACAAGAATGTCACAAAAAATAGAAAAACAGTTTGAATTCCAAATAATTACAGTATTTGCTAACGCAAAAGCAACCGCTAATACACAGAGATGGAAGACTTGGAGGACGTTTTCGAACACATCATTCATCACATACAGCTGCAGCACCTTTTGAAATCCTTCTAGGGATTTCGGTAAGTGGAACGAGTTGTAAGGTTTACTTGTAAATACTTAAGGGTCTTTTATGAGCAATTCTATGTCAAGCTTTAGACCAACTGTATGAACATTAATAGTTTGTGAATGAAATGAATCACATTGAATACAAATGACGAAAAAAGATACTATCAATTCCACAAGATGGAAATCGTAAAATTTACATTTTTTTTTCCTTCCTGTTTCAGGTGTCTCAAAAATACAGCCATACACTTCCTATCGTACTGCTGATTGCTTGGGAGAGTACCCTGACTGGCTTCAAAGTGTCTAGTTTCGTAGAATCATTAAAGGAATATCCAACGGTTATAATAAATCTTGTCCTTGTGGAAGACACAGAAACTTCAGAAAAAAAAGAAACTGAAGTCATTTTCCCTGATCTTGTAGAGGCTATACGAGCAACAGGGGGACAAATATACAATTTGCCAAATCAACCTCCCTTGATGTCTAATAAGATTAAAGTCATCCTGGCAAACATTATGAAAAGTCCCTTCCATCTCGAAGATAAGATCATTGTGGTAAGTTAAAAGTCGAATTAGTCTTATGATTGCACAAGATAGCTGTAGTATGTCAATAACATTATCGAAAATGACTTCTTACATAAAAAATCATCCTGAAATTTGTTTTAGATTAGCCTCTAACTGATAGCCTCAAAAAGGCTATCAATAAATCATGATACTAAATTGTAGCTTACACTAACTTTCTTTTATAATCTGCATTAACTTTTATTTTTATCTTCAAATGGCTTCTGGAATGTGGCTGCTAAGCTAAAATGTCACTAAAAATAAAGGATGATGATTAAGAAAGTTGTCACCTTATTCAATATATAGCATATTGTATTCCTCCCTTGATAATAAACTGCAAGTTAAATGCATAATTTAAGCCAGTTTTGGCACCTCCTTAATCTCGGCCGCTTTTGCAAATGCATGCGTTGTGCCTTTGGTAGAGAAGGCCCTGCTTAAATCAAAAACTTATCCTAAGATCAAAGACTTCATTATGACATATAATAAATCACTAATCTGGTTTCTGCAATACTCCTACTTCAAAATTCACACTATAGGAAATTAAGTGCATCCTACTGCTTTGTCAGCCGAAAGAGACTGGTCACGTGATTTACTGATCGCTCCGATTTGTTTCTCGGAGTGAAAATAGGGAAGATGGGTAGCTGCGGATGAGTTCTGTTGTGCAATACAAAGAGTCTCTTGCTTAAATGCCGACAAGAATTAATAAAAACAAACAATGTATAAAGGGCAGATGCATAAAATGGAAAATTACTAAACAAAAATCAGTTTAAAATTATCACGAGAATAACATACACACACACAGAATAAAAACCACATCTATAATAAACTTTTAGAATTTATTTTAACGATTGTAAGCTAAAATAATTGCTGTAAACATGTCCGAAAAATTAATTACACTAATTATTTACATTAAAAATTAATTATTTGCATTGAAGTCTTTAAAATAGTACAAAATTAAAGAATTTCTTACTTTGGGTTTCATTAAGTAATTATGCAAAAACAATAATAAAAATATTTCAGTTGGAAATTTAACCTTCGTTCTCTGTCGAATCGTCATCATCGTGCAAGGAAATAACTAAAGAGTCGCACATTTCTTCAAGTATACCATTTTTTTCCCAGTAAGCGTTTTCCAAGCTTTCTACGTGTGCACAATATTTCTTCCATTTTTCAATTGTAACATTTTCTACAGCGTGTTCAGTAAGCTTTAAGAGTTTTTCCATGTTTATATCTGCCGTTATGTTTTGTGCACGAATAAAATGTTTGATATCTGCCCAAACATACTCTATAGCATTTATGTCACAGTGATATGGTTTCAATCTCAATGCTGTGAATCCATGTTCTTCTAACATGACATCAAATTTATATGTTTTTTTCGGTAGCAAATGTTCTTTAACAATGTTCAACAGTTCGATCTTTCGCATATTAGGTGAGTACACAATATTGTTTGAAGTAAGCCAATCCATTATACTCTGCTTATTATGAGATGAATTTGGGAGCTTGTTCAGTTGCACTGTCTATTACAACAATTGAATCCTTTGGTGAATTCGGAATCAATTTTTCTGTTGTCCATTTCTCAAATATATTCGAATTCATTTGCCCGTGGTAATCTCCTGTGCTACAATTAGCTTTATAAATTAAATTTGTGTTTGGAATAAATCCATGAGCAAAAATATCAAACAAAAAACACAAAAGTATTAGACAATAATTAATTGTGACTTATACAACGATCTTGAGATGGAAAGAACTAAATTTAAACAAGCGCAAAAGGGAAAAGCTAAGAACACTCTGAGATTACTGAAGGAAATTCCAAGCATGTGTATTTTTCCGTCCCTCCAGACCTTCCTTTCTCCCCCTTGGCTTGTTCCATTTTCTTGGCAGCGCGCCAAACCCAGTCTCTCTCGTTTGGGCAAGCAGTACTCTATCTCAACATTTTAAGGAAAAAAATTATTTTTATTAATTTACATCATGTGAGAGAGAGAGAGTGTGTTGATCATTACTTATAATAATAATAGAAGCCAATACTTCACCAATTTACAAAATAATCATTTTACTTTCAAAACAAACCCGGAATTCATCGGCGGTTCTTTTAACACTTCTACATTATAAACAAGACTAACATTCTTTCCTAAGAAGCGAAGCGCCCTCTAACGGTCATATTAAAAATCGTTTTCGATATTTTTCAACACATTTACGAATATTTCATGGTGATGGATTATAACTAGTTATCAAATGTCCGGAATTAATTCAGATAGTCCGAGATTCATAAATTAATCAATTTCGCTGCTACGTTTTCAATTAAGAACAAAATTTAGTCTTGAAAAGGAAGTCGATTACAGGTTTTAATATTAAAAAAATATTTAGTTTTGAAAGTGAATTCTAAATATTCGTATAAGTTATAATTAACATCAATTATTTATACTAATATTTTTATACTAGTATAATTAGTTTCAGTAATTTATACTAACATGCAAAAATCCATCAAATAATCCCCTAAAACATTAGTTAATGGAAAATATACAAAAGTGGAACACTATCAGGCATTACGATCATCCACATCATTTTTAGACTAGAAAATGTTATAAATATATGCAACCTGCTCTTCAGTATCTTGATTATTTTGTTGGCAGTGCTGTATAATTTCCTTTTATTCGTTTAAACAACTTCCATCTATTATTCTTCTATCTATAGGCTTGTATAGCGTATATTTAGTAGGCATTCTAGTTGCTGAAATTAATTTTTTGTGAAGTGTTCTGGTCTTGACCATTCCAACATTTTCAGATGAGAACTGGAGATAATAATTATATTAATACATTTTATTTAGTCTTGTAATTGGCGGTTCTCAACTAGGCTATAGAATACAGTATTGCATCAATAAAAATACGTGTTGTTGTCATGCATATGAATTTCATGGAAGAATGGCTGCCACAACCTCAAAAAGGTTGGATTTCTAATTCCACCCCAATTTTGAGGAAGAGAACCCCGGAGTATGGTCCGAGAGTCTCCTACCTCCTCTCTCCTACCTCCAATCCATACGAGAGGACTTTTGGCTCACCATATAATTAGGTCTGCCTTCAGCCTCCATGGGTGAACGTCATGGAGAAACATGATCCTAAGCCAAACCGCGATGCATAACTACTGGGCAAAAGCTTTTCTGACTGGAGTATACCTGTGGAGGACTATTCCGACACGGACACTGTGACTGCCACGGAAAATGGACAATCTGACTGTGATGATGGACCTAATTGCAAAATTATGGCTATGGAATTATATCAAATGACTCAACTAGAAAGCAAAATTCAAGCTACTAAAGATATAAAACATATGACGGACGCAAGGCGGCCCCAGATAAATATACATGTTTCGGCCCCAGATAAATATACAGATATACTAGCGAAAAACATTCGAGATTTGAAGAATGAAATGGAGCACCTTAAGGGTAAGCCTGATTATTTTCTATCTCAGTGTGCTCCCTATCCATCGAACCCTGCTAATACTTCCAACTCCAGAGTTAAAAGAAAACAACAGGATACCTCTGATAACTCAGATGCAGTGGCGGCTCGTAATAAGCACTGTGTTACTGCAGCACTCCCTGTTTCCACTTATTATTATTTTTAATATTTAATAAAATGAGCTCTTTTTTCTTTAATTCTTTCTTTATACTTCTACACTATATAATCCTTAATGTCAGTAGCCATCCTCCAGTTTATGAAAAAGGTACGAAAGTTTTTGTATGGAACTGCGCTTCACAGGCTGTTCTGCGCAAGCGCGTACAGAAAGCAGCACTCGAGCCAGGGAGATAAAACAGCACTGTCGCTCTTGCAGTGCCGAAATTCTGGAAACGTGATTATTTCTTACTTCTTAC
>KK115666.1:142201-190841 GCA_000611955.2 Stegodyphus mimosarum
ATATATATATTTTGGTTTATATATATATATAAACCAAAAATATAACCAATATGTGCGTGTGTGTGTGTAAGATATAACAAAATATGACAGCTGCTTTAAAAAATAATTGGCGACCTCAAAATTAACATTCTAAATTTGATGCTCTCCTCTTAAATTCATATGTTCTCCCAAATTCAAGATCTTTTTATCGTTATGTAACACTACCTGAAAAGGGCAACTAAAACTCATATTAATCAATCAATGGATTAGCTGTACTTGTACATCAAACTTGACGTAATTAAACTCTGGCGATTAATTACGTCATTCTTCTGCTGCATTTCTTCCCTAGTTTCCGCCTTGCCAACATATCTTCTGTGCTCTGCTAAAATTATGTCGCCCCCATTACTGTATAAATTGTATATAAGAAATTATCATAATTGCTCTGATTAAATAGTATATTGTCTACAAGGAATTGTTCTAGTGTGCCTCGAAATCTGCAAATAAAGATGATAGTTAGCTGAATTTAGTTTGGTATCAACTCCTTTCTCTCGCCGTACCATTCAGTGACTGTGCTTCGAAATTATCACTTATATATGCATATACATTACACACATGCATATATATATATATATATATATAATTAAATTTAATTTAACTTTACTATATTCTTTTGAAACTATATATAAATTTACATATACATATACTATATAGTATATATGCATGTGTGTGTATGTATGCAGTGAACTTTTGTTGAACGCCGAGCTGCGCAATGTGATTTTGGGTATACGCCGAATCTTAATTATTTCCATTTAATTTGTCTAAAGCGAGAATTTCAGTTATACTCGGTTCGTTGCAGAGTGTCGGCCGCATTGCGATAGTCCTCTTTAATGACTGGTTTGAAAATTCATTCCTTAAAGAAGTGAAATGTTATTAAGAATAGCAAAACCTGAGCATTAAAATTCTCCTTATCCTCGAGAATGCTCCAGAACACGTTACTGACACCTTCACAACATTACATTTAAAAGTAGAGGTTTTTATTACTTCCACCGAACAGCATTTCCTAAATTCAACCAATAGATCAAGGAATCATAACGCTATTCAAAGTCTATTATGTCAGATATGTTTACACCTCTGCAAATAAAGCACTAGAAGAAGGAAAGTGCAACATATTAAGGACATTTTAAAAGCAATTTAATATAAGGAACTGCCTAAAAATGCTTAAACTCACATGGAAGCAATTGTATTCATGAACAACGAATGCTTGCTGGCCTCAGCACTGGCTAGAAATTGTCAGCAACTTTAAAGATCCATAGATTGAAAATGGAGCCAAAGAAATCGTACAAATTGCAGAAGTAGTAGGCGGCGAAGGATTGTTAAACAGACAAGAGATAGTGAAGAAGTTAAAGAGCCTTTAGCTTACAAGAAATTAATGAATTATTAAAAAAAAAGGCAAAAGAAATGTCCGATTTTGTAATGGAGATTGATCCCCATGGAAAAAGAAGAGGTCATTTTATGAGAGATATTGAAACATTTTCCACTCCTTGCCGCGAAACGCTTAATGAGTTGCATCAGCCATTGTCCCAAGCAAAAATCGTCAGCTATTTAAAAAGTAATTGAGTCATGTGCCTACTTATTAAGCAACTGCAAAATTTCTTTCAATTAACATTTGTTTCATTTTTTCCTTTTAATTACAATAATATTTGTGTTTGTATAAATTACACGTACTTTCTTAATCTGAATTATACCTAACCCATTTTTTCCTTAGGAAGTTAAGTTTGAGGAACATAAGCGATTCTGCCCTGCGCGCTATGTGCCACTGACATAACCCCGTCTAATTTTAGTTTGCAATAGTCCCTTAAAACTCCATTTTAATTTGGCTATTTTTCTTTCCGTGCGTGAAAAATAACTATTTAAAATAAACCTCTAAACAGTGTTATTTCAAACTTAATCAATGTCATATGATCTTACATATTGCTACAGATGTAGGCACGTACATAAACGTTCTATCTGATTAAGATAAAACAAACTCAAACTCATTTTTGGGAGCCATAACTTTTTTACTTTCCTTCCAGGCTTTCTTTTTAATGCATGACATCCGTGCTTTAGCATCTGTCTAGTTAAGATGTTGCCACTTGTATCTGTTTTATCGATCACATGATCATAACGATGCAAAAGATACAAATGTGATGAAGAACAGGGACGTAATTTGGGCCCATTACCACCAGCAATTGATAATAAAAACATGTTTCTTAAGAATTGTATTGTACAGAAATAAAATATGTTAAATCGGCATACTTAACATTTGACTGAAACTACATACAGTGGAACCTCGAGATACGAGTTTAATTTGCTCCAGCATTGAGCTCGCATAGCGAATTTCTCGTATCTAGAAACAAACTTCCCCATTGAAAATGATGGAAATCCAGTTAATCAGTTCCGCACCCCACTGGAAGTAGGTTCTGTGTCAGAATCACTTAACTTTCCTTTAGTTGTAGGTTGCCTTACAAAAACTTATCTAATAACACTTGCTTCTGTCTTCTTTTCAACATGCCTCTAAAATACGACACTGCATTGTCATTACACAAGTCCATGGTGCGCCCACGCACTGCTTATTAGAGTGATTTTCTTCAAAGAAAGTTTTCACTTCTTCCCATTTTGCCAAGACTTCTTTAATCTTACTGGAAGAGATTCTTGAATATGCCCCTCCTCGACTAACTCATCCAGACCAGCACCATCCACATACAGGCCCATACTTTATCCCAGAGGTACAATTTCTTCGACTAGCTGCACTTTGTCCTCAGGTTGAGAATCGAAACTTAAGTCAGGAATACTCTGAGGCCACGTTTTTACCATGCTGAAGTCAGGGTCCTCAGTAAGACTTCTTCTGAAACCTTATCAATGAAGTTTAAACAACTTAGGATGTTGAAGTGATCCTTCCAAAATTCTCTGAGGGTCAGGCTTGTATTTTCGGTCACTTCAAAACATCTTTGAAACGAAGCCTTCGTGTACAGCTTCTTAAAGTTGGAAATAACTTGCTGGTCCATAGGCTGTAGAAATGGATTGGGGTTAGGAGGAAGAAACTTGGCTTTTATGAGCTGAAATTCCTCCAGCTAATCATCTCCAAGCACTGAAAGATGTGTAGAAGCATTATCAAGGACGAGCAAAGCCTTAAGTGGCAGCTTATTTTCGTGAAGAATGATTTCTTCACTGAGGGACCAAAAACTTCATTAACCCACTCGAAAAAAACTGCCGTATTACCCAGACTTTGCTGTTGGCCCGCCCCATCATATTTAGTTGGTTTTTCTGCACCTTTCCCATTTTGAAAACTGTATTTTCTGAGTGACCAGAGGCTTGATTTTACAATCTCCACTTGCGTTCTTGCAAAACAAGAGGGTAAGCCTATCTTTCAATGGCTTGTATTCAGGGAAAGATTTCTCTCTTCTCAGGCATTTTCTTCCAAAAAAGACCTGCTTCGTCACAATTAAACACTTGCTGGGGACGAAACTCCTCAGTAGTAATAAACTGCAGGAATTCTGGTCGAAATTTATCAGCAGCAGAGCTCTTAGCGTCCCCATGTCGCACAGCAATGTGAACACCATTCTCTTTTTAAATTTTTCGAACCATCCACGGCTTGCCTTAAATGTCATAGCATCTTCAGTCTATGTACTTCATGTTTTTCGGAGAAGGTCCAAGTACAGGTTCTTAGCCTTAGCGCAACTGATAGCTTCTGGCACCGAATCGCCTTTTAACTGCTTCTCGTTAATCAACACCAACAATAGCTGCTAGAAGTTTTGGACGGTGCTTGGAAGTAAGTGTAACTCCTTTGGCCACATGAAGATTTTTAATTTCTTCCTTTTTTCGACCGTTCGTCGATTTACGGCCGTTCGTCGATGTCGAACGGCCGTAAATCTTCGCCAATTCCGTCACTCTTACCACGCTTATGTTTGTCTACGATTTCTTTCTTAATTTCAACGGCCATGGCATCCTTCATTTTCTCTGCAGCACTATCTGAGGCAGCAACCTTCTTGGCAGGCATCTTGAAATAATTATTTTCAGGTTAAATTTAAAAAACAATTAACTCACAAGTGCACAAACACTTAGATCAAAGAAAACTGATTGATATAACAAGGGGATTCCCCGAGTCGAGCCGGATCGGGAAACGCGCCACGCATAACAACAGCCTGGCCCATTGCTGGTAACTCGTCAATGCTCGTTTTTAGACACGAATATTTCGCTCACCTTTACCTCGTATCTCGAATTTCTTGTATATAGAGGTTCTCGTATCTCGAGATTCCACTAATATTCTATGCTATCAACTTTTTAAAAATATTTCATATATTTGTACGTGCTTGAAAGTTATATACACAAAAAAATCAGACATTTTATCGGAAGACTTTGAAAATACATTTCAAGATTTCAGAAAATGCCAACTGTATTTTAATACAATTGATAACTTCATTCTCAGTTGACGTCTTATTTATAGGCGAAATTACAATTCATATGCGTGCAACGTGTAATCATATTTTCAAGTACTGATAATTTATTTAAATGATCTTACATTAACTGTACCTGCCTAATCATTTTTATCGCTTCACGAACACTCCTTGTTCATGACCCCTCTTTGTAAAACTTATGATATAGTTCGACCGTCTCAAACGTAACCCTGCCTGGCATTCTGCCAAGGAGTATGGACGCTTCCAAAAGGGGCGTTATTGCTTGCTGCGACGTGAAAGGTCACGTGAAAGTCTTCTCTTCTCCGGAAAGACAGAATGGTGGGAAAGAAAGTCTTTCTCCTTCCACCCTATTGTGAGAATAATTCGGTCCGAATGGCGCATGCGTGTTTGCGCTCATGGTCGCGGATGAGGCGGTCGAACTATAGCAAGGAAACTTTTGCCTATATGAAGCATACAAAAAGTAAAATAAGAACAGAAATTTCAAAAAAAGAAAAAAAAGTCTTGATTTCGCGGTCGCTATTATGTCTACATGTTAGACTACATGTAGAGGCAGTGCGGTCAGTCAGGAATTTAGTCAGTGCTCACTGGTTCAATAGAACCGTTTCGTGAAATACTTTTACATCGGCTGGGTGGTTATAAGGGAATTATAATATTTTTTCAGTAATTTACCAAAATCTCTGCAGTCGTATGAAGCTATTTTTGACAAATGAATATCAATTAAAGCGGAGAGGAAAATAAGAAATGCTAAATAGAAAAGTGCAAATATGATACCTCTTATACTGAAAGGTTTATATTAATATACGTTGGAAACACATAGAACATTTCATTGGAATTCAACCGACAAAGTAAACTTGAATTTTGCTATATTTTGCCATAGCAACCATAGCACAGTAGTTTTGAACCTTTTTTGCCCCATGGGTCCTTTCACCCCCCAAATGCTAGTCTATCATCCCCCTTCCTTTCCAAAGCTCGAAAAATGCATATATATTTATTTAAATCTGGATTGTTTTTTCAATATGCTTTATAAATTAAACTATAAAAAGTATATAAAATGTTGATAAGTGACAAAACTTGAATAAAAGTAGTTTTTTTTTCTTATTCATTAACTAAAATTAAAAAAAAAGACGATCATAAAAAACTTCTCCCAAAATATGAACTCCTAGCCAAAAAATATGTATTGTTAAGAAGGAAAACTTCTTCCCAACAGGAGTGGCTCCGTTCCAACGCAGAGGAAAACAGCTGCCGCGAAATATCTGTCGCCAAAGCGTCAAAGCTCGAAGCCGATGTCACGGTCGAACGTCACGTTATCGTTGGATGTCGAAGGTCACGTTATCAAGAGTTCATAAAACGAATATCGTTTAAAGTTTCTTTAAACTTTAAAGGAAAAGAAAATATTTTTTGGGCAAGTAAATTAATTAATGGATTAGTTATTTTGAGCAAAAAAAATTACGAAAATCCGAGTTTAAATTATTGCGAAAAGTCAAAAAAAGAAATGTTTTGTGAAAGAACGTTTCTTCTTAACATGTGTTCCTCAATTTCCTGTACACCTCACGGAGAGGGAGATTCTCGCCGCCAGGTTCCGTCGCCAAATCCCTTGGCGAATTTTCCCTCCCCTTTCTAGCGGCGTAATAGCAAACTGGTTTACATTACGTCTATGCACGTTCTTTGCCTGTGTCTATCCACTTAACCTATCCAAATGAAATGAAATTTCGGATACTGTAATTTGAAGGCATAAACTCGAGATTATGATGATTTAAAACAATAAAGCTCTCTCAGTTACCGTTACAGTGAAAAAAAATTTCGAAATTTACGTATAGCAATACCCAGTTTTTTTCTTGTGCAAATTGATCAGAGCATTCAAAAATTATAATCAAATCCAACGACAACACAAGAGAGGACGAGCAATAATACTTTTATTGGAATTACAAGTTTAGAACTTGCCTTCCTTCACAGACGATAAAGCATTTCATGCGGGAGATTGTTGACAACAATAACGAACATAGCTTCGCAGAAGGAATCTGCGTAATTTCACGTTTCATGGAATCTTTCAGTTCTAACAAATCTGCTGTATTTGATCTGTACACCTTAGATTTCAGATAACCTCAGAACCAGAAATCCATGAGAATGGGTTCGGATGATCGCGGTGGCCATGAAACTGCAAAGCTACGGGAGATATAGATATTCTATCCTCATAATGCGATTGCAGCACTTGCTGGACACATGGGGTGATATGTGGAGAATCACGATTTTGCATCCATTTCATGGTATTAACGACTGATTCAATTCTGGAATTACGTAATTAATTCTGCAACATTGTAATATACCGAGCATTTATAATGGAGCACATTTTCATAACTGTGAATGTTACCTCATCGAAAAGGTACAGATTGAGAACTAATGCGCATGCGCTGCCGCACAACACATTCCCTTTAGCTTCCTGCAAAGGGGCTGGTGCCCCATCGTGAGCACTTTCGTCAGCCCAGTGAATGCAGTTCTTGGAGTTTAACTTCGCAGTCAATGAGAAATGCGCCTCATCCGTCTATTGTTACCCCAGCGGCCACTTGCTATCTACATCACATGAGATGAGGAAAAAATTCGCAAAGTCCCGTGGCCCAAGTCCCATTTAAAATTTTCGATAAGTACTATAGTTGGCTCAAAGTGGCAACAAAAATGGAGTTCTACATTGCAAGGCAGAAGAGTTCACGAATTCTTTTCGAAAACCGACAAAGAGGCACTTCAATATGGCCACGTTCTGAATCAGTATACCACAGAGCACGTCCCTTTCCCGTTAATTTTAGTGATTTTGTTAGTTTTAATTATTCCAAATTCAATGACATTGAAAAATCGTTTAGAGAAAAATCGAAATGCGCCCCGAATCTAAAATTAAATCATACGGTATTAATTGACGCCTTAAATGAAGGATTACCTGAGCAGCAGAGGATGCTGCTCAGAAAGCAAACTGTAAATACGGTTAAAGATTGCATATCTTTGGCTAGAAAAATTTTTCCTTGTTCTATTTGTTCTACCTCCAATTCACTGAGAGAAATACAAACAAAGCCAAATGTTTCAACTCCTAGACAGAATGTACCATCAAATATGTTTCAACCAAGGTTATACGAATCGAGATATAGGTCTCCCAGACCATTTTTTAATCCTAGATATAATAATCAGGCCATTTTCCCCTTCTGTATCTCCCTTCTACTGGGCCGATTGATGAAATTCACATCGCATTTTTCATGTCTCGAAAGCGCGACTTAGGATATATATTAAATTTATATACAGCATCATTCTAACATAGGTATTTTGACACAAAATCGGACATCTTGAATGACATGCCAATTTATTCCGTATTTCGCTTCTACGACTCAAATTATGCCTGAATATTAAATTTTGTAGAATTTGGGGCAAAATGTACGGACAAATTCAAATATTTGTCTTGGCGCAGTTTTTTCAATTTTCGCCAAGAATAATTTACTCGGCGAACTTCTTAGTTTATACCAACCTATTTTCTTTTTTTTTTTTCATTGCAGAGGAGTGGAAAAAAAGTTATCGTTCATACTTTCAAATAATTTTGACAAAGTGCGTAAGCCGCATTTATGTTATTATCGCTTTTAAGAAATATGCCAAATTTCAAAGCGCGCAAATATATAAATTCACGCATATCTTATATAATTTTGAATAAAAACTTGTAAACTTTGCAGGTATGCTTAGAAATACATCTACTTTAAGAGCATGGTAAACATTTTATAGATTATAATTCAAAATGTTTTTCGAAAAATTTACAAAAATTATTTTAAAATAGAAAATTTTAAAATAAAACATAAAAAATGGGCGGATTTTATTTAGAATGAACCTAAACTTCGAAATGTGAAAGAAGGAATCGAGTAAGTTTAATACAAAAAAAAGAGATATTAATAAATATATATCAAATTCAATTAACATTTAGGAGCTAAAATTTTGAGACCTAATTTTTTAAAAACTTTTCGTGCGATTTTTACAACATTTGGTAGTTTGGCATAATTTGAGTCGTAGAATCTAAATATGGAAAAAAATTGGCATGTCATTTCAGAAAAAAACTCGATTTGTGTCAAAATACCTATATTAGAACAACGCTATATATAAATCCTAAGTCGCGCTTTGGAGACATGAAAAACGCAATTTGAATTTTGTCAATCGGCCCAGTAGAACGGAAAAAATATAACTATCCCCCCAACTTTTTTTTTTTTTAAGTTCAAAGGTGCTTTGTCCCTGAAGGACTATTGTTTTCTTTTTTTTTCTTTTTTTTCTTTTTTTTTTCTTTTTTTTTTTTTTGAGATTTTGCGTCGAATCACTAAAAGCGTTGCATCACAACTGTTGCCACCAAATATTCCAGCTCTGTGTTATATTTAAAGAAATTAAATAATGAAGAATCTGCATAAATGTATGTATATGTCTCCAAATGTGATAAAACAACGGTTTTGAATAACGTACGTTTCCACCCGAATATGCCCATCTAAAGCCCAAATTTGAAATTTGGAATTTGTTTTATTATCTATTTCATATTTTGTAAAACTTTAACGACTTTTTTATGAACAAACTCAAACGATTTAAAAGCGAGCAAAGGAAAAAAAAACCTCTTTATAACTGTGTATCGGAAATTCTAAAGCTAGACTCATTTTAAAATTATTTTGCGATATTGCTGTTGAACTGAATTTTATAGTTTAATATTTAATAAATAAAGGTAGCACATAAAATATTAAAAAAACTACCCTTTGGACGTAATTTAAAATCTGAAACCTTTCAGATTTTTTTTTTCACAATGTATCTACTGGAAATAATGAAAAAAAAATTATAAAATAAAAATGATTCGTATAAAAAAATAAAGGCTATTGGTGCTTACATAAATGAAACTACTAAATAAATCTATTGATTTTTATACATTTTTTTCTTTTTTCATATAGAAACAGGAAGAAAATATATGGAATTACTCATATGTGTTCCCAAGTGGTGTCTATCCTCATAACTGCTCTTCGATAGCTCTTCTTTCACTACATCCAGAGTCGCAAGATTCTTACACATTAAGAGGATGGCTTAGCAGCAACACGGTGAGCCAGTTAGAATAACATTTCTTATGTAATGTCATAAAAAAAAACTAAGCCATTGATATACGAAATGGAGAATTATAATTAGAAGTTATGATGCCATTCACATAAAGGATACTTTTGACGTCATAAATAAAAATAAATAATATGTACACTGCTCAAAAAGGGGGGGGACAGTTCTATATCATCCGTTCTGCTCGGCCGATTGATGAAATTCAGCTTGCGTTTTTCAAGTCTTGCAAACGCGACTTAGGATATATATTAGATTTATTCTAACATAGATATTTTGACACAAAATCGGACTTTTTCGAAATGACAAGCCGATTTTGCTTTTTCTACATTTCCATTCTATGACTCAAATTATGTCAAACTACCGAGTTTTGCAAAAATCGCCGTAGTAGTTTTTAAAAAATTAGCTCTCAAAATTTTAGCTCATTAGTGTTAATTGAATTTAATATATATTTATTAATATCTCTTTTTTTTTCTGAAACTTACTTGATTTCTTCTTTCAGAATTCGAAATTTAGGCTTAATCCGAGTATAATTCGCACATTTTTTATGATTTCGTTTTAAAAATCTATATTTTTAAATATTTCTTTAAAATGTTTCAAAAAAATTTTTTTATTATAACCTATAAAATTTTTAACATCCTCTTAAAGTAGATGTATTTCTAAGCACACCTGCAAAAAATTAGAATTTTTTCTTCAAAATTTTCTAAGATATATATGAAATTACATATTGGAGCGTTTTGAAATTTTGCATATTTCTTAAAAGCGATAATAACACAAATGTGGTTTACGCAGTTTCTAAGAATTATTTGAAAGTATGCACGATAACTTTTTCCGCTCGTCGCTAAGGTAAATAGGTTGCTATAAATAAAGAAGTTCGCCAAGTAAATTATTCTTGGCGGAAACTGAAAAAAAATACGCCAAGATAAATGTTTGAATTACTCCAAAAATTTCGTACCAATACAAAGTTTAATATTTAGGCATATTTTGAGTCGTAGAAGCCAAATATAGAAAAAAAGTGGCATGCCATTTCAGAAAAAGCCCGATTTTGTGTCAAAATACCAATATTAGAATAATGCTATATAAAAATATGATATATGTCCTAAGTCGCGCTTTCGAGACGTGAAAAACGCATTTTGAATTTCTTCAATCGGCCCAGTAGAACGGGAGATATACAACTGGCCTCGCCCTTTTTTATGTATTTATCTTTATTTAAGAAAAGAAAAATACAGAAAAAATTCAATTTATAGCTTTTGTAACATTTAAAGTACAACATTTACAACACTGACCATTTACAACATAAAGAGATTTTTGTGTTTATCTTAAAAACAATCAAATGATTCTTTATTCCTGCTATGGCAACATCCTCCTCACAATTTTTTATAATAATATAGTGTTCTAGCTAAAATAACGTTATTTGAATGCTAAACCTACTAGAATAGAAGCTAAGTTCTACTGGGTTAGTAATAACAACTGAAAAAGGGTTAAAATACCCTTTTATTTCAACTCAAATGTATGCACAGATGGCCCCACTTGTGTGTATAAATAACCAGCATTTATTTCTTCACTCAAAAGCAGAAAGCATAAAACTAAAGCTAATTCTAAGTCGAATAATCAGCCGAATCTGAGTAGTTTAAACCGTACTTAGCTCTTAGCTAATATCACCGGCGTAAATTAACAGGCAACTAACACGCACAGCTGTAAAGTAACAAGCTTTAACTAGTATCGAAGGAACATGGCCGAAAAGCAGAATACGCTCTGCCTGACGTAGCTCAGACCTCAGTTTATATAGTAGTTTCTATTCTACTTTGCCTGAAAAGTGAAATTAAAAACTCACTCTTGCAGGAAAGCGTGGGTAGGAAAATGACAGCATAAAGCAAATGTTTTTATAAGATAAAAATTAACTTATTAAATTTAAATTATTAACTTAAAAAAATTAAATTATTTTCTTTTAGAAAAATAAAATAAAAGCCTACAGTAATATAAACGCAAGAACGTTATTTATACTATATATATTTTTTTTTTGTTAATATGTATTCACATGGAAATCATCGGCAGTAATATAAACGCAAGATCATTATTATTATTAAACGCAAGAATATTATTTATACTATATTTTTTTTGTTAATATGTATTCACATGGAAATCGTCGGATAAACACAAAAACTCATTTAAATTTACACTGCTGCCCATTATAATTGCACCACCATGAAGGAAATCAAATACAAAAACGATATTTATTGTACGTAAAACAGGATGGCATGAAGATAAAATGATTAAATTTGCAAGCGAAATTAGTAGAAGCAGCTGCCACCCTTGGCATCTAAAACAGCCCTTACCTGGTTAGGCATGGGGTCGAACTGGGCTTGGATGACAAAAACGGGAAACTTATTCCATGCTGCTTCAAGTCTGTGTCACAGTTCATCAAATGTATTAGCTGCAGAAGGGTGCCGTGCCAGTCTCTCAGCAACTTAATGACAAGATGTTTTCAGTGGGTGACAGATCTGGAGACCGTGCCAGCCAGGGCAGCAATCAAATACCCTGTGTATCGTCTATCCGAACCAGAGATGTGCGTGTCGCGTACGCAATGGCTGCCCAAACCGTTACGCCAGGTTCAGGACCCCTATGCCGATATCGAATGGAAGCAGGTGACGTGCGGTCTCCTCGGAGTCTCCAGACACGTATACGGCCATCAGAATACTGCACGAGGAACCGAAACTCGTCTGAAAAGACAACGTTATGCCACTCCTGTATCCAGCTTTCTCGTTTGGCGCACCAGAGTCGCCGTCGCTCTCTATGCTGCATTGTCAAGGAAAGTCGAAGTAATGGTTGACGTGTTGATATTCCATGCGGCTGAAAATGTCGTTTTGCAGGGCTGACCTCAAAATATGTCTGTTCTCTCGGGCGTTATTCATAGGAGGTCATTGAGATCCTGCATGCCGTTCAGTATGATCCTCAGAAACCTATTGGTCCCATATTCACATGACAGTGATTGGATGTTGACCAATGCAACGGGCGATATCACGGAACGATAATCCACACTCTCGATTGACAACGATCCTGCCTCTATCGCATTCCGACACTTGCTGATAAGCATTTCTTATTATTCGAGACATAGTACAATATTCTGAGCAAACTCCGACCTTACAAAGCGTTTTCCGAATGAGAAATCCACTACACAACTTTTTTTTATGCAGATCTTTAGACGTCGTTTTTCCCTCCTGCGTCGTCTAAATGGGTTGAAATACTAACCATTTGCATATCTTAACCACTTCTTCCTTTCATATGATTTTGGCGTTCGTCAGATTATTCCTTCCTGGTGTTGCAATTTTAATGGCCAGCAGTGTATTATTTTAACCAACCCTGCTGCGTAATGCTACTCAGGGATGGCTTTAAGAATTAACGACATAGGCAGCCGCTCAGAGAGTCAGATTTTTCGGAAGCTGATATTTCGAAGGGAGCCTTCAAACTGTTCCCACAAGTGGTAACTAAATAAAGGTATATTTTGCTTTGAATTATTAATATGTTTCATTTACACGGAACGTCAAAAGAGCTGGAATGAGGCCTGATAAAACTAGTTACTGTGTTATATTATTTAGAATGAGCACTTTTACTAAATATAACTTAAGAATTGGGAGACCGTTGCGAACCCAAATCTCGTAATTATTGCAATTTAAGAAATGCGAAATCAGGAATACTTGCCTAATGTAAAACACTTTTGTAACTGTAAATCCATATCCATAACCGATGGTTGCGAAAATAAAAACTGTATAAGGACTTCTGTGGACGCGATGTGTACATGTATATAGTACAGATATAATCTTGTTCGCTATTATTTAATCGGTAAATTCAAATTTGATTAAAAGTGTTCTATAATTCAAAAAATCTTTAAAACCATAATGCATTTCAAATTTGATAACAACAATGAAGCAACGTAAATGCTATTCAACAAATTTTGCAGGAAGAGAACAGAACTAAATAGATATATGTATTTTTCTTTTTCAGATAATTCCAGGTGATAGTGGACTTATTATTTATGCCGAAATCGTCAGCTTATCAAATCGCTTGTTGAAACAAGCATACCGTGTTGGAGCTAGAATTTCAGGCCCAGGAATACTGAAACCTATCGAAATTGAGCTTTTGGATAATGGAAATGGAGGTATGGCCATAATTTCTTTGTCAATCTTATTTTAATGAAATGAAAATAAGTAGCATCTTACCACACAAAAATATTAATAACTCCAATATTCAAAACTTTAAACGCAAGCTTTTCAACCAATACATTAAGGAAGAAACTGCAAATTACGCTCTCACAATATAATTGACAATTGACAGCAGGATCCGGACACCCCGGCGGCTTACACAGACTAGTCGGTATTGTCCAAATCCCGCAACTGTCCAGAACAACGCCCTAAACAGAAAGGTTGAATATTGCCATAAAAGGGCTGGTTGCATCGTACATTAAAACCTTTTGTTCATACCTGCTTACATACATGAGACGAAGGATAATTAATACACATATTATATAAACATATTGATTCGTAATAGATAAACATAAATGAGGTAAACATAATGATTCATGATAGATAAACATACTGAGATAAACATACACGACACATAATCATGAAAATGAATTGCTCCGTGCCATATATACGATTACTGATACTGAGTCATAATACATGACATATAATCATACTACTGAATTGTTCCGCGCCATACATACAGTTACTGTCTTACACAATTTCTGAATTATGTACGAATACTGAATTGTACAAATCAAGCTTAGTGTGCTGTGTGTGTGATATGATCAGTGTGTGTGTAATTTGGATATGGCGTGTGTTAAGTATGATCTCTTCTCACTGAACAGGTGTTTCTTTACTTACATACATGCTACATATGATAATTGATAAACATAATAGATAAACATACTGATTCATAATAGATAAACGTACATAATATACAATAGATTACCATACATAATATACAATAGATAAACGTACATAATATACAATAGATAAACGTAAATAATATACAATAGATAAACGTACATAATATACAATAGATAAACGTACATAATATACAATAGATAAACATACATAATGCATATTCGTATAACTAGATTGTTCCATGTACACGAAAAAAAAGGGGAGTTAGTTTTATATCTCCCGTTCTTCTGGGCCGATTGACGAAATTCAAATTGTGTTTACAGTAACTGTAATTTTACAGTAACTGTATGTATGGCGCGGAACAATTCAGTAGTATGATTATATGTCATGTATTATGAATCAGTATCAGTAATCGTATACATTGCGAAATTCAAATTGCGGATATATATTAGATTTATATATAGTATTATTCTAACACAGGTATTGTGACACAAAATCGGACTTTTTCTGAAATGACATGCTCATTTTTTTCAATATTTCGATTCTACGATTTAAATTATGCCTAAATATTAAATTTTGTAATTGTTCGTGAGAAATTTATGGAGAAATTCAAAAAATTATTTTTGCATATTTTTTTCAGTTTGCCTCAGAAATAATTCGCGCACTTCTTAATTTATAGAAACCTAATTTTTCTTTTCTTTTTTGCATTGCAGACGACAGGAAAAAAATACCCTCTTTCATACGTACTTTAAAACAATTTTAAAAAAGTGCGTAAACTACATTTGACGTTATTACCGCTCAAAAAAAGATACCAAATTTCTAAACGCTCCAATATGCAATTTTATGTACATCTTAGAAAATTTTGAATAAAAAACTCTAAACTTTTGCAGGTGTGCCTAGAAATACATCTACTTCAAGAGGATGTTAAAAATTGTATAGGTTATAATGCAAAAGATTTTTCGAAAAATTTATAAAAATTATTTAAAAACACAATTGTAAAAAAAAAAGCGTAAAAATGCGCGACTTATATTTGGATTAAGATTCAATTAACGTTGAGCAGCTAAAATTTTGAGAGCTAATTTTTTAAAAACTACTCATGCGATTTTAACAAAACTTGGTAGTTTGGCATAATTCGAGTCGTAGAATCCAAATATTGAAAAAAATTTGATATGTCATTTCAGAAAGAGTCTGATTTTGTGTCAAAATACCTATATTAGAATAATGCTATATATAAATCTAATATATATCCTAAATCGCACTTTGGAGACATGTAGAATGAGAGATATAAAACTGTCTTTTTTTTTCCGCAGTGTACATACAATTACTGATGCTGATTCCTAGTAGAATAATATTCATGATACATAGTCATATCACTTTGCGTGGGCACAGGTCAATTCTTAATGCCTCTAATTTTACCATAATGGCATTCAAAATACAGCATTACAATCAGTACAACAGTCAGTGGAACAATAAAATGTCATAATAGGCGATTCCATATGAAGTTATGTTCGCAGTTATAAGTAACGCAGTTATGTTCTACCCAATCACTTACGGAAAGGCACTGTATGACTTATGACTACAAAGGATTGGCGCCATCTGCAGTAGTATTTGCCATTTGGAATGGGGATAGTGTCCTCTTGGTCGCGATGTAACATCTTCAGATCACTTTGAACACGGCAATGCTTAGCAGCCACACATGCCAAGTTGCCTTGGTAATGCCACTTATCCCTTATAGTCAATGTTCCTGCTTATTTCTGAATCTGTTTGGCCCATGATGAGATGCATTTTTGTCCTTACCCAGATGACGAATTGAACAGTGTCTTGATCCATACCTAGAACGTTAAACCTGAGGATTTTACTTGTCTTTAGCACATGGTGAGACACATCTGTAGCATCCTAGAATGCCAGCGAACTGGCCAGCCAGTTAGTCATCTCTGGAGCGTTATGCTTCAAATAACATCTTTAGCAGTAGTATTTGCTATGAACTTTAGAAAATGCATCCTTTTGTCAGTTACAAAATTTCACGATTTCTGTAGTAGTTTTCAAGTTATTTTCTCCCTTATCAATAAAATCCATGGTTAGATTCTTAAAGGTTCCATTTCTGATTTTAATACTTGTGGAATTTATACTCGTAGCACATCGTGTCAGTGTGATTTGAAATATATTAGCTAAACTAAAAACAGCGTTAAAGTTTTGCATGAAGGAACATGAATCTTACGTCCTAAAAGCGAAATTCACGTTTTCGATAACTCGTTTTCGAGTTTTAAAATTTAATCATAATTTTGACTTTGGGTACGCAAAAATTATCTAAAAAGCTTCTTGCATTATTGAAGTGGATTTTCTTGAAGTTTTTCACATTTGCAAAGATTTATCTTGTTTAGTTAATAACTTTTTAAGTCCAATCCAGTCCTTTCTAACGCTTTTAAACTTCTGTTCATTACATTTTTCAATATTCTTTATCATTTCTGCCGGTAGATGGCACTAGGCGCTACCTTCTCATCTTTATTCCTGTATGGATAAATACAACCTTTGCTTTCCCTTCGTTGCAGATTTCTTTGCTCCTGATAAAGAAGGACCTTGTATATGGTTACCCTTGAAATTCATAGAGTTCTTGACTAAAGCTGTTGTTGCGTTGCTAATTTTATACTTCATAAAGATTCATTGCAACACCGGAACTGCTTGTATTAGTTGTATCCGACCCAAATGGCTCTACAACATACTAACAATCTTTTTTTTATCTGTTATTAACTGGTCCCTCTGCTCTGGAATTACAATACTTTCTTTCCGTCTGGAGATTGATATACTAATTTGAATGAGAAATTGTGAAAGGTATAACATTCCAGCCAAGTTTGTTTCTGGAAAATAATAATAACTGTTTTACAACAAAATCATTAAATTTAGATAAACATTTTAATTGTTCAGTTGTATATTTTGACGAAGTACATTTATTAGCAAAGTACGAAAGTTCTCTGTTTATTAGATATATATATATATATATATTAGTATCTAAAAGTCCAGGAAAATTATCTTTTTTTCTACTCAAAATAGACAATGCGAGTTAAACACAACCAAATAAGATATTTATGAAGATCTCGTATTTTTATTTAACTCTGTCACTGCCGATGTTTGAATGTCCATAGCATCAATGCATTCAGACATCGGCAGATCGCCTGAACGCCTACGCCCATTTTCTACCTGGTGCTTTTCTCAATCGCGTTACGCACGCTCATTGGTTTCCCGAGTTGGTAAATGACATGCCAATCCTTCTTTTCAAGCGACTTCCCTCACCTTTGTTTAGCATCAATGCTTAGCTGTTGATGTTCGTACTTGCAATCTTTTCCTAAAGGAAAACTGCACAAAGTGAGTGAAACCGCACAAAGATCTCCAAAAGAGAAGTAATCACTTCGCTTAAGTAGGTTATTGCTAAAGCTATAGCGGGGGAAGGAAATAAATTTCAATCAAATATCGTTTACACAGACATTTAGTTGTTTGAGAGGAACATACTTTGGCCTATCTCGATGCGTAAAAAATATATTCGAAAAACTAATAGTTACGTAATTTTTAATCTTCTGGATCACTGGTTTCGCTATTTGCAGTGGGATTCCTAAAAATCTCACCATAGAAAGTCTTGTAGTTTTCAGGTATGTAATGTGCTATATTGGAAGCATCTTCTAACTTCTTGGAATTAATAGGGATTTTGTTACTGTATTTTTTAAATTCGGAAAGTCAACATTTAGAAGATTCGGATTATCTTGTTTGCTCATCTTGAAACGTCAATGAGTTAAATCATCATTAAATTGAAATGCCTTATTGATAACTTTGTATATATTATATTGATAACTTTGCATATCCTTGGTATATGTAAGTTGCCTGTATTTGCTAATTGATAAATGACTGTTTGTTCCCAACATCCTTTGCAGCCTTCTTAAACTATTGTGCCCACCAGCTTTAGAAATCAAATTTTAAAGTTACATCGTTCAATGATTAGTCGTCACTAGTTGTGACTATTTTAAAGGTGGAAGTGATTAGTTGTCACTATTTTCTAGAGGAACAAAAATTAGAAGAATAGGCCCGTCAGAATTGACGGGCCTATTCTTCTAATTTTAATAATTACAGCCCGTCAAAAAGATTGAATTTAAGTGTTTACATTTAAGTAATTACAGCCCGTCAAAAAGATTGAATTTTGTTTTAGAGGATGCGAGATTACAAATGGATTCGTACTTAAACGAGCGTCTTGAGTCTTTCGACTACAGTTTGCAGTGCATGAAAAGTCTATTTGTAAGTTAAATTTTTCAGAATGGAAGAGTGTGAGAAGTAAGATTAAATTCTTATTAGTTTGTAATATGGCCATAGCTCCATTCTTGACGAGGAAAATGGCTTTTTCATTAAAATTGATTCCGCAGTGGGAGGGAACCTATTGAAAAGCTATTCTATGTTGCACCTTAAAAATTTTCTAGACCTCTTAGTCGCAGATCTAAACAATCATCTTTTCGACATAATGCAGGTAAAGGAGAAGATGAATCCAAAACAAAATTATTGCATTTTCGAAAGCATCAAAACGCAGAGTAAATTTTTGAAGAATTGCAAATTTTATATTCAATTCGCCATCGAAATGAGTCGTGCAATTTAAAACAGGAAAGTAAAAGCTGAAGACTTTGGTAAGAAATACCACCCTCGGCTCTCTGTGTTGTATCCATTTAGACGTGTAGGCAAGTAACGTAGGCAAGTCCAGAAGATAATAAATGGCCTCAAAGTTTGTTAATATATGCTACCAAGTATTTAAAATGCTCTAAAAGGGTGAAAAAAATTTAATTAATTATATTATTTCAATTTCAGATCCTGACACAAAGAAAGGCGATAGAATCTTCAGCCGGTACTTCACATTGTTTGAAGAGAAAGGAACGTATGTTGTAAGCGTTTTCTCAAAAGTTGCTGCAGCTGAAGAGGCAATGTTTGTTGCAGGTAAAACCTTACTTCTCATGTCTTCAAGATTATATTAAAAAGAATTGTAGTGCAAGAAAAATTATTTTATACGTATGATAGTTATGTATTTATAACTAAAGACAAAGATTAATTTCATTCGCTTAAAACTCCTTTTAGAACGTTACGTTTACGAATTATTACGTTTGAATGGTAAAATTATATGCATTCGGCTACTTCATAGTGAGGCTACGTCAGAAATCACTTGCACTGTTACCGGGATTTAAATGACGAATCTTCTAATTGTTAACTCGACGTGCTAACCATTTACACCACCAAAGCATGCACAGGGAAATGCGATAATTCCTTTTACTCTCCCTCACTTGAAGAGCGACTGGGGAGAAACACGAATTCTTAGTTGGTTAAATCAAAGCCTTGAAGAATTTTCATCAGCGGATATTTAGCCTGGAGCCAGTATAAAGACTTCAGGCCTTCTTAGGCTTAGAAACATTTGGGCGAAGAAATCGCGATTCAAGTCAGAGATATTCCCCATACTATCTGGCCGTACTAACCACTTACACAATGAAAGCCCGCACAGAAGGAGGATGTAGCAATTCTTTATAAAATAAGCATTTAAAGAACAAAATATTTATTCTTATTTTGCCATAGATACAGAATCGTATTATGTGATGATTTGACCACTTTTAAAAAACTAGCAAGTATTTCTCTGTTTCTTACAAATTTATTGCTACAAATGCAAACTAACTAACCAAATCCAAACAGTAATATTGAATATACAAGTTTTGAAATTCAAATGACAAACTTTAATCTAAGCTTAGGCTTGTAAACTATGTACCTTATAATCCGATAATTACTTAATTATCTAGACTGGATTTAGTTTAAGCTTTGAGTGCCCTAGGCTGCAAATTAATGCTAACTAGCGTCGAAAAATGTGCACAAGGAAAGCATATGAAAAATGCATACAAATATTTCTGTTTGTATTAAACTTACCTTTAAATTTTCTTGCAAATTAGTTACCTATTTTTTTAAGTTGCTCATATTTACATTCGTTGCGCTAGTTAAATTGCTAACTTCGACTAATTTTAACTATATTTTTATTTACTCGTTCCGCTACATTATACTGCGGACGATGCGGAACCATCTCTAAATGCCGTACGTTTCCAAAAGTTTGACTTACAAACTGTTTGCCGTTATCGAAAAGTACGTTTAGTGGGGTGCCATACTTTAATATATATTTATTTAAAAATGAGTCAAAAATGATTCTTGCGGAGGCTCTTTTGAGAGGAACTATCTCTATCCATTTAGAAAAATGGTCCACGATAGCCAAGAGATATCTATTTTTGTTTATTTGACTGGGGGATAAGCACCTAACAAGTCGATACCTACCAAGTCGTTAGTGAAAGGTAGTTTTCATACTGTTTAGGTACCCGGTTGGGCTATAGTTAATATCATTAATTAATTAACACTTATGGCAGGACCTGACATCCGCACCTACAACGTTCTGTAATCGCGCAAAATAATCTGTGTCGCAGGCTCTTTGAACCGTCTTTCTAATTCCAGTGTGGCCTGAAATAGGCGAATCATTTAACTCGTGTAGAATAAACATAAACTAGTTGGGATAACCGTCTGAATTCATTATTTTCATTAGTTGCTTCAATGTAGAATAATAATTTATCGATGATTTCGTCGTTCGTCCCTCTCCTTCTAATTGCATTAATGTGCGCATGTTCAGAATTGTCTGGGTCTTCAGGATAAGCATAAATATTTTTAAACTCGGGTTCTGCTTTCAATTCAGAAATAATTGCGTCTCGAGAATCAATTATTTTTTAGGTTAACATAGCATATTTAACCATGTTCCTCTCCTCATCTAACTTTACACTAGATAATGCATCAGCAATGCCATTTTATTTTTTCTGGCGTATGATTGATAACAAGATTATACTCCTGTAGTTTAAGAGTCCTTTATATGAGCCTCAGCGATAAATGTTTGCCTGAATACAAACGACCGACGGCAGTAAGGTCTGAATATATTGTTATTGGGACTTTTCCAAAATATACTCGAAATTTTTGAACTGCTAATAGTACGGCTAGAGTTTCTAGTTCTGAGGCGGTATAGCTCCTTCGGGTTGGGTTCAGCGTTTTGCCAATGTAAACTACTGGTTGACTACTACTGACTATTGGTTGAGCTGAGTTTAAGACAGAACAGCGTCAACTGCGTAGTCCGAAGCATCAGAGTCGACTTCCAATTTCTGATTCCCTTCCGGGAATTTCAGTACCGGAGCTTTGATTAATGCCTGCTTCAGGTGCTCAAATGCCGTGTTCGTTTCTGCAGCCCATGTAAACTTCCTTGTACGAAGTAAAAAGGAAATTTCCACGAAAATATCCATTTTGACCGCTATCGAATGCAATTTAACAATGTTTTTGCGTGACATCCGTACGTAAGAACAGAATAAAGGACTCCTTTCCCCCTAACAATAATAAAACTGATTTTAAATGAATTCTGAAGAGAACTTTTTTGTGTCGTCTGTGCGTACGCACGTACGTATGTATGTATGTATTTCGCTTAACTCAAAAACCAGGAGCCTCAGAAAGTTGAAATTTTGTATATAGGACTCCTATAACATGTAGATGTGCACCTCCTATTTTGGTTCCAATCGGCCTCACCAGAAGTATATAAATATATGTATATATATGTCCACTCTGTTACTCGGCTCAATGAGCTCAGTTTTTATTCTTATATGTTGGTAAATTGTGCATTTTTTTGCTTTAAAAATGATTGAATTATGTTATTCTTTTGTTCCGGTTAAGGCTTTTATGCCTTTAGTAAATCTGCGTGCAAGATTTGTAGAATTATCAACAATTTAAAAGTTGTTTAAGTGCCGCGAAGCCTAATTATTATTAATATACCAGTCATCTTTGTTTACATTTGAAACTTAGCAGAATAGTGGATTTGTTGGCAATCTAGAGAAACTATGCTTCGCAACAACAAAAATAACGTCTATTTTTATTATTGCGAATTAAATCATGCTTAATCTATTCTGGAATTTATTCGTGGAAATACGTGTTTAAGATTTACTTCTTAATTTTTAACATAGATATCTTAAGTTTTTAATGTATTTTTGCCTTGCCACGAAGTGAGAACTGAATTAATTGAATGAGAAATACTGGATCGTCTGTGAAAAACTGTTTCTTTTTTTTGCTTGTTTGTTTGCTTAATTTCTTTTATACATCGTTATATATTACAGCATTTGAATAGAATATGTGGCAAAAATTAGATAGTTCTTTAGATGATATACATAATTTTTGTGCATTCTGAGTAATAAAATGAATGAGATGTAGCGCTGTTAAGTGAACCTAACGTCAGAGTGTCGCTATAATAAACAAATATAGTGTTTTTTAAATAGTGCATTTATTCTGTTGTGGTTTATGCGCTAAGTGCGAAGTAGGTTTAATTCAATACAATACGTTTAAATGGAAGGCATACGTAAATTATATGCAGGAAATAATGCATATAATTTAATATTCCGTACAGGGAAGTCATGTGGTGTAGACTTTAGATTTTTTTACAGATGTAATATTACACAATTGAGAGAAAATAATTCTTAACTAGATTCTATTCTAGGTATTGTGGATTCTGTTCTAGATATACTTATTCTAGACATTTTATATCTTGTTACATTTTGCATAAGAAAGGGTTTCAGTTTAAAATTACGTTTTTTCCCTCTTAGGTCACTCTACAAAAAAGGCAGTCACTCCACTTCAAACAAAAATCATCGGCTCTTTCATTGTTCTCAAAAAACCACCTTCGGTGGATATAATCCCACCCAATCGGATCTGTGATTTGAAAGTTATTTCTGTAGATCATGATAATAGTACAGTGGAACTTCAGTGGACTGCACCTGGAAATGATTATGACTATGGAAATGGTAGGTTTATAAATTTCACTAAGCTTTTTAATGAAAACATAGAGTAATAATTATGCATTTCTTGATAATAGTTTTGTGATATTTATTAAATTATGGAAATGGCAATTACAAATGCGACAACTGCTTTTAAACAATCGCATTCAGAAGTTACAAGTATAAATTGAAAATACTACCAGAAAACTGAAATGCAACAATACCATGAATAAAGCCTTAAAAATGTTGCAAAATGTAAGTTTAATTAAAAATACATATAGCAGTTATATAAGAAAATTAAAAAGACAAGCATGTGATTTTAATGGAAAATATATGACCATTTCAAATGCAAATTTACACCACGGTGCGTCAAAACTTACTCTATAGTAAAGAAATCCTGCGGGAAGTCACCTTCACGCCATTTATCAAGCATGGTGTGGTGAATTAGGATGCTTCCATTCATTCGATTCTCATTTCACGCACGGCTCTCAAAAACAAGGCCACGTTTCCTCTAGCGTAATGATCTGCGCAATGAAATCATCTTCTTCCTTCTTCTGGAGTCAATTCAGAACATTTCATGTAAGTATATAGCAATACTGAAGTAGCAGCGCGGATAATGCGTGGGGTATTCAACTCGCTGCAATTTTGTGGTGTCCAAGGATCTGGTGTAGATTGTGGAGCGTAGTTCTGCGGCATATGGGTACATCTGTGATTATCGCTGGTATGTCAAACTGAACACCTCAAGTGGGCAAAATAGTTCTCCGTATTGGGCCGCAAAGGGAATAAAAAGGCTATTTTCATTCGTAATGATGCATTTGACAATGTGAAAATACGCAAAATCTGGCCTAATATTGCATTTCTTTAAAAAGAGAAGGAATATACGGAAATTCTGGTACTAAATGAGGGATACCTGCTGTTTCTTTCTCGACATCTAGCGCATTTCCTTGCAACCTGCTCTCGGACGTCTAAGATGCATGCAGCTTTTAGCGATTTTCAGAACAGATGTCAGGTGAATGAATGTCTGTTAACTTGGATCTTAGGGGAGATCTTAGGGGATCTGCCCCTTGGTTATGGGGACGTTACATGGTTGATGTCGAAGATTGTCCGAGGTGGGAGGGGCTCCCCTCTGTCAATATCAGAGAGACGGCGATTTTGCCCAAATTATGCATAATTAAAAAAGAATCTTAAAATGAATACACAAGCAAACATCCAAGGTGCATATCTAAGAAATAACCGTCAAATTCGATGTTAAAATTCTAAGTATCATTTATATTATTTAAGTTCTTTCATTTTGTGCAATACTGATAGCCGCTTAGTATCGTAAGAGATGCAAACGAGAAGTTTTCATTTCGAATTCCGCTGCTGGCAACATTGTTCTGTTTATGCGTTTTACTGGAATGAAGTAATACAAAATGTTCTTTGAGGAAATAATTTCTCAACTGTTTTACTTTGTTATGCATCTCACAAATGTATTTGCTATTGATAGATGAAATTTATTACGGAATGTTCAATACATAAAGTATCGACCTTGGGGGCATTGAATATAATGTTTCTTGTTTGCCACCATTCAAACAAAAAGCACATTTTAATGACATTCAAAAGAGTTCTATTCTATTTACTTGTATTATCTGAAGAACTAAATATGGAGGTTTTCCATTGTACTTCAAATATTCACATAAAAATTAATTAATAACAAAATATTTTTGTCAATTAGATCTGATACTTTTTGCTTCACAACTAAAGAGGCTATCCCATTTTAACTTACTGGTAATATTTTATGATGCACATAATTTGTGATTTATCCGTGGATATGTTTTTGGTGTTAATCAACGCTCCAAAGAATGTCAGTAACTGCTTCATTGACGGTCAGTTTTAGTGGGATAATGCCTTTGACATATACCTCAAAGGTAAATGGCGGGACATATATTTTGAAAACAGAAAAGGAAATTACTTTCTGTAACACTACTCCTAGTAGTGTTTGAAGATACACGAAGAATCAGGATTAAGAAAAATCTCCGAGTCAACAAGAAGACTCAACTTCGGAATGAAATCAATCGCTGCTTAGTTCGAGGTGAAAACAGCATTTAATGAATAATTTTAAACGCTCCTCCAGATTCACTCAGCATCGTGACGCTATAAAGCTTATGAAACACGCGGTAGATAACATGAAACACATGGCTCTAAGCAACATCCTCAACAAGCTTTTCTTGTCAAATAGCAGAAGATTAAGAGCTTTCTGCAAGAAGTGCAAACTGACAACACTTAATCAGCGATTACATTCACTATAGGATAAAAAAAGTGGTAGTTTATCTTCTGAGTTCAAACTTATGTATACAATCTTGCTAGAATTTTCTTACAAGATCTGTGTCATATATTTGAATAATACGTTATTGTAAAACAAAGTTCCTATGAATATCTAAGGGAAATCAGGAAAATGTTGCGAAAACACAAATATGCTAATTTAAATTTGAGGCATTCTGAATGTTACTTGCTATGGCAAGAATTCAGCAATTTTGATCATATCGCTTCACAGCACAAAATTTGAGCACACATCCTAACATAAAATCTGTTTGAGATTAGAATTGTCCTCAAGCTCTTTTGGACTACAAAATCTGAAAATTGTATTAATTAGCTTCTTTAAAGCATTTAAAAACAATAAATCAGCAAATGCCTTTATTGAATCTAATGGAAGCACTTGCTAACTTAGTAGTCTGAAGATAATTTCATTCTCGAGGAAAGACAGCAGCAAGAAAGTAACAAACACGGTTTTCTGGAAAATCAAAAACGTCATAAGATATTTATCTCCTTTCCGTCAGTCTTCGTGATATAACTGGGTAGGACGTCCGGCTAGCAATCGGGAGGGCTGGTGTTCGAATTCTCACGTCTCCTGCATCGATAAACCTAACCATTCTACAACTCATAATTCCTGATTTCAACTTCTCAAAGTCTGAACGTCTTTACATAACCAAAAATTAATTATTAATCCTCGCCAAAAAGGGTAGAACATTTCAAGTTTACATCTACGAATGAAAATTCATGCTAGCCATCTGTCGTGCCACACTATGTTGTTTAATTAATTTTGAAAGACACAAAATTCGCGTATTAGATGGATTTAGCTAGAATATTCAATTCCGATCAGTATGACATAGAAATAAAACGCTATAAACGCTATTAGCAACAGTATTCTGATGCACTTTAGCTAAAAGTCCTCAATTATAGATGCCAACTAAAGGCTGTTAAATGCATTTATGGAAACATCGAGTGAGAAACCTAGTCAATATTTTCCACCTCCCCCAAAAGACCCTGATTTTTCCGGGTCTCACAAAAGCTTCCTTACTAAAACTTTTATAAGAAACAGCATATCTTTGTGCTTGTTCTATCGTTAGTGATATTTTTTCCGCCTAATGAGTAGTCTTAAATTCGCCTATCGCTAACATTTTGTGACGGCCAGCAACAGGTCAGGAACCTCTTCTCGATCAACACCCCCTAGACTTAACTCATATATTTAGAGGATGCTACCTCAATTCGTTCCTCTAGTGAGACAAGCATTTGGTTGTGGGTGTTAGACTAGATAGTGTCTGAAAGAAAATGATTCTCTTTCATCTATGATATAAGGGTCGTTCAAATGAAAGCGACAATACAGTTGGTTTGAGAAATGGTTTAATGACATTAATATAAATTAGTATACAAAGGAAAGAAGTAATACAGACGTAACAGATAGGCTAGAAAAAGTCACCTTGGTAAGTTGAAACAAATGCCCCAGCGTTCAACGAGATGACGGATATCCTGTGTGAAGAAGCTCGGGATTAGTTGTGGAACCAATTTTCAACGGCAGCTTCGACCTCATTATCGTCGGCAAACCACAGTTCTTTCACAGATTTCTTGAGCAGATCGAAGAAAATGTGATAGTTACGCGGCGAGAGGTTCGGGCTCTAAGGGTGATCTTCGAGAACCTCCCAGCGGAATTTCTGTAACAATGTTTGACTCGCCATAACCACGTGAGAACAGGCATTATCATGCAAGAGGGTAACCCCGCGTGAGAGCATGCCACGTCGGCGGTTCTTGATATTCTGTCTCAGTTTCTGCAATGTGGCACAGAACGTGGCAAAAGTGACAGTTGTGCCCGTAGATAGACATTCCAACTGTAGTGGGCCATTGCCGTCAAAGAAACATGACTTTACCAGCTCTAGTCGACGTGCCAGCCTTCTTCGGTATAAAGAGTGCCGCCATTCCATGCACATGCTTTTGATGGCTAGATCAAAGTGATGGCACCATGTTTCATCAGCGGCAATGATCCTTGAAAGAATTGGTTCCCAATTCGTGGTACCGCATAAAGTGCTGCATGGAAACAGACATGCGATGAATCTTCTGCTCCTCTGTCAAATGTTTTGGCACCCATTGGGCACAAACCTTGCGATATCGCAAGCTTTCACGCAGTATTGTGTGCACACTTCTTATAGACATTTCCTCCGCTATTTCTCGAGTGGTGATTTCCCGATTCATTTTCACGAGACGGTCCACATCGGCAACTGCTTCCTGGGTAATCATCACATGCGCTTGACCATGTCGTGGCCTGTCATCAGTACGGCTTCTTTCACTACGAAAATTCCTACACCATCGGAATACCGATCTGCATTTATACACTTCATGGCATATACATTTTGCATTTGACGATAGATTTCAAAAGCACTCACATTTTCTGCTGTTAAATATTGCACGACCGTGCGTTGACATCGTTTGGAGGCATCCATGGTGCGAACGATGCCTTTTAACGTGCTCCGACGCTATAATAAACGCATCTGGCGGGATCTGAGGATATCGCATGCACTTGCGGCAACTCTGCGCCTTCTATAAGAGCATGCATAGTCACCTTTCTCTTCAAACGGCGGAGTTATTACAGCAATGCCACTTTCATTTGAACGACCCTTATAGAAAGAAGTCAATAAAATGTTTTTATTGTGTATTAAAACATAAATATTGGTGCAAATAAAAAAGCAATATTAAGTCCAAAAATGCCATACTGACTTTCTTTTAGGCTACATTTACAAAGTCAATCTGCCTAAGAGATTAAATCATCTTCCACCGAATGGAAAAGACATCAAGTTGTAGCTCTTTTTACTCCCTAATGCTGGTCAAGACACTTTGTAAAATACGAGAACGTTTCTTTGACACAATGCGTATGCAGACGGTGATGCAAGTTTTATAGTGCTCGAAACAGCGTTCTATCTATATACAACAAGTTTCTCATTTACAAGTCCATTTTGCGTCCATTGCTATGTTATGCATGCCCTGTATGAACCTATTCATGTCGTTCAGACAGGAAAAATCTTCAGAGGGCTCAGAACTGCGTTCTGCGTCAAATTACAAACTCTCTGTGGTATGTAAGAAATAATAGGATTCACCAGGTGTCATGTCGCTCAGACATTTCTGCTGTACCCGTGTTCATTTATTTATTGCATATTCAATATTTAATGTGTTTACCTTTAATTATTTAGACATCATATTGTGAGCTAACCTATACCAATTTTATATTTAGTTATATTTAGACTTGTTTCGTCTTCTATGTACTTACCTTTAAAAAGCACCAAAGTTACTTGTAAGTTATCTACGCTTTTCTATTGTGTATTGCACTAATATTATGTTTTTAGCATCCACACCAGTTCGGCGGTTTTCTGGATTAACAGCTTACTACCATACTCATCAGGAACTATTTTCTTTTGCTCTATACTTATAAATAATGATCAAAAGATTAAAAAGAACTTAAATTTTCATTCTTATTATTTGAAGTATTGATTAAGAAAGTCTAATTGTTCGATTAGGGGTAAGGCCTCATACCTAGGTTACCCTGGTATGTACACCATTACCCAGAGAATTGTCTGATTGTTCGATTAGGGGTAAGGCCTCAGACCTAGGCTACCCTGGTATGTACACCATTACCCAGAGAAAGAATTCCTTCGTTTGTTGTAACCGCAGTCTGATTCTAAGCCCTTTCTTATATTATATATTAAATATAGTTCATAATGACAAATCCTTTATTGGCGGGATTGTCTGACATAATGATTTCCTTGCTTAAATTATAAATAGTTCTGAAATTTCTTTCCACATTTTCAAGATTTGAACGATGTGCGTAAATCAATATATTGTATTTGCTGGCAAAACACGGAATTTCCAAACTTCCCAAAATACTAAACGTTTTAAATTTTATTCTTCCATGTGTCGTGAGCTCTGACGGAATGAGGAAACATAAAAGTTGAAGCACGTGAAAAAATAAAGACTAAACATATTGCACACATTAAAAAAGTACAGTAAATAATTACATTGTCCGTATATGTATTATTATATTTTTATTCGTTCTTTAACTTTTGGAGATTATTGTATTTAATATTGTTTGAGAATAAATATTATGTTAGTAAATAAATCAATTACTTTAACAAAACAAATTTTTAGCCCAAAGGGACAATTTTCCCAGAAGAGCTATTAATTTCCTTTTGGCAATTTGCGTCGTCCACTATATAACGACGTTTCACTTTTCAAATGTTGCCACCAAATATACCTACATTATATTTAAAGAAATGAAATAATAAAGAATCTGCACGAATCTATGTATGGTTCTCGCATTGTGAGAAAACAATGGTATCTAGAGTCATCAAATTTTGAATAACGTAATCCTCCTCCGAATATGGGCATCTGGAAGCCCAAATTTAGGATTTGAAATTTGTTTTATAATCGATTTCATATTTTGTTAAACGTTAACGAATTTTTGATTGACAAACTCAAGGATTTCAAAGCGAGCAATGGCAACGTTGTACAGAAAGAACAAACATTTTTATCTCCAGCGCGCGAAACTGTGTATCGGAAATTCTAAAGATATGCTCATTTTAAAATCATTTTGCGACATTGCTCTTGAACTGAATTTTATGGTTTAAGTTCGAAGAACGTGATATTTAAAGAAAATGAAAAAAGAAACAAAGAAAGAAAAAGAAAACGCTCCTTTGGACGCAATTTAAAATCTGAAACCTTTCAGACTTTTTTTTTTTTTAAAGTCTGCATTAGGAAAAGAATTGCAAAAATTGCTATAATTTGTGACTGCGAAAATTGAAAATTGCAAATGTTTGTTATTACTCACATTGCTGTTTTCCCATGTACACAGCGATCTGTTTCCGTTAAAAAAAATCAGAGACTTGGTTAAATCGGCATCGGCGCACAAATTTTGATCCACATAAATCCAATCGTTTACGAAATACGACTTCAGAGAATACGAATAATGTGCTTATAGTGCCAAATTTTTGCAATTCTCTAATTCATCTTTAATTCCTAGAGCATTATTATTTAAATTGATAGCATAATCAAAAGAATTGTTTTAAGCATTAAAAACTGGATTCAGCATACGAAAATTAGAGTGCAATTTTTTTCAAAAGATCGTGATTATAATATTTTTGCAATTTTTTAATATATTTTAAACTGTGTTTGGAATTGTAAACTCTTAAAGGTGTTAGTCTAATCTGAAATTTTCAGTCTGCGGTTTAATTTATTAAATTATTTTACATGACTTCAAAGTGAACAGATCAAAATATTTTGCTAGAGATTTGAAGTTTTAAGTATTTTCAGAACTACATTTCTGTTTTATTTCTAATAATATTTAAAAATATTATATAAATTAATATCCTTCTGGACTTCGATTTGATAACTTTCGAGGTTAAAAAAAGTTGCCTTCCAAATTTTAAATGCCGATGACTATTAACATTGTTTACGGTGTATAAGGGCCCAGTTTCTCAGAAGTAATTACTATTCTACACAAACTGGATCCACGTTTTTGTGTTACTTTAAGCTTTAGATCACACCAAAGTTTACTCAACTATAATTCCAATTCCGATTATCGTCTGTATGTTTGAATGTGTTATTAAAATGCTTATTTTGGATAAAATGTTTCAGTTGTTCCAAAATCATGAATTCGATGATGAAATAATGAAACAAATTCTTTAATGTGATCTGCGTTGAATAAAATCGAAGTAATACGCAGACTGTGAGAACTAAAAGGCCATCATTTGATATTATGCTGTAAATAAAGCGACAGTTTCAAAGCCTACCGTTTAAGAAACAAAATTTTAACGATTAATGTACGATTTGATAAAGGCAGGAATTAGTTATTAAACCTACAGCTTAGTAACTAACTAAAGAAGAATTCGAATTCTTCGTTTGATATTCATAATTTGAAATGTTTTGAATTATCAATTGCAGTACCAGCCGCTTATAAAAATTCTTTCCGTTATAAATATATCTGAGTTTATTAAGGGTCTGAGTTTAATAGACGATGGTTTGTGTATTGCAATTCATCATATCCAGTTTTAAACTTTTCAAGTAAAATGGTAACTAACAATTACAGAGGCTGCTCGCACATTTTTTAGATGATTTTCATTGTATTTACAGAAATACTTTACCTAAAATTTTTGCATTTTAAATGTTCGTGATAACTCTTATTCTTTATTATCTTCCTACACCGTAATTTCGAAAAATAAAGCCTTTTATAGAGATAACCCTTATTCTTCACTATCTTTACACAGCGTAATTTTAAAACCAATAAATAGAGCCTTTTGTAAAGTCGGAAGAGGTATTTTACCCCATTTCTCTTGAATATCTTTCCAAAGTCCAAAGAGGGTTCTTCCTCAAAGGTTCCCTCGGACGTGAAAGGTTGGTGACCTGTACTCTAGAGCAGGGGTCTCCAAACTGCCGCCTGAGGGCCGAATCTGGCCCGCAAGCACTAATAATCTGGCTCGCCAGGGAATTCTTAAAAATAATTTTGAAAATTTAAAATAACAAATAACATACAATTAACTATTTTATATAACAGCCAATCTAGAAATGCGTTGCACTTACACGTTCTTTATAAAACACATTATAAGCATTATATAGCCCTTTGTAAATTTACAATGAGTGAAATATAGTAACACTATATATAAAAAATCTCATATGAACACAAATGGTTTTCTCATACGTCCTTTAAATTACACATATTTGTGATCGCACTTCATTTAAACTTATTATCTCGAATTTCATTAGGGATATATTTCTCATTCAATCAGTTCAGATCTCACTTCCCCCGACTAGGCAAAAATACATAAAAATTCAAAATATCTTTCAAACAAAGCAAGAGTTTAAAATGTAAACAAATGGCGACTTCGTTAGGCTTAATAGCACTTAAACAACTTACAAATTGTTGATAATTCTACAACATCTACTATAGTCTATGCATGTACATTAACTAAAGTCATAAAAACCTTAACCGGAATATAAGAACAACATAATTCAGTCACTTTTAAAGCAAAAAATGAGCAATTTACCAACATAAAAGAACTAAAAAAAAAACTGAGTTCATCGAGCTGGGTAACAGAGTGGGTATAAATAAATATGTACACTTTTGACGCAGCCGATTGCAAGCAAAAAGGGAAGGCCACAACTATATGTTATAGCAGTCCCATATACAAAATTTCAATGTTTTGAAGCTATTCGTTTTTGGTTTATGCGAGACACATACATACGTATAGACCGTATGTTTCGTGACGTTTATACGTCACGAAAAAAATCTCTCCTGAATCCATTTTATACTTTTGGGAAAAAGAATCCTTTATTCTTGCGCAACATAAAATTCAACAGAAAAATCACAACATTAATCGTCCGTGCAGATGTCAGACAAAAACAAAAATCGTTCAAATGGATTCGAGAGCGGTCAAAATGAATATTTTCGTTGAAATTTGGTATCCGAAATTTTTTGCAATTACAATACTTCCTCTACTTCGTACAAGGAAGTAAAAAGTACAAAATGTTAAAGTAAACTTTGAACAAAACCAATTCTGTGAGATTTAAAGAAATTAACATATTAAGTACTGACGCTAATGCTGACAATGTAATTACATTAAAGTATCGTTACAAGGAAGTACTTGTATTTCGTACGTGGAAGAAAAATTCTCATTGTACTTTTTACAAGAATAAAAGTTTCGTGTGTTACTTTACTTACTTTCAGAGTAATATTCTAGGTCGGTCTACAGAAATTTTCAGTAGTGATTTTATTTAAATCTTAATATGCTGTAATTTATTTTAATTTTGGAGATGGCCTTTTCACACAGAACCAAATATGAATTCCAAAATATAAAATACTTACGAGCGATTGTTTGCACCTGACCAAAATGTAAACAAAATGCGTTGATAAATTGTAACAACACGGACGTAAATCCATTGAAAAGCGAAAAACATACTAAACCGAAGAAATCTCTAATATTCTGGGACAAAAATACATTTTTACAAATGTTTAAAAATTGCTTTAAGAAATTTATGTTAGATGAAACTGCATGAAAGCCTAAAAAACAAGGCTCTTCGTAAGATCATAGCGTATAGATCCAATCACAAAAATCTCATTGCCTTGTTTAAAAACACGTATGCTGTTCCATCATAATTGCATCGCCGTGATGTGGTGAATTAGCTGGATCTTGGGCCTCGAAGATTCATGAAAGAGTCAACATGGCCTGCGGGCCAAAATGTTTGGAGACGTCTGCTCTGGAGGATTGTTTTTGTTAATCTTACGATAAGGAAATTCTGCCCGTCTGAAGTTCGGCGCCCTCAAAAAAGTCTGAAAGCAGATTTTCAGAAATACAGGAACCGGGGGTAGGAAAAGTTCGTTTTACACTGTTGGTCACCCAAATTGCAACACCAAGAAAGACAAGAGATATCACAACAAACTTTATTTAGTAGATAACATGTTGACCAAGTATCAAATGATTAAATTTATAGACTTCTGTGAAGTGTGGTTCCTTCTAGAATCAGTAGCCAGAGTAGCCGCTATTGTTGGAGATCACCGCTGCCACACGCCTCGGCATTGATTTAAAGAGACTTTGGATGTGTTCTTGGGCTACAGCAGACCAAGCAGCTTCCACACGTTGTCAAAGTTGATCTGGTGTGGCAGCTTGGGATGTAATCTGGGTATATCGTTCAGCAACCATGGACCACATGTTTTCTATCGGCGAAAGATCCGGAAAGCGAGCCGGCCAGGGAAGCAATTCAATCTGGCTATTGACGAAGAACCCGTGGACAATGCGTGCCACGTGTGGTCGCGCATTATCCTGTGAGCAAGCCCTGAAGGTAAGAAAGGACAACTGGCTCCAACACCTCGGAGATGTAGCGCTAACTGTTAACTAAGTACCGGCAATGCCTACAAGAGGAGTGCGAGAGTGATATCCAATACCGCCCCATACCATAACACCCGGTGCAGGACCAGTGTGGCGGTGCATAACGCAGGTGTTCAGCATCCTCTCTCCATGGTGTCTCCAAACTCGAATCCGACCATCGTGGTATTGCAGACAGAAACGTGACTCGTCAGTAAAGGCAATTTCATTCCATTCTGCCGTCCACATCCTTCTTTCACCGAACCATTGGCGGCGGATACGTCTGTGGTTATGCGCCAAGGGTAGACGAAGCAATGGACGTCTTGCGGACAGACCACTCTGCTATAAATGGCGTGAAATGGTACGCGCAGACACTGGATAATGCGTTACAGACTGAATGTTCTGTGCTATGGTTCGTGATGTGACTGAGCGATCCGTCACTGCTATGCGCACAATGTTCCTGTCATCACGTGAAGTGGTGCACTGAGATGGATGCGATCGAACACGTCGGTCCGTCGTACCCTCCTGCATCCAACGGTCACATATCCGCATTATAGTTGTTTGGTTTCGTCCAACACGACTACCGATATCCCTGAAAGATAATCCACACTCTCGGTAGGCTACTATCGAACTCGGATACTTGATGAAACGATGATCGCTGTTTACTACGAGGCATAATTGATCGTTTGTTTGAAAAAACCACAAGAAAAACATAATTGCCGAACTTGAAGTCGTCGAAAACTCCAAGCCTTAAATAGCGCTTTGAAGTGGCGCCGCGTCTGCGCTGAAATTCTAATCATTTGCATATGTCATCTCTACTAATGCATGCTGTAAATTTCATGTTATTTGCATGCTTCCTTCAGGGTGTTGCATTTAAGGTGGCCAGCAGTGTATTAAAACATTATATTCCTGAATGATAAAGTCACAGTCCACAATACGTTAATGGATGAACTAGGATAATCTTTGTTAGGTACAAGCAGGATATTCTGGCACTGAAGAATCAGTCTTTTGCCAATCTGAATTTTATAAGTGCCAATTTATCTATTGGTTAATATGTATTTGTTTTGGTTCTTGGAAATTTGAACGTAATAGGTGGCTGATTTTATTAACCACCGAGTTAAGTAAACGGTGGGTAGCGTATATCATGATTAAGCATACATAGAAAAGAAGACATCGATCTGTACAAATTCATCAATTTTTAAATGAGTTGGTATAGTAATGCAAACCAAATAAGCTCCAATTTTAAATGTTACAAGTTAGTCATGGATATTTTTCAATGATACGAAGAAATGAATTCCTTCTTAATAGTTAATAAATATAGTGTTTTTCATCCATAAACTTCTACTGAAGTTTTTATCTCCGATTCACCTGGAAAACATACAGCCATTGCATTAACAGTTATAAATTTTTTTTAAAGATTTTTCTTCTAAATTATAATTTCACCTTTACAGCATCGAAATATGAAATTAAGTATTCTACACACTGGGCAGATCTCCTGGACTTTCCGTTCAACAGCGAAGGAAATGTTTTAACATCCTCCTCTCTCACACCTACAACTAGTGGATCTCCAGAAAACATCAAATTTTCCTTCCCCCAAAACTCTCGCAGTATGACATATTATGTAGCACTCAGAGCTAAAGATGACAGTAATAACAATGGGCCTGTATCAAACATTGTTCAAGTTTACCTCAAAGCTTCACAGACAAAAGTGACCGAAGTTGAAATTTCTACCACAGCAATAACGCAGTCTCCAGAAGTTGTGGAAATTTCGACCATTAATGAAACTTCCACTCCAGTAAATTCAACAGAAACAACAGTGAACCTTGGGACAACAGCCAATTTTACAGATGATGATAACTCTACTGTTACTACAGATCAATCATTATGCGAAAACTGTCTCAGCAAAAATTTTGTAATTACGATTACCACCGGTGCAGGTGGAGGTATTTTACTTCTTATTATGATGATTAATATAATTGTGTGTTGTTACTGCCTAAGAAACAGACATTCCAAAGAGCCAGGAAGGTTGTCCAACAAAGCATCCATGAGAAGTCCATATAATTTAAATGTTGCTTTCAAACGAGAATCGCAATCGAGTTTCCAGAGTGATGACGATTTTGGAGCTTCCGTAAGTAGGTTAGATGACCAAAACGTCTATTCCAAACCTCATGACAGCTCAAATTCAGCTACCAGATATTCATACCACACATCTAAAAGCCTTCAGAATAAAGAAAATAGCCAGACATTAAACGATGAGTTGGGTTTCAGACTGGTAGCTGCAATGCCTCCATATGCAACTTCTTCACTATCACGATATGCAGCAAAATTAAATTCAAATCACAGAGATTCAGGAACTGAACCGAAATCCAGTTTAGCGCAACCTCAAGAACCTTCGACCATGATTAATGCCGAAGTTTACCCTCTTGGTGAGGTATAAAAAAAGAGAAAAATCACGAACTATACCAGAATTACGTATCATGGCTTCGCTTTTAACTGAAATGTTAGCTTAAAATTTTATTCAAAAAGCAATGATGATTTTGTTATTGCTGAAAAATTTTATTTATTTATTCATTAAATATTTTTGTTTAACCATTTCTGTACTATTTTTTCACATTAAATTAAGAAATTAGCCTTTTTTCGTTTCTATTTAATTCATGAAAAGTGCACAACAGAATTCTAAAAACAAAAATACGTTATCATTACTAAACTTTTACTTGATATTACTCAATATTTAAATAAAAATGTGATGTAGTGATGTTTATGATCAGCATTATAAATACAAAAACAGATTTCTGACCTTTTGCTCGGAAAAGAAATATCTGAATTTCATAGAGTTATGCAATAACACTTATGACTATGATGTTGAAGTCTTAATATCTTTGCTACTAATCACGAAAGTGATTAATAACCACTTCTAGAATAACAAAAATAATTCAAATTAAATTCGCAATATTTCTGTATCAATAAATTGTCTACCGATTTAACACCAAAACAAAAACGCTCATGTTTCTTTTTATATTAGCCTTTAAATATCCATAAAAGAGTGTTGAAAGATATTCTTAGCGTAAAACCCTTTTCAATAAACTACTCATATAAAAAAATGTATGTGTTTTTTCTATTTTTTTTTTTTTTTTCAAATAAATAAGACACAATTTTCCGTTTTTTCCCCCAATAGCTGCAGGATATGATGTATACATCACAGAAGATTGGAAAGATCTTCAAGATTCAATGCTTACAAAAATACTGCCACAGAAATTGCGAGATACTGAAGCTCTTAAACCACAAGAGGCAGGAGAGAAGGAACAAAGAAAATTCATTCTAGAAATGAAACCAGAACCCATTTTATACTATATAGCAGTCAGAGGTACAGATAATAGTAGTAATAAAGCAAAATTATCTAATGTAATACAAGTTTTTGTAGGAAAACTGGAAGATGGCACAAGTATCGACACTCTTGAAAACAACACCAAAAACTCCACAGACAGTCCAACAGAAAGTACAATGAAATCTCATTTATCAACGGATAATTTCCGCTTTTTCATACTTGCTGCAGCACTCGGTGCAGTCATCTTAGTTGTCATTTTGATAAACATTTTAATCTGGGTATTTTGCTTCAAAAAATATAAGGCTAAATGTGCCACCGACAGAGCAGCCAAAGATGTACCTGAAAACAAAGAAATACCACCACGCCATAAAAGTTCAGAGAATAGCATTCTAAATAGCGATTACGAAAAACAGCATGGGTATGTGAACAGAGCAATGATTCAATCTGCTTCTGGAACAGATGAACAATACAGAGAACTAGAGCACATCAGCGTAGGTAATCCATCAGTTTTGTATGGAAAAGTGAACAAAAAAGAGAAAACTAAAAATCTAACAAAAAGTAGATCTCAAGAGCATGAATTTGAAATGAGAAAATCTTTACACATGCATCAAAACGAAGAAGATGATTTAGGTCTTGTGTGAAAGTCACGCAAAGTTAACATTTTAATTTATTTTTTAATAAATATACATCACCATTCACATTATTCTTTGTCAGTTCAAAAAACAGAAACCTGTCTACATACTTAGCCGAAAGATAAGCATTAGCTGCAGAAATTTTATTGATAACCATTTTATAACCAGTCGGATAAATAAAATAAATTTATTAAAGCAGTGATCTCAAACTTTCAAAAAATGCTACCCTCTTAGTCACAACTTTAGTAGTGCCCCTAAAATGAAATGTCCTCAAATAAAGTTTTTTAAAATTTTTAACCACTTGGTTAATTCCATAGCTTGTCTTTAATCAGCTAAAGACATGTTTTTTAAGTATAAGTATCCTGAATTTGGCAAAGCTGTTTCAAGAATTCTTCTTGTACTTCTTTATCTTTTATTCAGAATCTTTTTGATAACTTAAAAAAAGTGTGAAATAGTCCAGAAAAGAATTCTTTTTTTTTCTGCGATTTGTTTGAAGTTTCCATACCAAATTTGGTCTAGTATGCTATATTAATTTTCTATGATCAGGAAGAGCACCATTTTCTCACTTTTCTGCTGAAAATGGCATCATAAAGATGAAAGCAGTCAGCAATTTGAGGAAATACATTCAATCTTCTGAAACCAAAAATCTATTACGGGTATTTTCGTGAAAATGTATTCAAGAGATTCATTTGAAAACTATTTAATAATTTCTTTCTTTTCTTGGAAATCTTGTGCACTAGAATGAAATCTCCCAGTTTACAATTAAACCTAAGACATTAAGTGTTCTTTTAAATCATTCTAAATTTTCCAAAGATCGAACAATAAAAAGAGAGATGTTGACCCCATTATTACAACAATTAATGCAAAGTTGACAGTACCTTCTAAGGCACTGGAGGTAAAATCACTATTAAAATTATATAGAAAAGCAACCTTGGATTGGTACAGATTTGGAATGAGAAAAGGAAAAATTCACCCTCGGCCAAGTGGTTAAGACAGCTGATTGGGCTTTATTCTAGGCAAATGGACTGCTGCATAATTAATTTCTATGGTTCTTTTCCATGTGTAATGTGAATACATGAAGCTTACTTTCAGAAATTTCTTCATGAAAGCATTCTTCCACTTACACAAATAGCTCTCAAGTGCTTTGCCATTTTCGAATAACCTAAAAACTTGAGCGATATGCATGCAACTGTTTGAACACCACTAAGGTTAAATTTTCTTTATGTTCACCCATATACTCAAGTTTGAAAAAATTGCAACACACTACTGGAAATCATCAGATCAGAAAGATATTTACACTGCATATTGCTAAAGTTAATAGAATTAAATGATTAAACTTTCAGACGAATACTATAACACTACTTATACTTTCTCAAGCTTCATTAACAAATATAATACCTTCTATACTTGTGGAAACAACTGAGAGACTTTGGATATGTCCGTGGTGTATTGCTAGCAGGTTGATTTGATACGGATACATAAATCATTGTTGCTAATTGCTGAAGAACAATGATGTGCCGATCACCAGGTGACCATAACCATATGTTCATTGTAATAGTTAAGCCTAGAAAGAAGCTGTAACTGCTGCGTTGCAAAGAAGACCTTTGACATCCTAAGCAACTTATAGAGGGCAGTTTCATGTTGGAATATACTAGCTCCAGTAATGCTTTACAGATGTATATGATCATACTGAAAGACATACTGCAGCAATATCTTTTAATGCATATTTGGCTATAATTTTATTCTAGGTTACATGTGGACTCGTCAGAAAAAAAAATTATCTGTTGCAACTATGTACAAGCCATTGTCTGTGATTATGTATCACCATCCATTGTAACCTAATTCATCAATGGCTTCATGGTCACGATAATCATCTGCAAAGGTATGCTTGCAAATGTCTATGTAGCAGATGCTATTGAACTATGAAAGCAGATGTTGCTGTATCTGTAGCAATGTTCTAATGTCAGGTTGCGCACTGTACTTACAAGATTTCAATTATTTCGTTTTTTTGTCAGACCATTTCTTTCATATGTTATGACATATACATATGTTTATATACATATGTTTACATATGTTTCTTTCTTTTGTTATGGTGTTATAATCTGAATGAACAACAATTTTGCGGTACAAAGACCTTCTCATGCAAACCGATATTCATCCTTCCCAGAACTCTGCAGTTTATAATGTGGTAACTTTTGACATCAGAGGGAGTCACACTACTACAGGACATTTACCAATTCATTACCTAATGTTACATCTTCAGCAACCTGCAATTTATAGACTTTACCCAAACTTTCAAAGATATGCTGTTGAGCCCAGGCATGATACCCATTCATTTTATATTTTAATCATCTCCATAACAGATTCTGCTTTGCATTTCTTGTACACTCAGTATAATCTGCTAATGCCTTCACGGTGATGCATTTTTCATAAATATGGATGCATATATATATTTGTATATTAAGCATTGTGTACCCATAGTTTTGAAACATTCCATTTTATATTTATCAGATTGCTTACTCTCATCATTATTCAGGTGTTTTTTTTTCCCCTTTTAGCCCATAAAAAGAAGGTCTGGGTAAGACGACCTTCATAAAAAGAAGGCCTGGGCTATGAAAACCTGTTACATTTTATATACTCAAGATCGTTTCATTATATTTTATATATTTACTACATATACACCAAATAATACCATGAAGTTAATAAAATAATAAAATGTATTTTTCTGTTTTTTTTATATATACACTCACGTTTGTGAAAATTGCAACACCAAGAAGGAATCGTCATAATTGAATGCAATTTAATACACAGTTGAGTGGTAGTGGTACAAATAAATGATTAAATGTTCAAAGCAAACAAACAAGAAGAAGAGATCAGAATCAGTATTTTGTGTGGCCACCACGCGCCGCAATAAGTGCTGCTACACGACGTGGCATGGAGTCAAACAAAGTTTGAATGTCTGACTGAGGAAGAGCATTCCATATCGTTTGTACGCGTACCCAAAGTTCGTCTGCAGACGCAACAGGACGAGGATCACGAGCAAGACGCCGACCAATGACATCCCACACATGTTCAATTGGCGACATATCCGGGGAACACGCAGGCCAAGGAAGAAGCTGTACCTGCTGCGCTGCAAAGAAGGATTTAACAATCCGAGCAGTATGAGGGCGGGCATTGTCCTGTTGAAATACAGCGCCTGGCAAGCTTTGAAGGAAGGGAACAGCTTCGGGCTGTAGAACTTCACGGATATACCGGTTGCTGTTCAGATTGCCCACAATTCGTAGCAATTGAGATCGTCTATGATATGCTATGGCGCCCCAGACCATAACTCCGGGTGTTCGTCCACTGTGGCGTTCGATAATGCACTCCGGAAGGTGGCGTTCACCGGCATAGCGTCTGACACGAATGCGGCCATCATGGTACCACAAATTAAAGCGGGATTCGTCAGAAAACACGACATGCTGCCAATCAGCACGCCAGTCTCTATGCTGATTGGCCCATTGTAGCCGCAGGCGGCGATGGTCGTGCGTTAGGGGGATCCTGTATAAAGGAGTCCGTGCGCGCAGTCCACACTGCAGCAGACGTCTACGAATTGATGAAGCACACAATGAAACACCTGTAGCTATTGACCACAGTGCTGCCAATTGTCTAGAGGAAGCTGTACGGTCCGTCCGCGCCATGCGGACCAGGTGTCTATCATCGCGAGCTGACGTCACATTTCGGGGTCCACTCCCGGATTTCCGAGTTGTCCGACACTCGTCCGTCCACTGCTTCCAAACGCGCATCACTGTGCTGCTGTTACGCTGCACACGAGAGGCTACTGCACGATACGACAATCCAGCTTCACGAAGGCCGATGATTCTCCCTCGTTCAAACTCTGTAAGTTGTTCAAATCTCGCTCTCTTTCGTCGACGAGGCATAAGTACAGATTGAGTTAACGTTTACCACTAGCAGATAACCACCGATAACCATACACGCCTCGCTACAGCCGTCTATTTATTCGGATCCATCAGCCGTTCAGAGGGCGCTGCTCAGCATACGCATGCGCTACGGATTTGCAATTCTAATCATTTGCATATCATGCGCTACTTTGCATTTCCTGAAAATTTCAGCTCACTCGCGTAAGTCCTTCATGGTGTTGCAATTTTCACAAACGTGAGTGTATTTTAGTGTTATTTTTAACAAATTAGGATATTACTTTTTATTTTATACATTTGCTTCAAAACAGTTATTTATGACCGCATATACATATTTGTAAAAGAATTTTTTTAAAACAAAATATAATCATTAGCTGCTCTGGTTGTCCCTTTCATTAAATGTGCATGCGCTATCTAACCATACTAGCCTATATGTTTAAGATAGAAATTTTTTACTATGCTTTAATATTTTCCTACACTTAAATATAAAAAATATATTAAAAACAAATAAAAATGATTATCACAAACAAAACAAGGCTAGCTTTGGTTAGATTGCACATGTACATTTGATGAAAATGTACTACACTGCACATGGCCTAATATGTGTAAATAAAAAAATTCACTACAATAAATAAGACAGGCTATTGTAGCTGTCAATTACACTTTTTAAATTCTTGTATTATTTCAAAAGAAGATTTTAAACTCTTTTTGTAATTAATAACATAGTTTACTCACAAAATTTAAAAATTAACCTTTTAATGTGGGTTATAGAGACCAATTTTTTAAATAACAAAGCATTAAGTCATTTATTCAATCGGCAAGTAGAAAAATGATTCAATACGTCCTGCCATTTCTGGCTTTGCATTAACTAGCAAATTTCAAATTTCCGTAGTGAACTAAATTGCTTTGATCTTTATTTAATGAAGTGAATATGTGGGGCATATATATCTTATCTATAGCTATGCCAATGCATACCACTGATATGTACAAATAAATATTTCTCACTGAAAAAATATTCAGTATCATCCTTTCTTTTTCATATACAAGAGTAAATACTTCTCATTATTAAAAGAAAATTAGTTAAATTCTTTTGATAACTTGCATGTTTTTAAACTACAGAGATGAATGCTTATGTCATTTTTTTGGTTTTAAGCTCAAATCAGAAAGATAAAAAGTTTAGATTTATATTTCTTTCTTTGCATCCAGAAAATGAATTTCATGCAATTCCACTATTAAATTTTTTTGGGGAGGGGCACTCTTTCTAAATATTGTTATTGAAGAATGAATGCAACATTTGTACAGAAATATTTCACATAAGAAAACTACAATAAAAATATCCTTTATTTGATTTATCGTATTTGCAATATAATATTACATGAAGAATTACTTTTAAAAGTAGTGAAAAACATAAAAATTTAGTATAACTATCAGATCATCATTGAAAGCCAAGCAATTATAAGTATAGTTCCACCATATGGAGTAAATCTCACTATAGATTTGTTTCCTGTTAATGCGTATGCATAACATGTTCCACAAAACCCAAGCATTCCAATAGAAAGTAAAGAGCCAACCTATATGAGAAAAATTAATGGCAATAAATAAATAAAACATCTGTTATAAATAAAGTTTTCAGTATGTTAGTAGTACAAAGTATTTACTATGTTAGTAGTACAAAGTATTTAGTACAAAGGAATTACTGTCAAATAGTGGTTGATGACACCCTACAGATTTTATTTTCTAAATAAAATGTAAATTTTTATTGCAAAATTCAGCAGTAGTTTTTTACTTTATACAGTGAGATAATTTATTCAAAAATATACATATATATAATTTCCTGCATCAAGAATTAGAGAACAGAAAAACTCAAATTAATTTTATTTTTAGATTTACCTTTTTTACTCCCTCCTCTGTTATTACACTTTAATAGCACTATTCATCAAGAATCATATGTAACTTCAACAAAAAACTTAATTTGTTGATTAATAATATACACTGCTCAACACTAAAAATGCAACACCAAGAAGGAGTGGTCAGAAAGTGATGAAATTTGGGAAAAAAAAAAAAAAAAACAGAGACAACAAGCAGCAATAAGTGATCTTTATTTCAAAATGATAGTCAGAATACAGAGCGAGAACGGCGTCAGCTCAGTAGGGTGTAAGACCACGACGGACAGCCATGCACGAAGAAACACGTCTAGGCATAGAGTCAATAAGAGAGCGGATGATGTCCTGAGGGATGGCTCTCCATTCCCTTCAACCATTTGCCACAGTTCGTCTTCTGAATAAGGCAGGGGCAGAGTCTGCAAACGGTGGCCAATCACATCCCACACATGTTCGATTGGTAACAGGTCAGGAGAGTACAGTAGCCAGGGAAGCATCTGTATACCTTGCAGAGCATGTTGGCAGATACGAGCACTGTGTGGTCAGGCGTTACCCTGCTGAAAAATTGCATTACGCAGCCCCTGAAGGTAGGGGATTGCCACCGGCCGCAGTACATTATCCAAGTACTATTGGGCCGTCATAGTGCCCTGAATACGAACTAGAGGTGTCCTGAAATTGTAGGCAATAGCGCCCCAAACAATTATGCCACGTTGTTGCGTGGTGGGGCGTTCCACAGTTACTGCTGGATTAGATCTGTCTCCACGTCGACGCCACACATGTATGCAGAAACTGTCACTCGATAAGCAGAAGCGTGACTCATCTAAGAACACGACGTTTCACCATTTTGTCATCCACATCGCTCTAGCACCATTCTAAACGTTGGCATCTATGCTGTGGGGTCAACGGCAGTTTTCTTAACGGATGCCGTGAGTGCAGGCCACGTTCAACCAATTGACAGGAAATGGTTCTTGTCGACACGGGAACATCCAGGGTATCTTGCACATGCTGCAGAATCGTGGTACAAGTGACTTGCAGGACCTTGCAGCTTGTCGGCAGATGCATTGATCCACGCGTGCTGATGTGACTCTGGCTGCACCTGCACCCCTCCTTCTTCCAACCATGTTCACCATAGCCGATGCACAGTGCTTGCATCCATGTGGGTATCAGCTGCGATTTGACATAAGGACCAACCTGCCCTTCTCAGTCCGATCACCATACCCCTCATAAAATCGTCTATCTGCTGGAAGTGCCTTTGTTGACGGCAGCCTGGCATTCTCTCCTATTACACGTATCCTCTGGGACAAAAACCAACTTTCTTCGATGATTCATCTGGCAGAAATAACGACATGAATATTGCCCATTCTGCACATTCCACATCATTCACATAACTCAGTGATGTGCGTCTACTCTAAAATTTGCATAAATTTCTGACCACTCCTTCTTGGTGTTGCATTTTCAATGTCGAGCAGTGTATTTCTCTGAGTATGCCTTTATGATTTGAGTTCAATATTTCATACTCTAAGGAAAAATTTTTTTCTTACATTTCTACCCACAGCTGAGGAGCAGAACTATAACTATTTAATAACATCAAAAACAACATGATTTCATGGGATTTCACACTGCAGTATATTACATCAGCAGTTCCCAAACTGTGTTCTTCAGAGCTCTAAGAGCTCTGCTTGCACTTCACAGCGGCTGTGATCTGTGGCTGCTCCAAGAAAATAAAAATTGATGAAATTAGAGAATAAGATACAAAAAGTACACTCAAAAAAAAAAAAAAAAAAAAAAAAAAAAAAAAAAAAAAAATTATATTTGGAACACATCGTTTGCTATATGACTCAAGATATAATCGTGTTGTTCATAATACAAATGTTTTCAATCTTATAACACATCCCCTTTCCTCACACCCTAACAGTAGAGAGGGCCAACTGTGCAAATGTTGCCTGTTAGAGAATAAGATATAAAAAATATAATCAAAATAAAAAAAAAGAAATTATCTTCGGAATACATTGTTTGCTATGTGACGCAAGATATAATCATGTTGTTCACAATACAAATGTTTTCAACCTTATAACACATCCCCTTTCCTCACACCCTAACAGTAGAAAGGCCAAATTGTGCAAATGTTACCTGTTGCTAATTTAAATTCAAAGCTTTCATATGATGATGCTGGATCTGATTTATAATTCTTTTGACTAATTCTCTTAGACAGATCAAGTACGGGATGTATGTTTTAATATACATTTAACATTTTATACACAGTACTAAAACATTTGAATTACAGTAGTTAAAATTTGCAGTTTTAAAATGGTCTTCATAAATAGTGAAAATAAAGAAAAAAGAAATCTTTCAATTTAGTTTCTGCACCTGATCAGACATTTTTGATTACATGATGGCAATAACTATCACATCAATAGAATATTTAAGTTTTTTCATCATACTGCTGATCATTTTATTATTGTAAAGTGTTTTAACTTAACTTAGCCAAGAATTGGGAGAGGAAAAAAAACTGTTTTTAATCACAAAGTGAGAACTTGTAGGCTCTTTAAAGGTATAGTTCTTATAAACAAGCATTCCATGTAACTGAAACCAGTGATTCAGCCTTTTTTATATCATCTATTGCATTCCCTCATCTAATTTGCATGTAAAATGCAAAAAAAATCAACAAATACTGCTTTGATTGACACAAAATTCGGCAGGAAAGTAGAATATATATTTATACATAAAACAAAATCAATAATTATATACAGAAATGAAAACAATATTAAATTTTTGTAAGTTATCAGCTAATGACATACTGGAGACATCAACAGAATTATGTATAAAGTAAAAAAAAAAAAAAGCATAAAATGAAAATGAAAAAAAAAAAAAAAAAGACATTAATAGGGTATGTGATCCCTCCTCATCTGTATACAAAGTTTGACCTTGTGACGATGCTTTGAATTAGGTGGTCAACCACCACAGAATTAAGCAATCGCCATTCTTCTTGTAGAGCAGTTTCCAGCTCAATAAGAGTGGTTGGAGATGGGAAATGTGAAGATACAGCATGGTTGAGAGCATCCCAAAGATTTTCAATGGAATTAAGGTTGGGCAAATATGCTGGCCACGCCATACGCACAATCCCTTCACTCTCCAGGTAGTCATCGATGATGTCAGCTCTATGGGGATGTGCATTATCATCCATTAAAACAAAAGTAGGGCCAACTGCTGCAGCGTACAATCTCACAATGAATTCTAGGACTTCGATCTCAATAACCGGACAGCCGTCAAAGAACCCTGTTTAAAGATGTGCAGGTTGGTGTGGTATACTAATGCAATCCCTGCCCACACCATAATGCTTCCGCCTCGGAATGCGTGATGTTCGGTGATGTTTTGGGACCAATTGCGTGTTTGTTGTTCAGACCATATCCTTATATGTTTGTCATCTGGCTCCAGAACAAATCTTGACTCATCAATAAACATGACATTGCCCCAGTCAGACACATTCCAATTGACAAGTTCCGGGCACCACTGTAATCGTGTCCCTCTTAATCGGACGTATAGAGGAACACAAACTCAAGGTACACGGACATACAGTCCACTCATATGTAATCTTTGGCATACAGTAGCTATAGATATCGCCTTACCAATGGACGCTGTAACCATAGATGTCACACGTGTGGAGGTCACTCTGCGATTCCGCTTGGCTAGAATAGCAATATACTGATCATCTGCGGGGGTTGTAACCCTTGAGCGACCGGCTACGGACCTTTGGACAACTGTCTGTGTGGTTTGGAATTATTTCCATAAACGTGAAATTACAGAATGATGAACGCCGAAGAAAAGAGCAACATCTGTGATCGACTGCCCTGCTTCAATGCGCCCCACAGCACACTAGCGCTCAGAATCTTCCATTCGTCTTCTGGAAGTCATAAAAACACGTATGTCTTGAAAACAAATTGTACAAAAGTTTTAAACACCTTCTATTAGCACTTACAATGAACTTCTGTAACCGTTCATAAAGCTGGCTTCTTATAAGACTGCCTTTTTTGCATATTTCTTGACATGAAAGCGCGAATGGCTGCTACCTAACATATTTGCATACTTCCATCTACCTTTGCAGTGAATTGCATCCTCTTCAATTCTGATTGGCTTCCAGAAATTAGTATTTTCCTCCCCGTGCTTACCTTTTGGAAGTGAGTGCACTACTATATTTGCATCACAAAATTGAAAGAATCTGATTCCATTGACAGGATGATAAGCAAGAAAATGAAGATCGAAAGGTAAAGATTACACAGATGGATAGTTGTTTTCGAATGCCTTCTAACACTTTGCCAACAAGTTTCTGATAAAAAAGCAACAAGCCTGAGGAGATGATAAAAAGGTAGCTGAATGAAATAAAAAACAGAATAAGCCTTTTAAAGAAATGTATGGATTAATTGTGATCTGACTAAGGTATATTTTTAGCAGTTCAAATGATGGAAAGAAAAGAAAAAAAAAAAAAAAA
>KK115666.1:193476-207342 GCA_000611955.2 Stegodyphus mimosarum
TCTGCCTTAGAATAAAAACCTGAAACATAAAATTACATAATGTTAAAGGAAGAAAAAAATTAAATATGCACAAAAGTGTCAAGTATTTAAAATATTTTGTCACATTTTTTATAACTTCATTTCATTTATTGCGTAAATTTTATATAATTTCACACACACACATACATATATATTGGGTTGGCAACTTGCGGATTTCACTCATAGATGGCTTCAGTTGAATTTTTAGGTTTGCAAACGTAGTACAAATGTAGAACACATTTTGTTATTTGATAGTTGGCAATTCAACTGTGAATCAGTAAAAAAAGGTTTTTGATCGGTTGCATAGTTTTTGTTTGGCGTTCGTTGAAAAATGGAAAACCAAAAGGAACATTTTCGTCATATTTTGCTATTTTATTTTCGCAAAGGGAAAAATGCATCGCAAGCTCATAAAAAGTTATGTGCTGTTTATAGTGACGAAGTCTTAAAAGAACGGCAGTGTCAAAATTGGTTTGCCAGATTTCGTTCTGGTGACTTTTCACTCAAAGATGAAAAATGCTCTGGTCGTCCAGTTGAAGTTGATGATGGCCTAATCAAAGCAAAATTCGATTTGGATCGTCACAGTACAACACGTGAGATTGCAGAGAAGCTTCATGTATCACACACATGCATTGAAAATCACTTAAAACAACTTGGCTATGTTCAAAAACTCGATATATGGGTTCCTCACGAACTAAAAGAAACGCATTTAATGCAATGCATTAACAGCTGCAATTTGCTAAAGAAACATAATGCAAATTATCCATTTTTAAAACGACTGATAACTGGCAATGAAAAATGGGTTGCTTACAACAATATCGAGCGGAAAAGATCGTGGAGCAGGCCAGGTGAACCAACTCAAACAACATCAAAAGCTGATATTCATCAAAAGAAGGTTTTTATTATCAGTTTAATGGGATTACAAAGGAATTGTCTACTTTGAACTCTTACCACCCAACCGAACGATCAATTCTGATGTCTACATTGAACAACTAACGAAATTAAACAATGCAGTTGAAGAAAAGCAGCCAGAATTGACAAATCGAAAAGGTGTTGTATTCCATCATGACAATGCAAGGCCACACACATCTTTGGTCACTCGGCAAAAATTATTGGAGCTTAGTTGGGATGTTTTGCCACATCCACCATATAGTCCTGACCTTGCACCATCTGATTACTTTTTGTTTCGATCTTTACAAAACTCCTTGAATGGTAAAAATTTCAATAATGATGATGATTTCAATTCGTACCTGATTCAGTTTTTTGATAATAAAAACCAGAAGTTTTATGCACGTGGGATTATGATGCTGCCTGAAAGATGGCAAAAGGTCATTGATCAAAATGCCCAATACATTACAGGATAAAGTTATTTAGTTCCATGAAAAAAATGTCTTTGATTTTCTAAAAAAAATCCGCAATTACTTAGTTGCCAACCCAATATATGTAGAGAGAGAGAGAGATGATTATTTACTTATTACAAAGTTTTTATTTATTTTACCTTATATACGATATTGTTGTAATTGCAAAAATAGTTTTAAGAAGTAAAAATGAGACTGAAATTCATAAAGAACAGTGAAACAATGGATGATCACTTGTGGTCTAGAAAGCTATCAATTGATGAATATTCAGCAAAGCTAACGGAAACTAACCCTCATCCAAGGTGTAAAGGGAAATGGTCACTTAAATCTGTCATTAATCATGCTTCATGCAGTTTGCCAAGCGAAAAAAATCAGACAAATGGGATCCCCAAGAATACATAAGAGGCCAACAAATTGTAATATTAGGAATCTGTTCTTCACTATTACAACAAGAAAGGAGCTATTACTTTTTGATTATATATCTACTGCAAAAAATTATACAAACTGTTACAACCAGAACTTCTTTTCTGAAAAGATTCCAAAACAAGGTCTTTCAACAGATTCAGGCTGGGAATAAGTTGAATTGTTATTCAGATGCTCATTTGGTCATGGCCAGGCAGTTATAAGTTTATCAACATAATACCACAAATAAAGATAGAAATAGGCAGGATAAAAGAATTTCACCATTGGTCACACAGGTGTACTTCAACCATACTAATTGTGCAGCTCTGCCCCAATTTTGGTGATGATCATACACTATAACTTGTTAGGCCAATGTCAAATCATCCTCTCATCTATTAAAAAAGGACACAATCATAAGATTACTGAAACAGCATTTGACAATAATCATATCACTTTCTCACAGATTTAGAGATCTGAAAACAACTTGGCTGAAAGACTTTACCTCAAAATATTATTTTCCTCACAGTCTATCAAGGCATTACCATTTTTGCCCTTTATTGTGTTAATTCATGCACACAACAGATGGTTTAGTAATCAGCAAGCTCTTTAGTGAAATTAAAGAATATTTTTAACTCTAAAATTACAGTTCTGTGGTACTTTTATGATGCCAAAATATAGTAAATTCACATGTTTGCTATTCTGATCAATAAAAAGAATCTAAGATAACTGAATTGGCACCTATTCTCAAAAATATAAAACTTTTCAAATAACCTCATACTGTGAAGATGAATGTAAACTTTATTTGCATTAACTCAAACATTAATGCATGATTACCTTGAATTTTAAACTTATTAGGTTACTGAATGATAAGTTAAAAGACAAACACACTACAAGACAGAATATAAATAAAACAAATTTAATTGGGAGAGAAACATACTAGTGTAAAAAAAAAAAAAAAAAAAAAAAAAAAAAAAAAAAAAAAAAAAAAAAAAAAGCAACTTCAGATCAGCAAAGGTTTTGAATAAAATTCTACTAAGTTCAAGGGAGATCAGTATCAGTTGCACTGCAATGTCTTCCAAAATTGTTGAGAACAGCACACACCCTTTTTTTAAAGAGTTTATCAACAAAACAAGAATAAGGTTTATATTTAGGATTTCTTTTTGAGACCTGATCTCAATTTTTCTTAAAAAAATTTTAGAAGTCACAGGCAAGAAGCACATTTTCTCTCAGGACATATATCCAATGGCTACAAATGAAAATTAACCCCTGAACCAACTAATGCTTAACATTAAAAAGTAATATACCAGAAGCAATACATATAAGTATATAAATAAACAATAATAGCATTTTGATGCTTTTATTGTTGCTAATTGTATAATATATAATTATATTTTTTGTAAATAATATGAGTACGTAAAAATCAATTACTCAAAAACTGCCAACAAAAAATTCAGCAATCAGATTTGAAATCAGTGCACAAAATATTTAGTGTAATATCTGAAGTGCCTGAAATATAAAATACATCCCTCATTACAACTTACAAATATTCTGCTCATTAACTTAATTTGTTATAAAGCAAGCATATCTTTTAAAAATATTTCAGAAATAATCACATTTCAATACCTGTCATTGAAGGAATATGCAGTTGTGAAGCTACAAATACATAAGGTGAAACTATTTGATAGATTGCTTGGAATCGGTCACAAGAAAACATCTATGCTACTAACCATAAAGATACAGTTAAAGTAATAATCTTGAAAATTAAATAAGAAAAATACTTCTTGCAGCAGTTAAAACTTCTTAAAATTTCACTGGATATAATCCAAAATTTATTTTATTATATTAATCAAATTTGGATGAATCTAATGGGAATTATAATTATATTGAAACATCTGGAAAACAGGTTGAAAGTAGTTCAAACAAGCCATAATTTTCTGCAGGCTTCATCCAAAATACAAGAGAACTTAATTATCATTTGAGTGTGGAAAATTACTCAGATAAAATACAAAGTTCAAAATCTGAATGCCCAATATTTGAAATGATCTAATATCCAGATCACTGGCCAAATCCCCCCCCCCCAAATTAAGAATTTATTTTTCTTTATACAGTTTAGGAAAGGAGATAACTCAAGATAAAGTATATATGCCATAAAAGTGATTTTCCTCCTGACTAACTGAGATTCCTGTATATTACTTTCAAACACCTGCAGTCTTAGCAATCAAACCATGTCCAATGACAATACATGATTGACATTTTATTGATATCCAAGACAATACTCTCAGCCCTTGAGTGGTTGTGGGAGGGGTTAGAATTTTTCTGTCTGACCTAAATAATAAGCAAAGCCTCAAGACATATTTATTTGGAGTGGGATGCTGCTCATGGTTTTCTTTTATTGGAATAATTACAGGGAAGACAGAAAGAATTAGATTCTGAAACACAGTTTTAATATTGCAAACTGTACACTTTTTTAACTTTCTAATTTCATCCAGCTTATTATCTTTTGCAGGCCACTTTTATAACAGCTATCTTATCAAAATTAAAGTTTGAATTTTTTATTATCTTGAAAAGCTATCTACACTCACTTCAAAAGTTAAGCACGGAGAAGAAAATGTTAATTTCCGGAAGCCAATTTGCTGCAGAGGTAGATGAAAGTATGCAAATATGTTAGGAAACAGCTAATCGTGCATTCATGTCAAGAAATATGCAAAAAAGGCAATTTTATAAGAAGCCAGCTTTATGAAGGGTTACAGAAGTTGATTATAAGTGTAATTTCTGTTTATGTACAAACATAAACAGAAAAAATAAACAACCTTAAGGCCCTTAAAGGAGTAACCTTAGACCTTGTAACCTTAGGCCCTTAAAGGAGTAAAGCAGAGGTATCTAACCTTTTGGCTTCATTGGGCCACAGAAGACGACGAGATATTTTGGGCCATAAAAATTATTTCTAATGCCAGTGGCAGCTCATGACCTCCATTATAAGTGAATCATACCATTTGATAGGTTTCACTGAAAGTTTTTGGATTCGCTTAAGTTTGACCGCTGAAAGAATTCTTGAATTTGACCTCCAGGAGAGAAATGTGCACATTTGGCTGCATTAGTTCAAATTTCCTCAGTATGTACTACATATAAAAAAGCACATACACAGAAAATTTTTTATTAAATCAATAATTCACTTGATTCATATGATGAGCTGCCATTGCCTAACACTAACGACACCATCAGCAATGCATTTATGGGAAACAGCCAGTCGCCTCTCTTTTCGACCTACATCAGAGCATATCTGTGATTGTCGACATACACTGGTGAGGGTCCGAATGTACAAGAATACAATGTTATATTCGATCTTTCACTGACGTAGTTGGTGAATGTTGACATTCTATGATGAAAGTCGACATTCTCCAATTTCGATCTTTCACAGTAACATGCACATAAGATAAAAAATATGTAAATAAAAATTACGATTTAAATTAGCAATTGCCATTAATTACTCATTTTAATTTGGGTGCTTTCCCTCTTTATTCTAAAAACAGTAATAACTTTTCTGGACTGCATCATTTCTAGATTAAACCTATTATATGACTTTAACATGACGATTATGACATAGCTAATTTGGAACTCAACTCAAAATTTTTAAAACCTAAACATTTCTCTTAATAAGCTGCCATACTGAATGATTGCACACTTTCTGTTCCTCGGCAAAATTAGACTATTGCTTGCTACTTTCTTGCTATCGCAACAATATTAAAAATGTAAATATTTTGGAAATTGGTTAAGTTAGAATACCACGTGAAATGTGGCATTATATTTTTAACTGAAATAAAAAGTGAATATTTAATCAGCTTTGGCTGCCAAGTTTTGCCTACTAAAGCTTTATGATGAATGCAGCAACGAGTAAATTTAATTTCAAGTGTGACTTTCTTTGGTTAGTCTATATTTTAGGGTACCCCTTGGACTACTGTCAAGTTGTTATTTCCTTTATGGTAACCTGAGTAGTTGAATATTATGGAAACCCAGTTATGATGTGATTGGTTGTAATGCATGATTGCAGTGATTATGACTAATGGGAAAATATTTTGAGGGCTTATTTAGGTATGGATATTGGTTACAAAGTACGTTGCTTATTTTGTGCTTTACACCGTAAAATGCCTACTGGTGGTAAGATCAACCGTAAGTTTCTATACACTTTGGAACAATCGGCGAAGAAAACATTCATTGACTGCTGTGTAAATGAAGATATAAATGGCTTCATTCACCTCTCAGTAAAATATGCAGCGAGATTTTAGGATTTTGAAACCGGAGTTCATATCAACACTGGAAGGTATATGGGGTGTAATAAAAACAGATTTTCAAAAGAAATGCTACAGACAGTCTGAAGGATATTTTTCATTTTTACTTTTGTGAATTAATGTGGCAATGGCAATATACAAATTCTAGTTTAGATAATTTTAAATAGTTTTTGGATGCTGTTAAGGAATTCTGTGTGCCACACATATCGAAGAAACAGAAATTTTTAAGTAAGGTACGTCAATATTTCCTTTTTGTACTGCATAAATAACATGTATTTCCATTCTTATATTTTTCCTTATTCGATTTAATACGCAGTTTATTGAGATTATATATTTTTTCTTTTAATTTGGCTTTATTGCATTATATTTTGGATATCATTTTACAGGGAAGGGTGCTGGACATAAACAGGAATGGCATCAAAAAATCGCCAACTTTCGTCAAGGGGTGCTCTCCTTTTTTTATTTGAGAAATAACACCAGAATGTTTTCCTGTTAAAGCCCAAGCTTCATCACTGCATACCGCAATGCACTTATTCCAAAAAATATTCTCGGACATGAAATTGTCAATTACTTTGAAAATTTCATTTGCAGTTGCTCTATCATGAAGAGATTCACAAAATAAATACTCTTCGGCAATTCGTTTATCTTCTTCAAAACATATGTAAACTAACGATTAATCAAAGTTTGTTATGTGAGTACTTTCATCAAACTGCAATGTGAAGTACTCACTGTGTTTCACTTTTTGAATACGTGTCTCTTTTATGGAATTTGCCATTTCATGAATTCGTCGACTTAACTGTATCATTTGATAACAGAATATTATTATGTTCATCAGCTGCTTTTCCATTGAATAATGTTAAAACGATATCCTTAGCTGCTGGTAATATGAAGTTTTCTACGACAGTGTGAGCCTGCCCAGGTTTGGCAATTCTTGTTGTTGTTGCTTATCTCCATGTCTAGGAATTTACTAGACGAGGTCCATGAGTCCATTCACCTTCAGAAAATCAAAAACAAGCACAGGAGACTTGTAAAGGTCCTCAAGAGACAATTCCAGGCACTCAAGTATATGTGTCGGTGAAGCCGGTGCATTTTGACATTTAGAACAAATTGGGTGCATCTTGTAACCTCTCTCGAAAGTGAGTCCTTTCAGGTGTCCACTGAAGAATCGGGAAAGTGTTGTCTGAACACATCTATCGCAGTCAATAGCTAGGGATCTTCCAGGACAATCAGCTTGATACCAGCAATGATTCGGCGGAACGAGCCAAATTTGCCTGTCTGCATGTCTTCTAATGGAGTACAGTTCAAGATATGTCAGTGAATTGGTAACTGTAATGGTTCTTCAGAACCCTCCTTCGCCAGAATGTCCGCCATTTCATTCCCCCAAATGTCAACATGGGAAGGAATCCATTGAAGGTGTACCTCACAGAGTGATGAGACCTTCTTAAGTTTGCTAAGAATTGCACTTCCGGCCCTATCACCAACTCTTCGCCAGTTTGAAAGATATTGGATGGCGCTACGATTGTCAGTCAAAAACCATACTGCCTTAAGATCTGTAAAGGATAAAATAGCGTTTAGCTCCACCCATGAGGCAATTCTTAGGCTTACTATGTAACTGCCTTCCAAAGCTTTTTCACTTGAAGTAACAAAACCCTTTATTACTTATTTACTATTTTTGAACTCAAATAACTTCCTCTTGAACTATTCTTCAGATTTAACCTTTAAACTGCATGCTTTAACTCAAGATGTTTTTTAAGAAATAATGGTGTCATACTTTGATTGGATAATAGTTTACCGCAAACAACACACTGATGTTGAGGGTGCATTTCATCTCCATTCCAAGTAAACCCAAATGATAAAAAAACTTTCATTATTAGTTCGTATTAGTCAAGCCTAGCCATTTTTCCATTTCGACAATCTAAGTTTGTTTTATAGTGTTTTCACATATTTAAATGCACAATATTTTAAGAGTTCTTCAAAAACAAACAACAATATTCTCAAATGTGTAGAAAAGTGAGGAATAAAGCTACAAGACAAAATACTTGCTGTTAAAGACAGCAAATTGACATAAAAAATTATTCTAATTGAAAATAGAACAGTATGAGCCCGGAAATGTTGGCGATGTAAAGTGTAGACATGCCAGCAAATCAATCAACTTTAAAAGAATTAATGAGATACTATTATGTTTTTATAGGAACTTATTTTTAAAAGAATTAATGAGATACTATTATGTTTTTATAGGAACTTATTTTTACTAAATACTACATCCATTTCTTTTACTCCTTTTAAAAATATCATTTATGATAAATTTTGTTGTGTATGGCTAAAAGAATATCAGAAAATAAAAAGCGGATTACTTTGTTAAAGTCTATGCGTGGCTTTTGACCTTGAACAAAACTCGGATCGCATAAATTTACAAGTATTGAGGGGCAGGCTACTTAAACAGGATGCAGGGTATTTAATTTCTGCATTCAATAGTTAAAGGTTCTTTGTTTCTTTGCGTACCACCGGTTAAGAATCACTGCTCTAATGCAATCCATACCCTCCCCGTTCCTTAACAGCATTAATTAATGAGTCCATTAATCGTGTTAAGAGAAGCTTTCCATGTACACCTTAGAAACATATTATAAGCGGCTGCGTATACATTTTATTACTACCTAGTGATACACTAAAAAGATATATAAATAGATTCATGGATAATTTTTTGGAAGCTTATTCAATTAAACTGAATATGCTTATAGTCCATTAAAACACTATACCTATAGCGTGAACTGCTTCCTTAAAATTTTATTAATATACGTAATTCCTCCCATATCATATATTCTAATATCAAAACTGGAATACTACATGCTTATAACATAGCACACATAAATTATAATACCATGAGATCCATAGGCGCCCATAGCTACTGCTGTAGCACCTGAGAGACCTGCTATTTTTATAAACAAAGAACCAATATTCTGGATCATCGCTTTATTAGCACAAGCAGAACAAACTGTTTGAGTAACTTTGGCGCTTGTTTCTTTCTTTGGTACAACTAACTGTGCGAGCGAATTCCACAAATTCAGGGGATTAAGATACGGTGAAACCGAATAACCCATACTTTGACACAAAATTATTATTTCAGATTGTATCAAAATTCAGCTCTTCTTTACCTGCTGCCAAGATTCTGATAACAAACTTATTATACCGTAATTTTTGCAGAAAAAATAATTTGCTATCATATTTAATTTAAAAGACTAATTGATTATAATAAATTACACATTCTATTTAAAAATTACCAAGTGTCACTCTCGCTCTTTATGCAGATGACATGGTCATCCTAGCTCAGCACAAACGCTTGGATTTTCTGGTTCCAAAAATTCAGAGTTATCTCTCTAGTCTTGAGCTTTGGCTCATTACCTGGAAAATCTAAATTCCACAAGTCCCATCTCCTATACCCTACCATTAACTTAAAGCTTTTTGAAGATTACATTCCCTGGTGTAATTCGTATAAATACCTTGGTGTTACCTTGGATTCAAAATTAATCTGGCGTCTTCATATTGAGAATGTTCTCAAAAAAGCGAAGATAGTCAGAACCCCACTATACCCCTTATTAGCTCGAAAGAGCCAGCTGTCTATTAAAAATAAAGCTCTTCTCTATACTTCGATTATTCGACCAAGTTTTATGTATGCCTGCACCATCTGTGCAGCTGCATCTAAGACACATATATTAAAACTTCAAACCTTTCAGAATAAGACCCTTCGTTTTGCCCTTAATGCACCCTGGTATGCTCGTAATGACGTGATTCATTCGGACCTTAACATTAAATCTATTGATGTCTCAATCACAACTATAATAGAACACCTACTAAACTAGTAGTTTGGAATGTTTGGGGAATTCTTAATAAAATTACTGAGCTTCAAAATTTTTTCATTAATTATGATGTGGACATTGCACTCATTTCTGAGAGGCATTCTACACCAGGCAGCAATCTAAACATTGCCAACTATCAGGTATACAGATGTGATAGGCGGAGTCACCGAGGTGGGGGTGTCGCGATTTATGTTCGCCGTACCCTGCAATCGTGCCTCTTCAATGAAGACAACAGTGGTGATCACGAGGCAGTTACGGTAATAATTCATATGCCAAGCTTAGGCAAAGTCTATTTTACTGCGGCTTATAACCCGCCACGCTCTAGGATTACTGACAATACTCTTTCCAATCTCTGCCCGGATGACAAACAGTTTATTACAGCGGGAGACTTTAATGCGAAGAACACAGAATGGGGTTGTAGATGTACCAATAAAAATGGTAAGATTCTTCAAAATTATATTCTGCAAAACCCAGTTGCAATTAAGGCACCGGATGAATATACGTACAGACCAAGTAACTTGAAACGTTCAGATATTCTAGATATTGTACTGACAAATACTTCTACCCCCATGGTTTTAGAAGTCAAACATGAATTAACTTCGGACCACCTCCCAGTCCTTGTCACTATGGGTACCCTCAATAGTAAAAAAGAAGAAAAGATAAAAATTACTAATTTGAGCTTATTTCAACAGCTACTACTTGATAATCCGCCCACTATTCAGAAGCTCAAGACAAGAAAGGAAATTGACAATGCTCTAGAGAATTTTACCACTACTATCAATAGCGCCAATGACCATGCCTCCCACTACATTAATAAAGATCAATATGCGTGCCGACTGCCTATCAGAATTAGAGAACAAATAAAAGAGCACAACAAACTAAGGAAAAGATGGCATCTTACTTAGAGCCCCCAAGTAAAAGCAGATCTTAATAAATTAAACAAGCGCGTTAAGAAGCAAATTGATGAATATAGGAACGAGATCTGGGAGGAAAAAATTCGTAGCCTCGATCCTTCCGATGGGTCACTTTTGGCCTTCATCAAAAATCTTAAGCGGAAGTCTAGCAGTACCAAGCCTATCTTCACAGCCAACTCAATGGCAGTTACTAATAAGGAAAAAGCGCAATGTTAGCGAATCATTTGAAAGAACAAATCCAACGGAATAGAATACCCAAAAATCCTGATTTCGTGTACGATGTATGTTACTTTGTTAAGGATTGGAAATGCGCCATCGGTGAACAAGCTTCCTGTATTTGCCACCCCTTCTGTGATCCCACAGTATATTAAAAAACTCAAAAATAGGAAGGCGCCAAGACATGATTTGATCACAAACGTTGCAATTAAAAATCTACCACTTAATATTATCACGAAATATACCAGCATCGTGAACGCTTGCTTAACTCTCAACTATTTCCCTTATGCATGGAAACATGCGAAGATTATTTTGCTTCCGAAGCCAGGTAAAGATGTGACCAAACCTGAGGGATATAGGCCGATTAGCCTTCTCTCAGGTTTTGGAAAACTTTATGAGAGGATTATTTTCAACCGATTGAAGCCTTTTCTTACAGTACTACCGCCGGAGCAATTTGGCTTTCGGGGTAAACTTTCGACCACCAAGCAGCTTGTTAGGCTTGTAGAATTCTGCGGTGTGGCCTTGCATAATCGTCAAAATGTTGCCATCCTCATGTTAGACGTGGCGAAAGCTTTCGACCGCGTCTGGCGTGAGGGGCTCATTTTAAGCTTATAAATTTCAATATCGATAGAGAGATCATCCATCTGATAGTCTCATTCATCACGAACAGAACCTTTACAGTCACTATTTCAAATGAAAGTTCCAATACTAGGATTATGAATGCCGGAGCCCCACAGGGGTCCATACTTGGCCCAATATTATATTTGTTTTACGTGGCGGATTTGCCCAGATCGCACCTTAATAGAAATCACTTCATGGGATGCCACGGCTCTGGCCGTGAAATCCGCGAATGCCAATCATGCTGTCAGAAGTCTGCAGACTATCATGCCTAGTATAGAAAACTGGTGCAGGCAATGGCGCATATCCATTAATGCCGCCAAATCGCAATTATTGATCATCCGAAGGAAGAAAACGAAGGCAATGACTAAGAGTAAACTCACCCTGTTCGGAGAAGAAATACCACAGGTCAAAACGGCCAAATATTTAGGGGTTGTTCTTAACGAAAAACTAACATGGAAAGCTCGTGTCACAAATATTCGGAAGAAAGCCTTTGGCGCCATCAATCACCTCAGGCCAATTATTAGTAAGCACTCGTGTTTAGATCTCCGTAGAAAAAGACCCTTATACATTATGAACGTAAGACCTATTATCAGCTATGCCGCCCCAGCTTGGAATACAATAAACAGAAGAGAGCGTCATCAGCTGCAACTTATTCAAAACTCAGTCTTGCGTACAATTACGAACGCGCATTTTTAGGTAAGTAATGCCAAAGCTGTATGTAAGTAAAGCGTCGGCACTCCCATACTATAACATGACGCCAAATTGCAGCGCCAATCCACTGCAGCGGTGGCGATGTAAACTAAATCTCTTCCCCTCCTCCTTTCCCCTGCAGTGACGTCATGGAGGTTGGAAGTAAGATGGCGAGGCCGCAATGAGTTTTGACACGATTGGATGTAAATATTTTGCAATTGCGTTGTAATTATATATATAAATGTATATATTTTCTATTTGTACAATATTTCAGAGTTCTAAGTATACGAAAAGAATACATTTTTAAGCAAAGTTTATTGGCATTAACATTAAAATTATGTATTATTTCTTCTCCACTTACAGAGCTTCTACCTAAAATAATTTCTCAAATATGACATGATTTTTTTAGCTTCTGAGGCATCTTTTAAATGAAAGGAATCTAAGTCAATTTTTAATTAATGCTCAATTCGGTCCATTTCAAATTAGCGCTCTTTTTATTTTAATAGTGAAATACATTAAATAGTACATAACTTTCTCTGAATATTTCTGAAAGGGAATAAAAAAAAAGATTTTTTAAAATATTATTTAAAACTTGTATCTGCGTCATTATAAAATATAGGGGAATAATTCTTTTAATTATCAGATTTTTTTACCTTTAATTTCAACAATATATATCCTAAAACTGTTCTTTATTACTTCCTTAAGTACGCATCGTCTCAAGGAAACGGGTAGAAATGTATTCCATCAGATTTCGACGAAATCTTACTCCTTACTTGCAATCCTTAATCCGCAGTATCGATACGCCATTAGAGAAAATTTAAAGAAAAAATTGGTTCTGAAAAGAGCCTTTTGTAATTAAAAAGTACAAAATTAATAAGTTATAAATAACACAACCAAAGCACATTAGAAGCTAACAAGATTTCGGTAGAATCAAACAAACAACCAAATCAAAACAACCAATGACTGAAGAGAAAAGGAGTATGCGCAGTTTTACTGGCTGTGTTTCCACATCGCCACCGCTACGAGCGCTGCGGTCATTTCGAAGCGCAATTTCTCCCATTGAAGTGTCGACGCTTTACTTACATACAACTTTGAGTAATGCTATGCTACACAGGGATTTGAAATTAGAAACTATAGAGGAACACTTAAAGAAAATCAATAGAAACTTCTTCACACAGGCAATGGACTGCATTCATCTCAATAGTATGAATACCTTCAACTATCTAATTCTTGAAGAGGATAGTCACATTAGACCACTCGCGGCCCACCTCACGAGTGACTCCGACTTCCCTACTTAATTTGTGCTGACATGTCCACATCATCACCACATTTTCTTTTCACTTTCAAATATACCTTTCAACTGCACCGCACATTTTTCCCATATCAAGTCGTCTTCACCCCTACCCTGCTGATTGCATTTGCACTCACATGTGACGATTTAGGGGCCTTCTGGTCGTTTTGTTTCCGATGTCCATGATCGCATCTTTTCCGGCCACGTGATGTTGGCCCC
>KK115667.1:0-29555 GCA_000611955.2 Stegodyphus mimosarum
AAAACGCGCCTTTGGACGTAATTTAAAATCTGAAATCTTTCAGATTTTTTTTTTTAATTTTATTTTTACTTTTTTTATTTATTTCATCAAATTTTATTTTGAATAAGTATCTGTTTGATGAAATTTTATAACAAAACAAAGAGATAATTTTTATAAATACTTACGCGTTTTATTAGCAGGGATTAATCAAAGACAATTTTAGAGCTACTTATTGTATAATGCACTTGACTGCAAAATAATCATTTGTCTTCCCTTTACAACGAGTTTGCTACATTTTTAAAAGTACTCAGAAAAACAATAAAAAGTGACTAAACAATTGCACAAACTCACTGTTAATGAATACCGCAATATATGGTTCTAGAATATTCAAATGGTTAAAATAACTGGACTATTATAACTGTGAACATATAAACTATTATAAATGTCATTCATTGGCAGAGAACAAATGATACATGAATGAACATTTGGGGCCAATCTTATTAAAATAAATCATTAAGCACAATTACAGATTAGTTTCTATATATGTACATAACATTTATATCATTTGCAAACATGCTCAAATGTTAACAGTAAAAAGAAAATAAGATTCTTAAATAAACAAAAACTCGTTTCTTGTAAAAAAATCTGAATACGTTCCCCTCCCTTTTTTTTAGAAAATTATTACACTGTTTCCTTCAAATATTACAAAGTTGGGAAGACAAATTACTTTAGTTCATAATAAGCAAGTCCTTTAAAGAGAAAAAATCATTTTACATTTTAACAACACAAATCCCTGCATACGCGTATAAAATTTGTGATCTACATAGAATTATTCAATTACCATGCCTACAGTAGGGAAACCAAAAATAACTGAAATTTTATAAACAAATTTAATCCAGTTACTTTAACTCAATTAGTTCTACATTTCTTATATTTTAATTCAGCAAGTTAATTAAAATGCAGGAAAAGTACCTGCAGTATTTTAATAAAATTAAAAGCTGATTTTAAAATGATAATGATCTCATTTTTAAACTAAAAACTTCTCAATATGTAAATCAATTTTAAAGCACTGAAAACTAAATCCAATTAAAATGCAACCACAAAGTTCACCATACAGTAATAAAATAAAACATTTTAACTTTAATAAAACGTTAAAGCGATAAATTACCATTTTTCAATTAAAAACACCTTAAAATGTTATCAATCAACATATTAATAATAAATAAAAATTACCAATGACATGCATGCAACAGATAAAAATACTGACTGTTGACCTACTTTTCGCGAGTTTCATTCCACCTCTGAATATTCACAAAAATAACAGATACTTAATCTTTTAAAGAAATAAGATTTCTCAAGCACTCTCCATTAAAAAAACAGTTTTCTTACACATTCATACACATTTCTGCCCACAGAAATTAAGTACTTTAAGAACTAACAAGAACCATGAATGAAAAAAATTAAGGACCTATGAGCATGGCAATTGAATAAATTAAAGCTATAATCTATGTTCAAATTTCACTTTTGTACAACCATTCTAAGAATAAAACATATCTCTGAGTAGGATACAGTAATACTAACACAATTATAAAACAAATTTAAGGATAAAATCAATTTTGAGAATTAAATTTACTGAAACAGTTATATTTTTCACTTATTAAAGTTTTTATTAAAAAATCCTTATTATTATTATTATTATCTTTATTAATCCTAATGCCTATCCTTATTAAAGTCCACTTATTAAAGAAGATAACATTTTATTTAATGTTAATTACATTTATTTGATGTTAATGACATCTTATTTAGCGGCATTTTATCAAGTGTCCAAAACCAATCGTGCTGCTGGAATGAATAGTCAGTTAGTGTCATAGGAGTGAAATTCAAACGGAAGGTGTCGTACACACTGTGGGGTTTTACTTATTTAATCCAATGTTCAACCTTAGAACCTCACAAACACTAATAAGCGAATAACCGCTTAAGTGCGTGAATAAACACGTAAGACTTAAGAAGGGTTAACTACCCTTTATTTCTTAGAATAATTACAATCAGTTCCTAACTCGGAACGTACACAAAGCCTGCCCTTGGGCTTGAACTTAAATAATTATAAAATTATACTAAACTAAGCTTAACTAAAGCTATCTGAAAGATATAGCCGTTGGCCCCTAAATATTAATTAAATCGGCGAAGACAAGCAAGGGCCAAAAGTATGGCCGAGAGTAGTATCTAAGAGAGAACGTAGCCAAAAGGCAAACACGCGCTAGTCAGGGAATCAGGCTCTCTAACGAAGTCGGTGAAAACATCGACTTAAATACTACTTGTACTCATTTTCATTAGCCGCGTTTCTGAAAATACATTCTGGCAGGAAATTGTAAGCTGAAATTAGAATTGATAGGATAGGTGCATAACTTAAAATAACTGTTAATAAAATTAGGATAAACCTTACAACACTGTCAGGGTGAGTTCATATGGTGATGTTCCCGTCAACCGTCAATCGGTGTAGAGTTATAAAGTGTGTCACAAGCAGTTCTGAAGAAACTACAATTTTGAAACGATCATGCCCCTCTCGAAAGATGATTTATGACCGTGCTGACTTTAGAAGTTCAAACTGAGCAGAAACGCTGGAAAACCTGCCGTAAAATATACTCTGCGTTTGGTGAGCCATCAGCGAGTGAGTGCACAGCACGAAAGTGGTTCAGTGCATTTGCCTCGGGAGAAGACAGCCTCCAGGATAAGCCTTAAATTGGGCATCCATCCACCCTCGATGAAGCCCTTCTGAAGAAGAACATCAAGCGTAATCCATATAAAATGTGCAATGAATTTGCGAGTGCAAGGGGAAATCATCCAATTACATCTTCAGAACCGTAGTAAAACATGGATGCTCAGTAAGTATGTTCCTCACGTTTCAACCGAGGAAACCCAACTCCAGCGGCTCACCATTTCCTCTTCATTGCTGTCACCCCACAAGACACGCTGTCAAGCCCCATTCTTGAACTAGATATTAAGCTGTGACAAGAAATAGGTCTTATACAGTAACTGCAGTAAAAGCAGCCTCATTCTATGCATCTGCCTGCGCACAAAACTTTCATCAAAAGAAGGTACTGCTGTGTACTATTACTAATACCACTGTGGGCCATTGCTGGTATTGTGCACTTTGAATTGCTGAAAAGTGGTAAACTATCATAGCTGAGGTGCACTTGTCATAGGTGCAAAGGGCTGCAGATGTCGGAAGCAGACAGCACTAGTCAACAGGAACGTGGTGATACTTCCAAGAGAACGCCAGACCTCATACGGCGAAAGCGATCAAGATGGTAATCAACACAATCGGCTGGGAAGTTTTACCTCATCCAAATTACTTTCCGAACATTGTTTCATCCGAATATCATCTCGTTTTGGCCATCGATAACCATCTGCGCGAGCAACAGTTTTGAAACCGAAATGACATCCCGCAAGCCACACGATAATTCGTTGGTTCTAGAGATAAGAACTTTTACAAATGCGGAATTTCTAAGCTTGTAACTAGTTGAAAACATGCATTTGAAGCCGATGAGATTATTCTGCTAATTAAAATGCATTTGCATGAAATTACTAGGTCGTTGTTCCTCACTGAAAATTACAACACGAGCTTTTTTGGATACCTGGTATTTAAGTTTTTCTTATAGTTAGCTTTACACTGATTCTTTTTTTTTAATGCCTCATTTCCTCATGTACTCGCTCAGTCTAGAGATTTAGGCACAGATCAAGTAGCCTAAGTGAAAATCAGAAGTAAAGGCAAAATTAGCAAGAGTCGTAACAGAAGTTTGGCTGTTGCCACCACTGCTGCTCACCTAGAGAGACCTACAGAGAGATCCGCTGATCAGAACAGACATGAACGCCTGTCGCTGGCATGATTGGTATCAACTGAAAGAGAATGATGATTTGTTCGTTTGACCCAGTTAATGTCATAGATTGCTGGGCTTAACCCAGTACAATAAGGTTCAAATAAGCCACTGAAGCACCAAGGGTGATAAGCTGTTTTGTATTATTTCAAGTCTCACTAGCAGTAAGGAATAAAGTTTTACATACATTTTCTATTGTACCTTGCGTTCACAGTAAGGATTATGAAAGGCGATAATTCTACTTAACATGCGGATATAACATATAAAGGTAAACGCCTAGTTGCAAATAATTGAATTAAGTAGCTCGATACCCTTAATCGTTATAGATTTGCGTGGTCATTAATATTTTTTAAATAGTCGTTATTAAAATGCCAACCTAAAATATTTTATAGTTTAAAATAACAGAATTTATGTGGTCTAGTGAAAAGGAGAGAAAATAAAAGGAAAGATAAACATGTTAAGAGAAAGACTACTAGGATCAAACGTAGAAAATTCAAATAATTATGTTCTCACTGTTCTTCCAATAATTCTCCAAAAAGTAGAAAGTCACTGCTACTCCGTAAAATATATCCATTATTAATTTTATAACGGCATTTTTCATTTTGTCATACTTTTCTGCAATCTTCTGAATCATAGGTCTATAAATTTTGCCTTCATATCCTTCTAGCATTCCGATATGCAAGGTCTAAAATTCGAAAGCAAAATTACCTCCCCCAATACTGTAAAAACCAAAAGCAAAAAGATTTTTGAAAAAAAAATTCAGAAAAGTAAAAGTGAATTTCACAGAGAAAAGTAATACATATCTGAATATTCTACACGGGAAAAAACTCTTACCACGAAAAACATGAAAAAGAAATGAAATTGATTTTAAAGTAATAAAATTGCTTTATTGTTTTCGTTAAGAAGTGTTTCGAAATCTGTCCTTTATATCGCTTATTATCGTGCTTCTTTTTACAACTCAAAATATTCCTAAATCGCCAAAATGGAAAGTATCGCCACTTTGTAATATGATAGGGGATTACAAAAATGTTTTATCTTAATGTTATTTCTTGAATATAATTTTAAGATATTATCATTATTTTAAGCAAGTCCTTTATTTGGGGGTGATCCTCAGTAAAAGATTCTCATGGAACCCACATATTACACGTTGTTTGAAAACGTTTCGAGCACGTAAAGCATCACTTAACCCCTTAATTGCTCGAAACAGTGTTTTATCTATAGATAATAAATTACTTATCTACAAAACCATGTTGCGTTCTATTCTTTGTTATGCATGCCCGGTATGGGCGTATTCTAATAAGTCCATTCGATCAAAACTCCAGACAGCTCAGAACTGTGTTCTGAGACAGATTGTATGTGCCCCATGGTACATTAGGAATGCTAAAATTCATGAAGAATTAAAAATTGAACTGGTCAGGTCGTTCTGTGTTCGCCTGGCCAGACGTTTTTTCGATGGATTATATAATTTAAATAATCCCTCCATCACCTTGTATAGTTATGATATATATGACGATAATAATTTCCATCGCCCCATGGCGATACTCAACGATTGTATGCCATAATCCGATCTCCTCTGTATTTAATGTGCCTCTTTGTATCTGCTGCTCTCTCTCCTGTGTTTCTATAGATGAAATATTGTATTCAGTTGTCTTTTGTAACCTTTATACCTCTATTTTGTCACACCAAAAGTGCGCACTTTTCCTTGCTTAATTCTGTATTTTATTTCAGAACCACCAGTTCGTTCGGCTTTTTGCACATTTAATTATAATTACCACTGCTGAGGTAGAGACTTTAATTTGTAAATATTGTATACATCTTCTTTTATTTTTTACTCTAGTGAGCATCTGCTCCATTTAAGATTATCAAAAAAAAACTATTATTAATTTAATGTAAGTTATTTTTTGTATACATATTGTTAGAAACCTACTAATGATATTCGATGAGGGGTAGGGCCTTTGGCCCAGGCACCCTGGTGCCAGCACCACGCGACTCTTATACCTCATTTATTAACTTTTGTGTCATCCACGCTCTTTTATTATTTGCACGATGTATAACGGTGGAAAATCGTTACTCTCGAGGCCGTGTATTTTTTCCGATTACGAAAGTTTTGCACTTGCGCGCTCCTGCAGCATTTGCGCATGCTAAAATTGTTAGTCTCGCTTTGGAATCTTTAATACCAGTTGGTGTTAGATATGTAACTGTATCTCTTATTATTATTAATCATAACTGAAATATAGAATCTTTAGAGTAGAATGTAGAATAAACGTCTTGTAAACATCTTGTAATCATCATTGAGCATTTAACAAACATATAAAATGATACATGGCGCAGTAAGCCATAGATTAAAAAAGATTTCTTTTTTAAAGAACCAGGCAGTGTCACTTGTGCATAACCGTAAAGATATTCTAAACAAAAGCACGATGTTAAGTTGTTTACAGTGAAATCGAAACTTCCATAGCTGCTAAGTTCGTTGTTTATTTTTATTTGAAGTGGCTGAAAATACATATATATAAACTATTTAAAGTTTTTAATTAAATATGGATGGATTAAAGCCACCAAGTAATCTAAATTTCGAAGGTAATTTAAGCGAAAATTGGAAGAAGTGGAAACAAAAATTCCAGATTTACATGTTAGCGTCTGGTGGTATTACTAAATCACCTGAAATTAATATAGCTATTTTATTGCATATTATTGGTGAAGAAGCACTTGACAAGTTTAATACTTTTAATTTAAGTGAAGAAGATAAGAAGGATGTTTAAGGAAAGATATGTTAAATAGAATTTATTATGATCAAGAATTAGTAAAATGCAAGAACAAAGCAAGAGAAATAGTATATTGGCCTGGAATGTCGAAAGAAATTGAAGATTTGGTACTGAATTGTCCAACATGTTTAAGTTTACAAAAAGCTAATACTAAAGAACCAATGATATCTAAAGAAATACCTAATTGGTCCATGGGAAGTATTGGGAACAGATCTCTTTTACTTTCAAGGAAGGGATTATCTAATAGTTATAGATTATTTTAGCAAATATGTTGAAATTGGACATTTGAAAGATCTATCAGGTGTAGCAGTGATAAAGCAATTGAAATCGATTTTTGCAAGACATGGTATTCCGAAAATAGTATATTCGGATAATGGTCCACAATATATTTGAAAAACATTAAAGAATTTGAAAGTAGATGGAATTTTGAAATCAGAACTTCAAGTCCAAATTACCCACAATCTAATGGAATGGTTGAAAGACATATTCAAACTGTCAAGCGAATGTTAGAAAAAGCTGTAGTTGACAACAAGGATCCATATTTAATATTACTGGAATATCGTAACTCTTCTATTTCAGATGAAATTAAGTCATCTTCAAAATTGATTTTGGAAGAAAAGTAAATGGATTGATGCCTATAAAACAGAATTTCATTCAAACTGAACGATATGAAGACCATAAACAACATTTACTGAAGAAACAAACCTTACAAAAAAGTTATTATGATAGGAATGCAAGACCATTAAAACCACTGAAGGTAGGAGATCAAATAGTACATAAAAGAGAAAGGGAAAAAACTAAATGAAAGGGGGAAAATTATAGAAGTGGAAAGACCACGTTCATACAAGATTATAAGAACAGATGGAAGAAATGTAGAAAGAAACAGAAGAGACATTCTTAAAGGAACTAATCAAAAAGAATTTGCAATGCAAAGCAACTATGAAAATGAAAGTCATGAGGATAAAGATGTTAATGAACCCGACACACCTGAAGACATACCTAGTAGCGGTACTTCAAATGCAGATGTACCTGTAAAATCTTCAGCACCCAGCAGAACTGTTAAGCCACCAAATACTGAAAGAGGTATTGTATCACCAAAGTTTGCAAATGGACATAACTACGTTACTTGATCTGGTAGGACTGTTAAAAAACTTCATTATTTAAAAGAATATGTGTAATATTTTATTATTATTATGTCTGTTAAAAAAGGGAGATGTTAGATATGTAACTGTATCTATTATTATCATAACTGTAATATAGAATCTATAGTGTAGAATGTAGAATAAACGATGTTTGTGTACATCTCGTAATCATCATTGAGCACTTATCAAACATATAAAAATGATACAATTGGAGAGCCCTTTCTGTAGAGGTTGCCAAGGTATTTCGCGGTACATATTGCCAGAAAAGACCAGTTTCACCTGCGTTATAAATTTGTTCTGGAGATAGTTTATCACTAGTAATGAGTCATATGAATTCATCTGCAAATAGTTCAGCAGCTTCAGTAACCGCTGAAGTTTTTTCACCTGAAATTTTGAATTCCCTTATACCATGCCGATTTTTAAATTTTGTTTAACCAAGGTGTCGAATATGTGCACTCAGTTTTAAAGTTCATTTCTTCATGAAATATTTTGGCTTGAGTTATTAGCACTGTATCCGTCAATGGTACGCCCTCGCTGCGAAGCTGTCTGACCCATTCAATCATTACTTTATTATGCAAGAAGTGACGGTTATGACAAATATTTTTTCTGTTATTCATTGCAAATGGATGTCGGAATAAAAAAAATCTTTTTCTGTTTTCTTATGTCATATGCAGTTGATTTTCCAAAACCATACATCTGGCATAATTTTGAGACGGATGTTTAAAAGTTACCTGATGGGTCCTAACCGTAACGGCATCCATGTTGTTGGGAGTTTTCTTCGCTATGGTTTAGAAGTGCTTATTTTGCAGTAAATATTGATTCTGTGTTTGTGCAAATGGGATTTTCGGACTGCTCAAGTGTTCTGGTTCACGAATATATAAAGCTTTTATACCTGTGAAGCTTATTTTGCAAGATTGAAGAATTTGAAATTTATGACGTGTCATGTTTGCCGGATTTGCATGTACTGTGAGTGATATTTGATTGTATTTGATTTTAAAGCATCACTAGTTCTAAATGCCTTTGCTATTTGAACGTTTTTGTGCTCCGGTTTGCATTTTTACAAGTTTTAGTGATTTATTTTGTTTGGATTGAAAATTATAAACTTTGAAAATTACCAAGTGTGAAGTTGGGCGTAATGGATGCCTTTTGTTGACATTTGAAAATTTGATGCATCATTTGATCAAGTCTTTCTGCCCGGTGGAAAGGACACTCAGACGCCTTTTTGGTGCACCTATTTGAAGTTTTCTAGCCCGTTGAGCAACTCGCTCACTTTTTACGGTAGAACGTTCGTTTTAACTTTAAAAATTATCTTTTGTTCTTAAGAATGTGATTTTATAGTTATTTTAAAGTTTTATTGATTTTTAGAAATTTCGAAGGTTTTTAATTTGTGTATCTGCGTCTTTATGTAAAAAATTTGTAATGTCTGAGTCCCCAGGCCGACAAATGTCTCAATTAAAGAGTAGTAAGGTGGATGAGGTTAGCGAGATGATTCAGAGAGATAGTAAGGATGATATAGTTACTGTGTTAAAACAAATGAGTGAAGTAGTTGAAATTCTAAGAGAAAAACGAGTATCGAAAATGCTCGCGGAGTCCTTAAGTAACGGAATAGTATTTATTTCAGAATGGGTTACAAAAGGGTATTTAGAACAACTGGACACGGTGAAACAGTCAGATTTGGATGTAAAACTTGATCGGGTTTTGGATGGAATATCTGATATTCAGGATAAGATTATGAGTGAACAAAATGAGAAAACCGATGATTGGACAGAAGTGAAGAGTAGGAGAAAGAGAAATAAGGAGAAAAGAAGTCTAGAAAATGATAAGAGTAACGAGATTATTTTAAAACCAAGGAAAGAGGGGGTGGATGTATACGATGAAATTAAGGAGAATATAAACCCGAGGAATATAGGTATTGGCATCGTGAGATCATATTGCAGAAAAAACGGTGAAATGGTTGTACAGTTAAAAAGTAAAGAAGAATGTAAGGTACTTGAAAAGGAGGTAGTAAACAATCAGAAACTAAATCATTTAGTCATGCCTAAAAGAAGTAAATTTATCAGACCTAAACTTATTGTCTATAATGTTTCCGATGCTATACCTGATGAGAAATTTATTGACGCCTTGAAAAGTGATTGCACCTGTTCACAAGAATGTGTGAAGCCTATTTTCAGAATTAGAGCTAGCGAGCAGGAAATATCCCATCGAGTTTTTCTCATTAATAGCGACTGTCAACATCATATTTTGGAAGAACAACGTTTGTTGTTGGAATGGAAATCCTACTCCGCTAAACTATTTCTGAGACCTAAGCGCTGTGTTAAATGTCTGGCATTTGGACATACTAAAAGAGATTGTGTAAATGCTGAAATATGTAGCAAATGTGCCGGAGAACACGGCAGAAATGAATGTAGGACAGATAAATTATGTTGCATAAATTGTACGGATTACAATGAAAAATTTAAAATGGATTTCGACACTTTGCATGATGCCTTCTCTAGGGAATGCAATGTTTATAGAGAAGAGATGAATTTCTTGAAAGTACATCTGGATATTTAAATTTAAAATTTAACTGAATATGACGTCGGCGGGGACTTTTAAGATATTGATTGATTTTACTTTTTGTTTTTACTGTGATTTATTTGATAGCCTACAGGTAGGTATTTTGACCTGGAATTTCAAGTACAGAAGAAGTGGAGGAAACTAGTCCTCACCCCTGGTAAATTGCTCTGTGTTCAGTGAAGGATTTTAAACTATTTGGAGTTGGTTTTGATTTTTTCATTTTTAACTTAATTGTTTTTAAAAAAGGTGTATATATTTGATTTTAAACTTTGTAAATAGCTGATTTTAAGAAACTTTGTATATATTGGATTTTATATAGTGTAAACACTTGATTTTATTATAAGAGATTTTATGTTAATAGATGTGATTTTCTCTTTTATTTTGAGCATGAATATCCTAAGCATTAACTTAAACCATTGTGCAGCTGCCTCTAGCCAACTCTCTGTAATTGACAATATCTTGAAAGAGCCAATACATGTTTTTATACTGCAGGAGCCCTATCATATCAAGGGTAAGATTGCACATATCAATGGAGATTGGAGAGCGGTTGGAATGGAGAATGGTAGGACTGCTATCGTTATTACAGATAGTGACCTCGAATATACTGTAGATTCTCTTCACGATTGCGTGGTAGCAATTACTGTTTATATGAAACAATATAGATTGGCAATCATCTCTACTTACTTTTCCCCTGCAGAAGACTTGGAGGGATATTTATATCAGCTTGAGAATGTTATTAGAACTTATACATATGATTTTATGATTGCCGGTGATTTTAATGCAAAGAATTTTAACTGGGGAGCAAGGGAGATGGATCAGAGAGGAATTTTAACATACGATTTTATTGTTCAATACAGTTTGAAAATTTTAAATATACAAGATTTTACCCCTACTTTTTCTTCCTCTGTTGGTATTGGGTGGACTGATCTGGCAGTCTGTTCACCAAGCATGGATGTGAGTAATGTAAGTTTTAGAGTTCTAGACCTGGAGACACTTAGCGACCACAAATATCTTTTTATTAAACTTGGAGATGTGAAGATTGAGAGAACTATGCAAAAACAGTATTCAAGAAATGTGGGAAGAGTCGCCAACATGATTAAAAAGTGTCGTAACGATATATTTAAGATTGAAGACAGAATAGTACAAGCGAGTAATGCAGAAGAATTAAATGAAGTTGTGAAGGAAATGGAAGATTTATTAATGGGATATATGAATAAATATCTCTTAATCAAGAAGAACTTGAATAATAGGAAAAGTGCTACATGGTGGAATACTGAACTAGATGGTCTACGAAGAAAATTAAGAGCAACGAGGAAAAGTGCACAAGTTAAAAACATACCTGAAGATTTAAGGATAAAAAGGAAAGTCGAATACAAAAGAAATCTTGCAATATATAAAAAGAAGATTAAGAGTGTGAAAAGTCAATTTAGAGAGAGGAAGTTTTTGGATCATAAAATCTATTACGATAATTATTACAGGATTGCTACTGAAAAAAGAAGACAACATATTATATTGGAAAAAGGCGATAAAAAGTATAAAACAATTGAGGAGTATTATGACCGAATAATACGCAATACGTTGAAGTTGGATGAGGATGATATCGATGTAGATGAGGACATGATAGTGACTCAAAATGATGAGGAAGTAGCGGAAAATGGATGGGAGACGGAAGAAGGGAATTTAATCTACTGTACACCTTTTACATATGAAGAGATCTACTGTGTGATCTCTAGACTTAGTACTAAATCTGCTCCCGGCTTGGATATGATTGGTGCCAATATTATAAAGAGGTTATTTGAGGAATATCCTTCGCTCTTCTTGATAGTATACAATAGATGCCTGGCACTTGCAGTATTCCCGGAATGCTGGAAGATCGGGAAAATTGTACTTATTCCGAAAAATAATGACAAATATCGTCCCATCTGTTTACTCAAGTTTTTTGCAAAAATTTTGGATAAACTCATTACAAATCGTCTCAATTATATTTTATGCAAGAAAAACTATATAAGTCATAGGCAGTATGGATTTCGAAGAGGAAGGTCTACCGAACTAGCACTGTATCATACGATTCAATTAATAAGACAAAAAAAGATTGATTATCACTTAGCGCTCATCTCTTTTGATATTCATGGAGCATTCGATGCAATCACGTGGCCTCAACTTCTCTATACACTCAAGAGGATCGGAGTCTATGGAAATTTGTACCTTCTAATAGAGGACTATTTGCATAACAGAAGGATTATTTACCAAGGTAGCACAAATAAATTTAATTTACAATACCAGATTAAGAAAGGATGCCCACAGGGCTCCTGCAGTGCTCCCCTGTTTTGGAGCCTCATGATCAACGAGATTCTTGTTGAACTCCCAAATACAGAAATTATCTGTTTTGCAGATGATGTTATGGTTTTAATTTATGATCACTCCCTGGAAAAGTTGGAACAAAGATTCAAACACGTCGATCTATTGTTTAATCAATGGAGTGTAAGGCAAAAGATTCATTTTAATCTAGAAAAGACAAATGCAATATTCTTCCCAAGAGGTGGTGCTCAAACTAGACCTCCCAGGATAAAGTTTAAAGGTAAGAATGTTAAATTTAAGGACGAAATCAAATACCTGGGAGTAACTCTGGATAAAAAACTGAATTTTATATCTCATTTTAAAGAAGTACAGAGAAAAATAGAAAAAGTTTTAACTTTTTACATAAATACTTTCACTTCAAGCACTCTGGCAAACAAGAGCGCAACCCTAAGGGAGATTTATATCAATGTCATTTTGCCAAAGATCATATATGGTGTGGGAGCATGGGGTGTCCGAGCAGGGGAGCTAGTTCGACTGAGATCGAAATTGGATTCTTTGCAGAGAGGTTGGTTATTGGCTATTACTAGAGCTTTTAGAACAGTATCGACGGAGGTTCTGTGTGTTTTAGCCGGTGTACCCCCTCTATCTATTCAATACCGATTTTATTATGATAAATTTCTACTCAGAAACAAATTAAATGAGTCTATGACATATAATGACACTGTCATATGTGCTGAAGACATTACATATTTTAATTCTGAAAATATTTCGCCGATAGAAGCTCGGAGAATTAACTATGATTGTAACAAATTGGGACCACAAGAGATTGAAATCTATACTGATGGCTCTGGTTTCGAGAAGGGCGTCGGTGCAGCATTTGTTGTCTATTTTTATGGACTGGAAATACATTCGCAGAAATTTAAAATGAAAGAGAAAAACTCAGTATATCAGGCTGAAATTATTGCTGTAAAAGAGGCCCTGAATTGGATTGTAAAAGGACTTGCTAACAGACATTGTATTCACATATATTCAGACGCACTTTCAGTCTTAGCGGCGCTCTCCCGGCCAGAGCCAAAAAACGAATTATTGGAAAATATTAAAGATCTTTATTACAAAGCTTATGAAAAACATTCAGTATATCTACATTGGATCAAAGCACACATTGGGCATTGCGGTAATGAGAGGGCGGATGCACTGGCTAAGGAGGCCGCCCTGGGGGATGGAATGGAATACTTATGCGTTAAACCATCAAGAAGAAAGTTGATTGCTACTATGAATGATTATTACCATAAACTATGGAAACAAGAGTGGGAAACTTCCACAAGAAGAAATTACTACCTGAAAGATATAGAAGTTTCAACTAAGATGAGGGTTTATAAAGATACAGACGTTAACCAGATCATTACTAATCATGGGAGGTTCCCCTCTTATTTAAGCAGATTCCACCTCCAGGGCAACGATAAATGCCTCATTTGTGATCAAGTTGGAACCGCAGAACACTTTGTCGAGTTCTGTGCACTTACTCAGGGGGTGAGGATGAAATATGGAATTACAAGTACTAATGAACTTAGAATTAAAAACTCCAAATTTAAACAGTTTGCCAAAGATATATTGAGTATCATCAACAGCAATAAATCAATTATTGGAATTGAGAGTTGATAGGGTATTGAATGGAAATTACTAGGAATTAAGGATGGTTATGAACATTTTAGTTTTATTATATTAACTTAAAGTGATAATATTTTTGGAGTTTAAGAGCTTTTATGTAATATAGAGGATACTATTGTGGAAGTATTTTATTAAAAAATTCTAATGAATTTGAGTTTTGTAATTGCTTTGTATTATTTTGTAATCTTATTGTAAATTGTTGTTCCTCATGGATTTGAGAATTTAGTGCTCAGAATAACTCCCTAAGGCCTTATAAATTTTAGTGAGGAGAGAGATATCCTGTGAACTCATGTAAATGTTTATAAAGAGTAAATGAATATTGTATGATATTGGACGCTGTATGTGATATATTATACCAATTGTATTTATTTGCGGTATATTTTGTACTATATAATGAGATTTTGCTATGAAACCAATGGCTGTATGTGATCCATTATACTAATTGTGTAAATTATGTTATACTTTGCATTATATGATGAAATACTTGCTGTTGTAAAACATAAGATATTGTACAATGTACCTGTGACATGCTCTTACTGTAATTACACAGTTGTGACTTAATTGATTAGGGACTGCTTAAAATACTACTAAATTTGGATTTAATAATTATTGGCAATCTAATCAAAATGATTAATAGAGACATAAAACACTTAATGGAATTAAGTTCTTCTTTCCACTTCTTCACATTTTAAGGTATTTTATCTAGAAATTGATATATTTAAATTAGTCTTTAAAATGTAAATTAAAGAGTTTAATAGAGACAGGATACTCTTTAACTGAATTTTAAAAGTTTAATATTTTAATTTGTTTGACTTTTAACATGGATAGAGAACACAGATTTTAAAATATTTTGGAATAGGGATATATCACCAGTGTTTTTGTTTTTGTTTTTGTTTGTGTTAGATGGGCCTGTCCTCTTTTAGCCATAAGGCCGTTTATTCGGCTAGGGGGGCTGAGGACTTCGCCCTTTACATTACATTACATTACATTACACACCTTTACCCATTTTTTGTACAAATTCCACTTTTTGTTTAATGGACATCAAAACACACTTTCGGTTTGTAGATCCTATTGCAGCTCCAGAATGAGAAACTCTCTTCGATATAATCAAAAGTTCAAGCTTTAATTTTCATAAAATTTCTGTAATATTAACAATCTGCAAAAAATAATAAGATGGATCAAATTAGAAGATTAAGGAACAGCGCAATCTGCTATATTAAATGAAATTCCTTAGAATCAGTAAGTATAATTTTAGCCTAGCTTAATAGCGTCCGCTATATATTATTGGTTATGTCTGAGATTGGCGACGAAAGGCAAGTCGTTTCGCAAAATTTTGTCTTGCTTTTATCGCGTACTGAGACAATTAAGCCTGAATTGTATTAGTTTAGATATTTATTATATCTACGCCTATTTCTTGCACATGCTTAAGGCTAATCTGAGTCCTGAATAAATAAACTCCCACATATACTTAAGGCTTATCGAGGGCCAGCGCTAGATATCGCCTGATGCAATCTTTGCGGGTCCTAAATTCTGATTCAAAGCGCCTCCCTAAGTTCTAAATTTTTGCCGCCCCTAAACTTCGAACGGCAGTACTTTCCCTAACTTATGAAAAATTTGTCATCTCTTAATTTTGCCGCTCGATGCTTCTCTAAAATCCAAAAATTTTGTCTACCCTAAATTCTGCCACCCGGTGGGGCCATACGAGCTCTGACGTCGGTTCTGGGTTTATGCGAATAACATATCAGTTATTCTTAATTCAAATAGCACTAAATGTAATCTTTTGGCCTATGAGTTCATTAAAGAAATCTATTTTTAGCGTATGAAAAGAAATTTTTCCTCATCAACATTTCTTAGCGCACTTAACTTAAATCTCATCATCACCAAGCGTAATGTCAGCATATAAGGTTGCGATACTCTTTGCTATTCAATTACTAATACAAAAAAAATGCTTAGACATCGCTGCATTAGTCATTACCCAAGTTGTAGTGGTGATGGAAGCAAAATATAATAAATAATCATTTGCCAAGTTTGCGTCAGGGATATAAAATACTAGTAGGCGTAAATTCAACGATGTTCCTATGTAGAATGTTTCGGTTTGAGATGATGCGCAGCAAATACGCAGCTACGGAGCCAAATTATTGATGTCACAAATTTAGGCTAAAATGATTGTTTCTTCAATAATGAGGCATTTTCCACCATAATGAGGTGCCTAAGTGAAATTAAGAATCGTTACTCTCCACATGTTTTATTATTATGGAAGCAAGAAATCAAATGCGTATGCGTAAAATATACACGCCATAAAAAAAAAAAAATTGTTTGTGGCTTTGAGGTCCGGATTTAAGATCATTCCGGATATTGGATATCCGAATCTCGGACTTTGTACCGTATTAACAAATTTCAGTTTTAAATGTCTTTTGTTTATTAACTTGAACGAAAACACTGAAAACTGCTAAACTAAAAATGTATCCCTCCTTCTTAAATTTCAAAAACGTACTTTAGAAAGCCTCTTTAACAATTATCAAGGTTCTTAAGAAACGGAAGGGGTGTAATAAGGATGTTTTAAAAGGGATAGTGAAAAATTCGAAAGGTTGTTCAAACATTCTACCCAAAAATTTGTGCAGCTACTATTTTTTTTAATTATAAATTATACAAAATCTCGAAATAACCATCAACCGCTGAAGTCAGTTCAGCTTGTAGAAAATTGCCATTATATTTTCGACATCGTTTTCTCGAAGTAACTATACACGGAGACTTATCTCCGCATCACAGAGAAATTTATTCTCAGTTAAGGGCCTAAGATATGCTACGTTTACAAAATGCTATGTAATTACTATGCGTTACACTTAGGATGCGGCTTTAGCCCAGAAACTTGAATCAAATGACTTTTGCAACTAAGTCTTCAGCTTGTAGTGCTGAGCTCAGCTAAGCGCGATGTTTCTCCCCTTTTGCCAAAGCTACGAAGAACACTCGGCGTCCTTCCTTTTGGTTCCGTTTATTTGCACCGGATTACGTCTAGACTTACGGAGACAACATGTCTCACTCTTTTTTTAGCAACTTTTTATGCAAATACTAGGGATCAGATATTTGTATATATGTGATGAGCTGTATGTTTGAATCTCTCCCTAGTGATCAGCATTAAGTGCTCAATTATGTTTTTTTTATAAATTATGTGCATGTACTAAGATGATAAAAGTAACTATGGAATTAATTTAGGCAAGGTCTGTTTTCTTACAGTTAATGACATCTCAGCATTATGTATTCCAAGTTTTAGGATCCAAATTATCAATTTTACTAAGTATAGTATTATGCTGTACTTTTCTGATTATGTTCATTTTCATGTACTCAAATGTGTATTTATTACTTCTGTGCATGTACTGTGAAGGTTAATTCGCACTTAGCAAGGATTTAGAATACTTAGCATTACTTAATGATCAGTTTTATGTATCATATTTATCAGTTTCAGTTTTCATATATTATGTATGCATTATTTAAGTGTTATGTATTCAGTTATTAGCATTATTTAAGTGTTACGTGTGCAGTTCTTAGCATTATTTAAGTGTTATGTATGCAGCTTTCTATATTTCTGTACTCAGTATCTTTTTAATATTCAGTTTTGCACTTCTGTATATATTATCCTACCTGCAAGTAATACGAAAGAAAATGTAGCATTATTTAAGTGTTATGTATGCAGCTTTCTATATTTCTGTACTCAGTATCTTTTTAATATTCAGTTTTGCACTTCTGTATATATTATCCTACCTGCAAGTAATACGAAAGAAAATGTGGATGCATAGTTCAGTTTGTAAAACAACTCCAGTTTAAGTTTCCGCAAAGATCTAAATTATGCAGGAATTTGTTATCTTAGTGATAACAGGCACACAATCTTTTAATGTTTTATCTAAGAGTCCACATGGAAAGTGATGCATTTATTTACGTTTGGGCACTAGGATCTTTTGTTTTAAATAATTTTTTTAATTAATTTCTCAGGCAGGTCTTCCTTTCCTTATTTTATCGAATACAAGTTTCTGTTTTATTCTAGCAGCGATTTTTAACAATCTTTTGATTGCTTCTTTGATTATTTTTAAGTAGTTCCTAACAGATTACTCTTTCTCCGAACAACATTACATGAAGACTTATGAGGCTCTTAGCTGTCCATTCAGCTGCGTTCCCGAGGCAGTGTTGAACAGAGAGTAAATAGTTTCTGCCAGGAAGATAACAAACACACTGTGAGGCTACGGCTAGGTTAGCTGTCTTCCTACGTGGCGCTCACTCTTTTTTTTAGCTTCACTTTCCCTGCTCTCGTTGGCGAAAAAATAAACAGAAACTTTCAAATTCAGGGTATTGTAAAAGTTTTATTTAATATAATAGCAACACAATATAAATCACTGCAATATCATAGTATTAATGGATACTAAAAAAACCTAGCTAAAATTTAATGTTTTATAATAACAAACTCCCCGTTTTACCCCCTGCATTACTTTTATATAAACTAGAGCCTTGGATATCGGAGCAATGGATTATTCCAAGACACTGAAATTTGTTTGCAAAGATTATGCTGGCTAAAATTCCCAGAAAATTCTGAAAATAAAGTACATGTATATAAAGAAGAAATCATTCGATTATCAATCCGCTAGTGTTGGATAGTTAGTTCTCGGATTTGGACTTCTTGCAATCATTATCGTATTCCTCTACACTCCCTGTTCTTCCGCTTCTAGGCTTATTTACAGAAAAAGAACTGGGCATAAAGAAATTTTCAAAATATTAGTGACTAAAATTGAGCTATTGTTACAAAACTAAATATTTTCCTTTGCTTTCTTGCATTTAAATACCATGTTATAAAGAATAATGTTAAGTAATACTAATAGATAAATGATATATTTTAAATTCGAAATTAAAGTAAAAGAGTATAACGGCTTTGCGATATAAATATTATTTCTAACAGGTAGAATTATTTTAAACTCGGAAAAGATACAGTTTAAGGTATAGAAACTGCTTTATTATCGCAAATCGAAGAAATTGAGTTCTTTCTTCGTTTTCTTTCTCCTTTTAAAAGAAATTTATTTATTTATTTTAAATTTTTTTATGCGAGCATACTTGCAATTTTCCATTGGAGTCATGAAAAATGTTAGAAGAAAATAGCTGAAGTACTGAACTTGAAATAAAATCTACTGCTCTGATTGACTTTAAAAGCCCACAGAATATTTAGAATATCTAACAAATCTAGTAACGCAGAAAGTGTGACAAATGTTAAAAAAAAAAAAAAAAAAAAAAAAAACACTTTTATAGCAGAATAGAAAAAAGAAAAAGAAAAAAAAAAAGAAAGAAAGAAACCATTTCTCACCAAAGCGAATCGAAAAGCATGATTTTAGTTCATTAACATCTGTATTCAAAAGACACAAAATTTTTAGAATTCGGATATATATGTAGATGAATGTAATTTTATTATTTTGGGAGTGATAAGCAGCAAATGGTGCAGCGAAAACCCAATACTGAACATCAAACGAAGAATCTTCTTCTTACAGAAAAACGTCGTGAAGGTAGTCAGATGGTTTTGGGCTATATGATTGCTTGCGGAGATTAAATTCTACGTTTCATTAATGGCAAAATTGATAATTTTATGCACCTGACTAATTTAAAACTAAATTTCAAATACAGCACAAAAATATAGGCACATCACTGCATTAAAACTTTACCAAGACGATGATACGAAACGTAATGCTGAAATTTGCAAACTATGGACTTCATGTACACTGTGCAAATAAATAAACAAATAAATAAAATTTAAAAAAATAACATTTAAAAAAATCTGAAAGGTTTCAGATTTCAAATTACGTCAAAAGGGGCGTTTTTTTAACATTTTGTGTGTTGCCTTTATTTATTATAAATCATGTTCTTCGCACTTAAATTATAAAATTCAGTTCAAGAGCAATATCACAAAATAATTACAAAATGAGCATATCTTCAGAATTTCCAATACACAGTCGCGCGCGCTGGAGATAAAAATGTATTTTCTGTACAGCGTTTCCAATGCCCGCCTTGAAATCCTTCATTTTGTTAATTAAAAGTTCGTTAAAGTTTCACGGAATATGAAGTCGATAACAAAACAAATTCCAAATATCAAATTTTGGCTTCAAGATGCAGATATCAGCAGGAGGATTACGTTATTCAAAATTTGATGGCTGTAGGCACGGTTGTTTTATTACAATTATAAATGTTATTTATTTTATTATTATATTATTTTGCGAGAAACATACATACAGTTACGCAGATTCTTCAATATTTAATTTCTTTAAATATAATACAGGGCGATAATATTTGGTGGCAACAATTTGAAAAGTGAAACAACGCAAAATGCCAAAACGAAATTAATAGTCCTTCTGGGCAAATTGCCCTTTTGGACTAAAAAAAAAAATCTGATGTGTACACCACATGATTTCCTTGTACGGAATATCAAATTATACGCAATTTTCCTCCATTCCTGCATTTCATTTAAACATATTGAATTAACAGTTTAACGAATTTTGAATTAAATCTACTTCGTCGATAGAGCATAAACCACAATATAATAAATGCACTTTTTAAAATTCACTATATTTGTTTACCATAGCGACACTCTGGCGCTAGATTCACTTAACAGCGTTACATCTCATCCATTTTATAACTCAGAATGCAGAAAAATTATGTATATCACCTGAAGAATTATAATCGTTGCCACATGTTCTATTAAAATACTATAATAAATCTAAAATGATGTATAAAAGATATGAAACAAATAAAAAAGGAATAGTTTTTCACAGACGGTTCAGCCCCGCTTACCTAATGCGAGTACGCTACTAATGAATTCAGTTTTTACTTCGTTTCAAGGCAAAAATACATTAAAATTCAAATTATTTTCATTAAAACTTTAAAAATAGAGAAAAACATAAAACACCAAGTATAGTTAAAACAAAAAAACAATTTTTACAATTAAAATTACAGTTTCTATACAAAATTAAGTTAATAAATGATAATCACAGAATGAATTAAGCATAATTTAATTCGCAATAATAAAAAAAAGACGTTACTTTATTGTTGTGAAGTTTACTTTCTCTAGATTGGCAACAAATCCACTATTCTGCTACGTTTCAAATGTAAACAAATATGGCTGCTATAGTTGATAATTCCACAATTATTGCATGCAGGTTAACTTAAGGCATAAAAATCTTAACCGGAAAATAAGAACAAGATAATTCAAACATTTTTAAAGCAAAAAATGCACAATTTACAAATATATAAAAATAAAGAAACTGAGCTCACTAAGCCGAGTAACAGAGTGGATATATATATATATATATATATATTCACTATATGCGGCCAAATGCAATCAAAATAGCAGATGCACATCTACATGTTACAGCAGTTCTATATACAAAATTTCAACGTTCTGAGGTTACTCGTTTTTTGAGTTATAGGAAATACATACATACATACTTCCGTACGTACGAACAGACGCAACGATAAAATCTCTTCAGAATTCATTTTAAATCAGTTTTATAATTTTTCGGGTAAAAATAGTCCTTTATTCTGTCCTTACGTACAGACGTCACGCAAAAACATCGTTAAATTGCATTCGGCAGCGGTCAAAATGGATATTTTCGTTGAAATATGATAAATAAATTTTTCGCGATTACAATACTTCCTTTTTACTTCGTACAAGGAAGTAAAAAGGGAACAGTTCTCTATCACCCGTTCTATTGAGCCGATTGACGAAATTCAAATTGCGTTTTTGATGTCTCGAAAGTGCCACTTAGGATATATATTAGATTTATATATAGCATTGTTCTAACATAGACATTGTGAAACAAAATCGGACTTTTTCTGAAATAGCATACCATTTTAATTTTCATATTTCGATTCTACGATCAAATTATGCCTAGATATTAAATTTTGTAAAATCTAATGAGAAATTTATGGAGAAATTTTAAAATTTACCTTCGCGCATTTTTTTTTTTTTTTTTTTTTTTTTAGTTTGCGCCACGAATAATTAATTCACTTGGCGAACTTCTTAATTCATAGCAACCTATTTTTCTTTCCCTTTTTTTCCTCGGCCACAAGCGGGGAAAAAGTCACTGTTCATACTTTCAAATAATTTTAACAAAGTGCGTAAATCACATTTTCGTTATTATCGCTTATAAAAAATACGCCAAATTTCAAAACGCGCAAAAATGTAAATTCACGTACATCTTAGGAAATTTTGAGTAAAAACTCTAATTTTTTGACGGTATACTTAGAAATACATCTACTTTAAGATGATGGCAAAAATTTTATAAATTTTGATTCAAAATTTTCTCGAAAAATTTATAAAAATTATTTGAAAATACAAATTTTAAAAATAAATTTTAAAAAATTGGCGAATTTTATTTGAAATGAACCTAAATTTCGAAATGGGAAAGGAAGAATCAAATAAGTTTAACAAAAACAGATATGTATGTACATGAATGTATGTATGAAAAAATGTACATGAAATTCAATTAACATTGAGGAGCTAAATTTTTTAGAGGTAATTTTTTAAAAACTAGTCGTGCGATTTTATAAAACGTGGCAGTTTGGCATACTTTGAGTCGTAGAATCGAAATATGGAAAAAAATTGGCATGTCATTTCGGAAAATGTCCGATTTTGTGTCAAAATACTACATCAGAACAATGCTATATATAAATCCAATACATATCTTAAGTCGCAGTTTCGAGACATGAGAAATGCAAGTTGAATTTCGTCAATCCGCCCAGTAGAACGGAAGATACAGAACTGTCCCTCCCCTTTTTTTGGCGCTGTGTACCTACCTCCACGTAATCAAAGCGCCTGCATTTAGTCCAGATTTCAATCCTATTTAACATATTTGGAACTATTCGTAAAATTAATAAAGTCAGAATTTCTTATAGAAATGTACTTGAAGAAGAATCATCACAAATTACATTCCCATTTGCGGAAGCAATTTAATAGAAGTAAATTTCGATCGAAATCTTATGATGTTATGACGCCGGTAGGAATTCCTGCTCACAACCTGAAAGGTTGTATGAGCCCAAAATCCTACGCCTAGAAGACTCAATTATATATAAGGAAAGAAGTCCAATGCAATATTAGAGAAATTTTATACAGTTTGTTTTATGTGTTTGTATGCTCTAATATATTTTTGATTTTTACTTTGTACACGAAAAGTAAAAATTTTACTATTTATTTAACCTTCTCCCTTTTATTTTAAGGTTTTCCGATTTTGTTCAGCTCTTAAGATATGGCATGTAATAAAAGTATTTCCTTTAAATTAAATATTCAGTTATTTCTTTAAAAAATGTCTGAAAGCTTGTCGTGCCCCAATACGTTTTTGACTCACTGGATTTATTTCAGTCCGCTTCAATCTTTGGGAATGGATCGAAAAATCCGTTTTGGAAACATGTTATTTTTATCTCCGGAATTTAAGTGCAAGTAACTGTGTTTTTAAATCAGAACGCTTATAAATGACCACTATTTTAAAAAATCGGAACAGCGAAGTATTTACTTAATTAAAATAAAAATACTATATTCGATAAGAAATGGTTTACATGAAACTGCTATTATTTAAAATATGAAAATCAACTATCTAAACCCATTCTTCTTCCAACCAATTCGTATAATTAAGGTTGTGTTTTAACGAAATGCTGTTATTTATCTCGAATCTGTACCGTCACGAATGTTAAGGGATTCGAACCTAGGCTCTTCAGTGCCATAACAAACTCTGCTATTCACTATATTTATTGATCAGACGACACGTAACGAAGTAGCCTTACAATTTATTAATAAAAGAAATGTCTAAAGTTATGAATGTGTTTCAATCAAACAAAAAACCTGTTTGGCAGCATCCAGAAGAATATATAAAAACGATTTGATTTTTCAGTTATTCCCGTTTAACTATTTAATTTTCAATTTCATTTAATTTTAATTTAGGCTTGCAGTTGTTAGTAAAATCAGATTAATTTAATTTAATTTAATCCATAATAATTTAAGAATAAATTTCCTTGTGATTAAATTAATAGGGATGAATCCTTATTATTAATTATCTAACTGAAACGTGGCACAGACGTGATAACAGATTTTAATACCTGAGACAAATCTCAAACCTGTGGTCCCTCAATACTTTTTACCCTTTTCGTAACACTTCAACTTTTGCCCCAGGCAAATGCCTAATCTGCCTACCTTTTAGCACAACTCTGAAAAATAATACATAGTAAATAGTTGCTGCTTAGATTTGTCTATCTTAAAATTTAAAAATAAGATCTCTTAATTGATACAAATAAATAATAATAATAACAGTAAATAAATAATAACAATTATTTAAGAAAAAATCTTTTTTTTTCCTAACAGATGCACAGTATTTGAATTACATCTGAATCTTTCATTGAACTACTGTCTTCATAAAAGACAAATTGAATTTTAATTACTTAAATGGAACGATTCCATTAACAAGAGCAGAAATGTATTGACACAAAATTAAAATGAAATATTAACACCATTTCACATTCATTTTCATTTCATGCCAGACTAATAAAATAAAATTAAATAATAACAGATACTATTTTTTTTTTACCTATTAACTTATTTTTTACTTTTGTAGAATTCCGAAAATGGGTACTGACTGACTATTAACAAATTAAAAGTAGGAAAAGTTTATGCACGTGTCTTTCGAAATTTTCTTTCCTAGCACGTTAGCATAATTAGGCCAAGAACTTCTTGCAGGGGTCAATTGTCTATATCCTGTCAAAGCTGATTAAAAAGCACCTAAGGGTTCGTTCATTTAGAATGGGAGACCGAAATATTTCGCAATAATTAATTATTAAAATCGAAATGCATGCCGTATCGGTGAACTATTGAATTTCTAAGTGATGCCTTTCGAACTTTGCTTGTTTAGCAACATAAGATAGAGGTATTCGGTCGACGGGAATGCTTTAAACTAGTTAAGGCATTCATCGATTCACCGTTTACCTCTCAATGTTTACAAACGGTGAAATTTCGATAATCAAATCCGTCTTGCGCACCCGAGTTCATTGAGATTATTTAATAGGTTTTCCCTTTCACGTTCTGCTCAAAGAAAACATATGTACTAAGTTTTACTTAGTGGAACAATATACTAAACTTCCAATTATACGTAGTAATTAATATATAAGGCTAATAATTCATTATAAATATTAAAGGAGCAGTACACTAAACTTCAGACTATACACAGTAGCTAATATATTACTAGAATACAGAGTCAACTAATCAAAACGTACATAAAATATCAAAATTAAATTTTCTTATTTTGGAAAATTTCAGTCTTTCTTGTATCGTAACTAAATCTTCTTTACAGAATTAAAAAAGAAGTAAAAGTAATTAATACATAAGCCTAAAATGCTGTTTAAGAAGAGGAATACATGCGCATATAACACCTTTTGCCTATTCATCAAAAAAAAAAAAAAGAATAAATCGAAAAAATCAAATTCGAATAAATAAAAAAAATAATAAAGTAAATAAATCGATAAAAATTTCAATTTACGCGCCTTTTCACTTCCTTATACAAAGTAAAAGAAGTATAGTAATCTTGAAAATTTTCGGGTATCATATTTCAAGGAAAAGCGTCGCCCAGACGGTATAGTGATTAGGGGAACCGACTGCGATACCAAAGGTTCCGGGTTCGAATCCCGAAGAAGGCGTGCTTGTAACTGTCCGTCCCTTCATACGACGCAAAGGTGGCCCACCTAAGGTGCCTCCATAATAAAGTGACCACCATTTTCAGCCTTAGTCTTAGCCTAAGTCGGTTAAGGGACCGCCATTGGAAAAAAAAAAATCTGATGTGTACGGAGTATTAAATTTTTTGCTGCATTTCATTTAAACTTAATTCCTCGAATTTCATTAGAGATAAATTTCTCATTGAATGAATTCAGTTCTCACTTCTCGACAAGGCAAAAATACATAAAGCCTCCAAATATCTTTATTAAAAATTTAAAAATATACAAAAATATAAAAAGTTTCAGATTTTCTATTAAGGCCAAAGGGCCAAATTTAATGTTTTGTGTGTTACCTTTATTTATTAAATATCAAGTTCTTTGCACTTAAACAATAAATTCAACAATTCAACAGCAATGGAGGTGCACAACTACATGTTACAGCATCTCTATATACAAAATTCCAACGTTTTGAGGCTACTCGTTGTTAAGTCATGCGAGATACATTAATACATACACACATACGTACAAACGTCACGAAAAAATGTCTTCTAAATCCATGTTAAATCCTTTTTGCAACCGGTTTTGGTCAAAAGAATCCTTTATTTTGTCATTAGGTACAGATGTCAAGCAAAAACATCGTTAGGTTGCATTCGATAGCGGTCAAAATGGATTTTTCGTTGAAATATGATACCTGAAAATTTTCGCTACTACACTTTACTTCGTACAAGGAAGTAAAGAATCAACGAAAATACCCGTTTTGACTGATATTGAGTACAATTTAACGATGTTTTTTCGTGACATCTGTACGTAAGGACAGAAAAAAGGACTTTTTTTTTTTCCAAAACGGGTTGTAAAAAGGATTTAAAAAGGATTCAGAAAAGATTTTTTCCTGAGATCTCTAAGCACGTACTTAAGTATGTATCTCGAATTACTCAAAAGCGAGTACCCTCAGAACGTTGAAATCCGTGAGCTCAGTTTTTTTCTTCTTATATGTTGGTAAACTGTGAGGTTTTGCTTCAAAAATGATTAATTACGTTATTCTTATCTTCCGGTTCAGGTTTTTATGCCTTTAGTTAATCTGCACGCAATAGTTTTAGAATTATTTACAATTTAAAAGTTTTTTAAGTGCGCTAAGCCTAATTTTTTACTTCCTTGTACAAAGTAAAGGAAGTATTGTAATCACGAAAAATTAAGGGTATCATATTTCAACGGAAACATCTATGTTGACCACTATCGAATGCAATTTCACGATGTTTTGGGGTGATATCTGTAAGTAAGGACAGGATAAAGGACTCTTTTTCCCCCAAACGAATTATAAAACTCATTTTAAATGGATTCAGGAGAGATTTTTTTTTCGTGGCGTCTACGTGCATATGTACGTATGTATGCATGTATGCATCTCGCATAACTCAAAAACAAATCGCCTCAGAACGTTAAAATTTTGTATATAGGACTGCTTTAACATATAGTTCTGCATCTCCTTTTTGGCTCCAATCGGCCTCGCCAAAAGTATATATATATATATATATGATATTTACAGTCGCGAGTCCGTATGTTTTCGTAGCGAACGAAAAGGCTGCAGACTGACGACAGACGAATTTCATTTTAAGAACTCCACATCTTTATTCGATTAAAATGACAACTCTTTTTTCTTTACACGAAGATCACGTATTCGATAATAATTTACATAGCAATACTAATAAATTTAGAACTTCGGCGTCATAGATATTTTTTAACAAAGGAGAGACGAAGAGGCACAGTAAAGCGTATATATACCAATAGCAGAAAGCGATATGACAGAAAATGGCGGGTAGAGCTATTTATAGTAGCGGTTACATAACAGGCGAGAGAGTTCTGGAAAGTACTGGACTAGGGGAAAGATCTTGAAATCGCGGAAAGCTAATTAGAGGTTGCTGTTCGCCTAGAGGAATGCCATCATATATATATATACCCACTCTGTTACTCGGCTCAGTGACCTTTTTTTTTTATTCTTATGTCGGCAAATTGTGCATTTTTTGCTTTAAAAACGATTGCATTACGTTGTTCTCATCTTCCGGTTAAGGTTTTTACGCCTTTAGGTAATTAATCTGCATGCAATAGTTGTTGCATTATCGACAATTTAAAAGTGCTTTAAGTGCGGCTAAACCTGATTTTTTTACCATAGCAGTCATATTTGTTTACATTTGAAACTTAGCAGAATAGTAGGTTAAGTCTTTCTGCACCTTCCGCGTCTTGCTGAATGGGACCAAAAGGAAACTTTTAGTTTTGTGCACCGAAAATTCTGCCTACTTAGCCTGCTGGCCAAATTGCTTGTTTTTTCGTAGCAACCTCAATTTTAATTGTAAAAATTGTTTTTTTAATTGTTCTAGCTGTATTTGGTGTTTTATGTTTTTCTATATTTTTAAATTTTTAATGAAGCTATTTTGAATTTTTATGTATTTTTGCCTTGCCACGAAGTGAGAATTGAATTAATTGAATAAGAAATATATCGCTAATGAAATTCGAGGGAATAAGTGTAAATGAAATGCAGCAAAAATGCGTATAATTTAATATTCTTAACAAGGAAGTCATCTGGTGTCCGCTCCTGACTTTTTTTTCTTTTAGTATATTTAGATTTGTGTAATTTTTATAGAACTAATGCAGTTCTGAATAACTTCATATGTCTGAATAGTTTCACAAATTTTTGTAAAAATAACGCGTAAAACATACTATATGCTAATAGTCACAAAATTACGTTTTCTAGGATATATTTAGATTTTTCTCTCTCTTTCTACTAGCAGCCTTTCAAAAAGAATTTCATACCAATAAACTTGAAGTTCTTTCTCCACTTCTTATAAATGCAGTAAATTCCCGATTATCTGAGCTTTAATGCACAGGCGACGAAAAAACGCGAATGATGCAAAATATGTATACAATAAAAGCAGAATTCTTCACAGATTAAGGAAAAGACATGCAGCGCACACTTTAAAATAAAGTTATGGAGTAATTAGTTTTAATTAACCCATTATATTATTATTTGAACTTTTATCAAATCTACTTTTCATCAAATCAGCAAATGAGATACATGTATATAAAAAATGAGTTATTTTTTTTTGGAGCTTTGAAAGTACAGGTAATCTTTGTGATATTTCCTCGCACTGCTCAGTATTTTTTACGCGTTACTCTATATATTATGTTATCCGGCGTTAGACTTTCGGTAGCCAAATCACGCACGACTTATTAGAATTGACCCAACGCTTGTAACATTTGCACTGTAAATTCCGGCATTAATTTCACTTTTTTAATTCACAATCTATGTTATCTGAAGTTTCAAAAACTGCGGAGATTTAAGCATAAACCGTGCATCTGTTCAGTTTAAAGTTAAATAAAGCCGTGCATCTGTTAAATAAAAATGCGTTTAAACCTTCTTCTGACTCTGTTAGACTCAGTGTAAAAACTAAGTTAAACTAACGAGCGGAAAGCTAATAAGTTTAATAAAATAATTATGGAACTCATACAGATTATCAGTATTTTCAGAGGAAAAAAATCCTCCAGGTTAATTATTTTGACCAATATGGAGG
>KK115667.1:29623-49434 GCA_000611955.2 Stegodyphus mimosarum
CAAGTTACACGTCATCAAACTCAGATTCAGCTTTTTCTCGTTTGTGAGTAATTTTATGATCTTATAACTTATTTTATGATCTGTATAATTTATTACATAATTTTATGACCTTACAACTCATTCCAAGTTATCAACCTTGATCTCTGGACTCTATCGTTACTTCTCTTTCTGGCTGCTTTAGTAATTGCTCTTCATTCATCAACGAATGTGGTACACGAATTAAATCATTTATAGTCATCTTTTCAATTTACAGTACGGTACAGTCTTTCTGCAAGCACTATAGCACATATTTTCGCTTTCAATTTGAAAACACTGAGCACATGAAAAGAATTCAGAAAGAAATTATGTTGTTATTTCTTCTTCGCTAAAAAACATTTCAAGAAATTTCAGATACTAGTTTTCAGATGAAATAAACAGAGCTAATATTTTAAATACTAAAAAAGAAATTTACTGCATCAAAAATCACGATTTTCATATAAAAACATAGATATGTTTAACTTTATTCACCTACTTCAAAAGAAATTAAATGTTAAATTAGTTAACTTTTAATTCTAGGTAATATTTTAAATTCATGGGATTATTAAAAATTACATTTGGGGGACACTGCTATTAAAAAGTTTTTGTAATCAGTATAACAGAGCGGATTAATAATTCAACCGCATACACGTCCATGCTCCAAACTGAGAACATTTACGAAAAGATTATTGACATAATTTACTTTTTAAACTCTACATAATAATATATTTATTTTAATTTCATGAAAACTATTTTTAAAACAATTTGTTCCCGCTAAAATTATAATGATTTTTTTATAATTTTGCCTGCTTCAAGAAGATGCTGTAGGACACTTCCAAGCTTTTTTAATTTTCAAGACTCATGCTACACGAAAATTAAAAATATAAAATAAAATTACTGGTTAATCACTTAATGATTATTTTTTGGAACACTGTTTTCAACACCTTGTAATCCACAAAGTGTATATATAACGAGACTTACTCGTACTTTGCACTAACAAAATACATAAACAAATGAACAACAGCACCGCAAATGGGGAAAATTATAAAAAAATATTAATAATAAGTAAAAGGAAAATAAAATAAAAAAGTAGTAAAATAAGAGAATAATGTAAATTGAGGATGAAATTCCGAAAAGCAGAAACTGTGTCTAAAAGTGTGAAGTTCAGGGGAAAAAAATGGAGCCCAAGATACAGACAGGTGCTTCAACGTTGCCTGAAGTATCTTCTGCTGGACATGAACGCACTCAAGAAAAATATGCTTAACATCTTCGTTGCCGTTACCGCAGCTGCACAAAGCAACTGAAACAATTACAGATCGCTTTAAATAAGTTTTAAAATTGCCATGCCCAGTAAAAAATTGAGTTATTTTCAAATTTGTTGAAAATTGATCGACTTTTATTCTGCGGAAAATTGTAGGAAAAAAAAATTTTTTTTTGGTCCAATGTGCTTTTGGTAAGGTCAAATATTCTCAGTTCCAAATACAGATAGCAACATTCCTATAAAAGTGAATCAAGTTAGAAACATAAACATAGAGATTTTTAGACATAAAATTGATAAATAAGCAGAATAAATAAAATAATTAATGTGTCAGGTGTATGTGGGCCGCAAAAAAGAGAATAATACTCATAATAGTTATAGCTTCCATCAATCTGATTCATAATAAAATATAAAATAATAAAAAAATCGCAAGCGAATTGGGCAGTTAAATGATAACTTCAATGAATGATAATTTTATTGTAACTACTAATCGTTTTTTGTGGCTATGAAACATCCCGATACTTATGATTATTAACTTGCTGTTGTTTGTTTCGCACGTAACTGCGTTTTCCTTTTGACTGCTGATGTGTTCTCAAATTGTGCATGGATTGTTGTTGTTGCTGTGTTCTAAAAAATTGTATGGACATCTAACTATCTGATGTTGTGTTTCTCTGTTGTTGTTCTGTCTCATGGTGGAAGGAAGCCTACTGCCTTGTATTCATGCCTGGACTACTTTTTTTTGTTTTGTTTTTTCTTGCCTAGCTTAAAGTTAGCTTCTCAACTAGATTTTGAACTGTTATCAAATTGGAGCCCGACTTTTTTTTTCTTCTGATGATAAACAAGTGTTCAGAAGTGGTCAACTACTGGAGCGAAGCATTCCGTTTTTCTTCATCATTTACATTAGGTTAGTATTTCCAACACCTCCCTCAATATACTACATGACACATCCAATATTACGGCACGACCACACTATACAACATTAGGGGCATTATTATTAGGCGATAGGTCACATAGACTTCATTATTTGTTGCACTGTTCATTGCGTCTAAGGTACACTGCGCAAAAAAAAAGGGAGGGAGGAACCGTTCTATATCTCCCATTCTACTGAGCCGATTGACGGAATTCAAATTGCGTTGTTTTTCATCACTCAAAAGCGCGACTTAGGATATGTATTACATTTATATATAGCATCGTTCTAATATAGGCATTTTGACACTAACATACCAATTTTTTTTTCCATATTTCGTTTCTACTACTCAAATTATGCCTAAATATTAAATTTTGTAAAATTTGGTGCGAAATTTATGGACAAATTCAAAAATTTAACTTTGCTTTTTTTCAATTTGAGCCCAGAATAATTCACTTGGCGAACTTCTTAATATATGGCAACCTATTTTCCTTTCCCTTCTATTGTGCAGGAGAGGAAAAAAAAGTCACATCGTTCTTATCTTTTTACATTGTGGATGAGCGGAAAAAAGTTACGTTGTTCTTACTTTCAAATAATTTTAACAAAGTGCGTAAACCACATTTCCACTACTATCGGTTTTAAGAAATATGCCAAATTTCAAAACGCACTAATATATAAATTCACGTATATCTTCGGGAATTTTGAATAAAAAGCTCTAATTTTTTGCAGGTATGCTTAGAAATACGGCTATTTTAAGATTATTGTAAAAATTTTATAGGTTATAATTCAAAATTTTTTTCGAAAAATTTATAAAAAGTATTTAAAAATACAAATTTAAAAAATAAATCATAAAAAATGAGTAAATTTTATTTGGAATGAACTTAAATTTTGAACTGTGTAGGAAGGAATCAAATAAGTTTCATAAAAAAAATATTAATAAATACATATCAAACTGAAATAACATTGAGGAGATAAAATTTTGACAGCCAATTTTTCAAAAACTACTCGTGCGATTTTTACAAAACTTGGCAGTTTGGCATAATTTGAGTCGTAGAACCGAAATACAGAAAAAAGTGGTATCTCATTTTAGAAAAAGTCCGATTTTGTGTCAAAATACCTATCTTAGAACAATGCTATATATAAATCTAACACTTACCCCAAGTCACGCTTTTGAGACATGAAAAACGCAATTTGAATTTCGTCAATCGGCCCAGTAGAACGGGAGATATAGAACTGTCTTTTTTTTTCGCAGTGTATATTCATGGTTAGGTTTCTTCGCGCTTCTCTTTTATCTGCTTTATCTTACTCAGGCCCATAATTATTTTTTTAAATACTCTCTGGGCCTTATTTTTTTTTCTTTTTTCTTTTTTTTTAAACCCGCATTTTTATCTGGCCAAAAAAATTTCGTATCAAATGCCACGAAATTATGTTTCATTCAAAATTCACAATTTTTTTCTGTGCTTCCCCGCCGCTATGTTTCTCATGTAAAATTGCCCTTTTTTCTACTTGCCTTTCTTCGCCGCAATGCGGGCAGAAAGATTTCGTGCAAAACAAGACATCTGTCTTTGTCTGTCTCGAGGAAATGATGAAAAGGCTCACAGTTTGGACATAAAGATTAGCTTAGATTATGCAGACTGAATGGTTAATTAAGGATAGCTAAGCATTCAGGTAATTTATTTTTATATTAAAAAACTACCACCAAGTAATGCATTCTTTTGTATTCATTTCTGCAATAAACACCCGCAATTCTTTATTATTTCCCTCCATGTTCCACTAATTACTAGTCTGCAGTTTCGCTCCCTTAAATAAAAATATTGATAAAACTGATTTATCTTTAGTTGAAAACCTTGTTCCTTTAGTTGCCATAATTTGCCTTATGTACTTACAAAACTAAAATTTATTTGCCCAGGTCTAGACACTGATGTAGACCGAATAAAAGAAACAAATCTAATATAAAAAAGACGAAGATACAAAGGGCACACGAACACATGAATACTTACAACCAGAAATCTAAAGAATCCAAGAACTTAATTATTGAGTGTAAGGGAAAGAACTACCAGACGATTTCAAAGAATCTCCCTCATTTCATTGCATTTTATCTACAAAAGCTTTTCAAAATAACTTGACATCTATTCAAACGAGTTTGGATTACCCAGACTTATCGATAGCTTCATTTTAAGAGATAAATCTCTTTCAGTAAAATCTTTCTTGGACTCTCATGTTTTCAGGGCTAAGTTCTTATTCAAGCACAAACGGACAATAAGGCCAAAACGACAATAAAGAACTACAAAATCAAACAACACTTTTCTATTTCTAACTTCACTTATTTACCACTTTATCGAATTAAAAAAAAACTTATTCGCCTGTATATTGTATTTATATCTTTCATTCTAGCACTAATCATTTCATCATCGTACTTATCGGAGAATAACAGATCATTACATTCCTATATAGCACAATGTATGAAATAAAATATCTTTCTGTGTAACATTCTATCCCAAAAGGCGATTCTATATTCAAAATAAAAGTTCAGTCCTAAATTTTTGGGACCTGAATTTTAAAATACAATAGAATTTTAAAAATTATTATTAACTTCTCAAATTCGAAATCATTAATAACAAATGCGGTGAATTTAATATTTATGTCAAGGTTGTGTTATGTGACAAAAGTGACTTGTTTAACAAACTCCAACACGTCTACCTACCGTCTGTGTGCAATACCATTAACAGCGATATCATTTTCCTGAATTAATGAGGTCATTAGCTGAGAAAAACGATAACGCTCTTTTTAATTTCCACCCTTCATAGCCGCATCAGAGTAGTCTAACTTCTTATTCTGTAAAAATAAAAGCATTTCAATTTGCAAAGTTTTTCTCCTACCCTCTTCCACAAATTATACCTAAAAATGCTTGCATTAATATGTTATAAAATGTTTCGTCTGCAATAAAATTTTCATAGAAAATTCATTATTTACATAAATAAACCACTATTTGCTAAATTACATTAAATTTTCCTTTTTTCTTCCTATACTTTGAAGAAGTTGCATTATTTTCACTCAACATATAACATTTTGTCCCGGAAATATAACATCCACAAGCAAATCATATTTCGAAAGCTGACGAAAAATAGAACGCAGTGTATCTAGAAGCAGCCCTTGACAAGTATTCCTAATGTCAAAAATATAAGACTGTCATCTTCCACGCGTAATTCGCGCATAGCGGATTTCAAAGAGTGTTTCCATGGGGCAAAAGACCTTTACATATCTCTCAAATTTAGTCCGTCTCTTACTGATTAAGAAAATGAAAATATTAACCGCACTTTTCAATACTTAAATCTTCATTTTATTTTCCAACAATTTGTCTAATTGATAAAAATTAAAATACATTTAAATTTATAAGATATCCAACTGATAATGTTATGAAAATTTGCAGCTTCGCTGCAGTAAACCAAAGACGCTTCTAACTCGTATGTTATCCAACTGACATAGAATCATTTTTTTAAAATTTTTGTGAAGTTTTATATTTTTAAATATTTTTAATACTTTTTAATTAAAAAAATTTTTTTAACGATAAACTCTTTTTTGAGTTGCTAAGCTGAAGATTCCAGAAGTTTTTCCACCCCGTTTTATTTGTCAAAAGAAAACCGTAATTAATGTAGGAGATAAAAATAAGCTCAATACCTTTTTTTTTTTCTAAACCAGAACCATGTTACCATTTGGAAACACTTATAATCATTAGGTTATATCGATACAGGAAACGTGAAAAATGTGCAATGTCATCGCCGGGATTCGAACTTCGGACCTCTTCGAATATGCGTCGATCTTGCTTCCACTTACACCACGAAGGCATGCAGAAAGAAGGGAGAACATACTTTATACAGTCATAAACGTTTTCACAAATTAATTTACTTGAAAGCATAGTCATAAATCTAATCTCTACAACTTCATTACCTAACTACAAGCGATTTTATTTTTAATTTATTTGAATTGTTTCTGTGGCCTTTCAACCTCGAGAAATTTTTAAAAAATCACAAGTGCTCCGAAGTGTATATTTACAATAAATAATAACATATTAAATTTTTCACGAAATAAATAACCATTATCCCTCTCTGTGGCGGTAGTCATGATAAAAAATGTAATTAGCGATGATACTAATATCGATATGCATAATGGGTTTACTCAATTCAAAGTTCTTGAAATCTTTTAAAGAAATATTAAAGTTGGGTATTTCGGTTTACCAATATAATTAAAATTATGAATTAACTATAAAGATATGCAATAGACGTGATCATATAAAGATATGTAATAGACGTGATCATATAAAGATATGTAATAGACGTGATCAAGTAAAACCAATCGTTAAACATTACTACAATATGGTGTAACGAAAGGAAGGCTCAACTGCAATAGTATATCATGGCGTATGTCCTAGTTTATGTAGTGATTTTACCCACTGAAAGATGAAGTTCCGCATACATGATCTGTCCAAATAAGATCGTGTGTTATTATACAGTTCTGAGTGCTGAAGGATGTCAATTACCTGAAGTGATGAAGTGTTTTATTGGATAAAAGATGTTTATGGCGAAGCTTGCATTTTGAAAACAACAGATCAATTCAAGATGAGTTATGAGACTGCATAGAAGACTGCGAAAGATTAGGTGTATTAAAAAATGTAGGCGCAGCGGGTTTCTAGAATGTTTAAGGAAGGACAAAAGTTGGAACATCAGGCGTTTCACTGAAACTCTGAGATGAAGATGGCTGTCCCTCAACAGTTCCAAAACTAATCTTCGAAATTCTACATGGACGGTATTCGTAGATTAGACACATAATGTGACAATAAGCTAAACGCTTATGGTGACGCCTTTTGAAGAGCAAACGCTGAGACACCCTCACCATGCATACCTTTATATAGATGTATAAAGAAATACAATTATTGCAAATACAATTATACAAATCAATTATTACTTTTCAGATACTGCCTGAAAACGGGTTTCAGTTGATCAACCCATGTATACGTGAATAATATGATGAGAGAATTAACTTGGTTTTATAAATATTGTAAATAAATAATATTTTATAATGTGACGAACATATCTTACGCATGAAGTAAGACAATATTACAAACACTCTATATTACTAATTAAGTTGAATAATTTCAAAAACATTGTGAACTACTCCTTGCATGAAATAAATTTATTTTATCGGCTTTTTACTGAAACTTTTTCTTTCCTGCAACAATTTCTGTTTAATAAAGTAAATCAGCCAAATAACATGACCGTGTCCCAAATTTCGTTTGCAGCAAGCCACCACGAGCATCTCCAATAACTTTCAATCTTGTTTCTAAATTTTATTTTGTGTTATATTGCAGACATCTTAATTATTTAAGAATTGTGAAATTTCACTTTCAGAGATGGTCACAGGAGGCTTTACTATATTTTTTAAAAAAAAGAGAGAGCTCAACTTAACCAGTTATAAAAACGTAATAAAGGGGTTCTAAAATAATTTAAATATTTTTTTTATAAATGTTCCCAGTTGGGAATGTTGGCGGATAAAGGACTAATAAAAAACATGATAACTGTATTGCAAAGTACAATTTACCGAAAACAAAATACGAAAAATAATTTATTCAAGACAGTGTGCGATCAGACTTCACTTTCTTTTACAAGACGACAGTTGCCATGACTTGATATCTGCCCTCATCGTAATTATTCGGTTTATACACTTATCTTTCAGGGTCATTTGTTTAATTTCTGCAGATACTTTCTTTTCTACTAAAATTGCAGTTGTCATAAAAGAAATAACGTTTCATACAAAACGCAATTTATTTTCCTTTAGCTAATACTTTTTCTTTTATTCAACTTTCGGAAAATTTTTTAAAATTTTTATTTTGCCATCATTCTTAACTTCATTTTTCATCACTGCACATAAAAATGAATAAAAGATAAAAAATAAGAAAGGAAACCTTTCGGCATTTTCCCATTTGGATGCATATATACCCTTCGGTATATAAGAGGATTCTACTTTCTTACTAAGCACTAATTTTCTCTTCTTCAGGCTGACTGGAAACTTCTTCTATTTCAAATGCTTAGCCCTTATTTCAGGAGAAAGACGACAGTCAATAATTAGCTGTGTTATTTAAATTACAACATGTAAAGTTCATTGACCTTTGGCTTGCTAACATTCTAAGGCAACCACTGACGGGTCCCAAAAATATAACTTAGCCAGGTGATCCGAAATAATTAAAAGAGAACAATTATACGTCTATTATTACGTCGCGAGTGAAAGTAAAAATTACATTCATGGCAGACTGGTAGATATCAGATAAGTGCTGTATTGTGATAAAGAAATCTGATCTTCCTCTTTTCTGCAGCAGTTTATACATTTTACAAAATACCCGAACTACAACTTCGCAGTCATGGAAAACTAATGCTTCTAATTCTAAACGGACAACCGTTAAATGCTAATTTTTGTTTCCTGTTGCATTTTGATGAGTTCTTTATTCATGATGAATCATCGAATATACTTCCACGAGCGTACAAATGTTTTTCTCAAAGCAATGTTCCAGGTATTGTTGTCTCGACGTTAGCACTCACTTTATGTAAACTGAAGTCACATTTACGTCATTATAAAATTTAAGCGATAATACTGTAGATAAACTGATTAATGGCAGCTATTCACCTGTTATATATTTCTTCCAAATTATTAGTAGATATAACAGAACGAATGTATTAAAGCAATGAAAACATATATATCCTCGTTAAGACTAATAATTAATTATTAAGGCACGTCGCCAAGCTCATAAGAGAACAATCAATAAGTACGTCTTCCTTCAAAGAATATTTTCATTTAATATTTAAGGAACGATACGTTTCCATCAAAATAAAGACATAGTGTATGGATTAAATCTGTGCATCTATAATTTTCTGCTAACGTTTTGGTAATTTTGCAAAGCCTTCGGCCCAGAAATTTGGCGGTCGTGAGTCATAAAACAGATCAATCTCATTTTGAACGTCTGTGCAGAATGAAAGATAGTACCAGCAAGATGTAGCTGCAGGTGTGAAAAAAGGTAGAAGTCCGAAGGAGCGATGTAGGGGCTATATGGTGTGGCAAAAGATCCCATTCGAATCCGTACAGAGCCCAGCCGGTCAATGCAGACACGTGTGGTCTTGCATTATCTTGATCGAACATTACCTTTCTGCGGCGGTACTCAGTTCGACGTTTTTCCTTGACAGCAGCGCCAACATGGATTAGCATCTCTCTGTACACCTTACTGTCGAGGGTTTTAACCTTTTCCAGATACTCTTTGTATATAATACTACTGCAATCCCACCGGATACAAAGCATGATGCTTTTGTTAGTCAAATTGCGCTTTGCAATTGTTGAAGCAAATCCACTTTTCATCACATGTGACAATCCGGTCTAGAATTTTGTCCTTGCGTTGATATTCGAGCAGAATTAGTGCAGGTCCGAACACGTCTGTCCTTATCTGCCTGAGTCAGCTCATGCGGCACCCAGCGATTGAACTTGTAAGTCAAGTTCATGCGATGTATAATGCTACTAACGGACATTACGCTAACGTCTAACTCTTTAGCAAGCTCTCGAGTGATTGCATGCTGATCTTCTTCCACAAGTTCTTGCAGGCGGTATCATCAACATCAGTAGGCCGGCCACAGCGCTCTGCTTCTTGAATGTCATAGTCCTTGTTTTTGAACTTTCGGTACCAAAACTTAACAGCGTCATACGATACAACGTTAGTACCTAAAGCTGCACAGACGATTTGGTGACATTCTGTAACCGACTTTTTGCAATAGAACTAGAAGTAAATGATGGTTTTAATCTGGTAGCGCGATAGTTCCATTTCAGACACCTTGTACTTAATGATAACATTATTTTTTTACAGATTTCACAACACAGTGTTCTGAAGCAAGTCTCTTCCTTTCAAATATGAAAAATCGTTTGACAAAATATGATTAAACACGCCAATACGAACTGTTTGCGCAGACGATATTTGCGGTGGCGAGAAACTCGTTAAAAACCGATATATTTATTGCTTTTCTAATATCTTCTTCTAGTCAAATAATAAATTGTATAGCATTTATTTTTTGGTCTATTCTTAAATTTTAAATTATTTTAAATCGTTAGTAATTCAATTAATTTTTTAATCACAGGGATTTTCTAGAAAACTTGTTTATTAGTGAGTATTATCAACGTTTTCACAATTTAGCTTTTATTTTAATAAAAATTTAATAATGGAAACTGTTCTTTTTTTTTATTATTATTACAGGTACTATCTTAAACAATGTTTACATTTTACCGCATTATTTGTAACAGGAATAGTCTTCTCTCCGATATTACCGGTTATCACAAAAATCGGGAATTTTGCAATCCGTAATCATAATGATACAGTAGTTTAATTATCCATAACTGCAGTACATATCACATTTCCACTTTTATCATGGAGTAGTACAGATTATAAACACTGCAAGCACTGGAATTATATTTGAAAGTTAAATTTAAATAATTAGAAGATAGCGTAACCGGATCGAAAACCCATCGTCATCTCACTATAATCTACTCCTCATCAAAAACGTTCACAGGGTGTACCATAGGAGGTAGACGGATACTGCATTCGCCAGAAGGGAAAGAATGCATACACAAAAAGGGCGGAGGGCTTATGCGGGTATCGAATTCGTACCCTGTAGTTTGGACTACCTGACAGCCTCCAGGGATAAATAGAAAGCCTCTTCTAAATCCTGGTCAGCCTCTGCACTATTATACATCTTATCGATATAAATGAAGGCACGCATAAATATATTTAAGGTTATATCAAACTTAGCATTATAAGGATATCATAATAATTCTCCTCAGTATCAAAAGACAATTTAACGGCTGTTCACACAATTTTAAAAATTAAAATTTGAAAATCTATGCACAGATGTAAAATTAAGCCCCCCAAATAAATAAATAATAATAAAATTTAAAAAAAAAAACTTAGACTGGAGTAGATTTTACATGATATTCTCTTGATTTCCAGAACAGTTAGACAAAAATCTCTTCGAGAAAGAGGAAAAAATATTAATAATACAGCTTTAAAAATAAGATTTTTTTTGGAAGAGGGACTTATAGTTAGTTGTACGTTTTCCATTCAGAAAACTCTTAATTTTAAATATAAAAGTAGGATAAATTATTAGTCTTGTCCAGAACATTAATGTGATTAACCGATATGATTTACAAACATATAACACTGTAACACATTGCAATTTAGCTTGCAGATTAGAAATTTAACAAGCAAACTCTAAATTCAAAACGTTATGGCTATGCATGATACTTTTTAAAGACTGAAGAATAATAGCAGTAACGACTAGTAAGTCCAATCGTTTAAAAAATGAATCAAGGTAAGATTTCAGTTTGCGACAGTTTTGGTTACGTAATGCTTTAGTTTAAAAAAATACAAAATTTATATTCTTAGAAATGCTTCTAACAAAGACAGTTCGAATAAACAAGTTTATCTTACTGAAGACATTATTTGTTTACTTTAATAACACAAAAAATTGCCGAGGAGAAAACTATCATAAATATCTGACTTCAGCCACTTTTCCCCATGAAAACAAGCAACTGAACAGTTGATTTGTAAGTGCTATATAAAAACTTGTAAAGTTTTTGTACCTCCTTGCTGTACGCCACTGACGTAACTAGGAAGCACGTCCGTCTAGCAGTCAAAAGGTCCGGATTAGAATACCGGTGATGGCATCGCACATTTTTCACGTCTCCTGCTCCGAAATAAAATGCCTGATGGTTTCTACAAACTGAATTAATTATATTGGTAAAGATCCTGGAATTTTAGCATTTTTACAAATGAAAACTTGAAAGAAACATTTCTTTGCATATTCGTAACACAAAAGACATCTGTCAGAAATTTACAATCGGCAGCTGACTTTTATAGTTGACGGTGATACACGTATACGATTCTCAAAATTGTAATTAATGATAACGCTGATAATTTTTGTTACATGAAAATAAGAATTTCCCCCCTCCCAATGTTTTTTTTATTTGGTATTTTCTTCCCCCCCCTGGGGCTAGCAAAAAATTTATTTCGCATATTTTTACAAAAGGGTTTCAAGTGATCGAAATTGCTATTGCCTAAAAAACCACTTTATTTAATATTCCTTAAATCAGATCCATGGTCTACAGCCAACCATCACTTTAGTCCTTCAAGCTAGTTGAAATGTAGGTTATGAGAAAAGTAGCAATTGCGAATTAACACAAGAACAGCAGATTGACGTTCGTAAACATGTACACAACAATATAAAAGCGGCAGGTTAAATGTTCATATGTGCTGTAAGGGAGTCAGATAGAATGCTTTTCAACAAAGAGTCGTAAAACACATTATTTGCTAGAAGAAAATACGAAAAGTGGATATTTGAGCTGTCTTACAAATTAATGAAGATTACCCGACGGTCACACATACTACAGGACTGAAACAAAATTACATTTGTTTAGTTTCTCACGTAACAGAATTTGTATGACAACGATCGGATGATTTACATCCAACTAAAATATTAAGTCCATAACTGTGTACAATTTCACAATATAATTTTTAACTGATCTTTAAATATGAAATTACAGCACGAATATAATATAAATTACATATGGTAATGCATAACAACGATTACAGACCTAGACAAGATCTCAATGTCCTGCCTCCTCCCAAAATTTCCTCCAGGCTTCATAATAACTTGAAATGACATAATTATCTCTACAAGTCACATCCGTATGAGCTTCTTGATTACATAATAGCTACAAATTAAGTTGCTTGTTTCCATTGCGAACTCATAACATACATGGCTACTTCTTATTAATATTTGCTATACTGAATAGCATCTTGTTCTCGCCACCTTGTAATTATTCTTTCCCCTTTTTATGTTATTATAATAATCTACAGATAGTGAATATTTACATTTTCACTGCCTGAAGTAATAATTTCCCGATTAGACTAGTAGTCACAGTAGGTCTCTGATTATCGGACATAATGTGGATCCATAATTTTTCGGGTAACTGAATATGGAAAACCAGAAGGCTACAGTTATTTCAGATACGTGAAATAAAAATACATAAATATGAGTGATTGGCATGGCAGAAAATTATTCGCACATCTCTCACTTTTATTGAATTCTGTGCAAGGAAGGCAATAGAAAAAATTTAACTTGCACAGAACTAAATAACGTCCATGCTATAACTATAAGTAAAAATTCTTCCCATCACAAACTGCAGTTACAGATAGACAATATCAGATGTGAATTGCAATTATCAAAGACATTCAGTAATACAAGGTCTACCAGAAGCCGAGCGGTAAAGTCCTGGACACTGGTAGTTCGGTCCGGTGTTCGAATCCCAGTGAATGGACTAGCTGCATGGGCATTTTCGCGGTTTTCCCCATGTGTAACGTGGATAAGAGAACGTTTCTCTTAGAAAGTCCTCCACGAGGCATTCCTCCCCTTATTCAGATAGCCCTTGAGCGTTTTGCCATAATTCAATAAACCAAACTAAAAACAGTAACACACTACTTGCATTAAAAATATATTTTCATTTTCTTTCTTTATTTATACGCAATTAGAATAATTTCTGCATAACGTGAAAAGAAATTATACTTAAATTCCCCCCCCCCTCAACACTTAAATTCTGCATAAATATATATAGTAAAATAGTGCATAAAGGAAGAGCTGGACAATTAATATTATTAAATACGTCTTGACACCAAAAATAACTTATACCGAAATTTTCTTAAATAAGCTTTCCTTCTCTGGCACATGATTTGGATTAAATACATCTAATGAAATATAAACAAATAATTTTAGCATGAAAGTGAACTGAGAAATCGGTGCTCGAAGGTTAACTCTCAACTACTCAACTTTTTTTGATGGATTATTCTATTTAATTTTTGTTTTATATTTTAAACTTGTTACCCTGAAAGTGAATAAAATTCCCAATGGATGGAGCATCAAAGATTTAAATAAGTTATTGGATTGAAAGGGGGAAAGGCTCGGTAATGTTTAAGCGAATTTTGGCCATATTTACTGATAAAAGTATTTCAAATTTTGAGATTACAGATTTAGTTCTTAATAGGTTACTGTAAAATTGCAAAGCTGCTTTCTTAAAAACCAAAATTTTAGATTTTTCTACTACGGTTCATTACTATTAATATTATTTATTACACATCTACTCATGCATTCAGCTGCACGCATTTTCATCATGCATTTCTCAACTTCATTTATTGTATACTGGTCTAATAATTTTATTGATAACTATAATCAAAATAACTATTTTCGTTATTCTAATTTAAATTTCATTCCTTTTATGTACTCTAAATCAAACGAGAAACTTTAAACTGAAAAAAACTGAAATTTATTTCATACAGGATGTATTCAGAAATGATGTTAAAATAACATCAAAACCGATATGAAAGGGGAGGAAAAGTATTTTCCCCTTTTTTTAAATAAATTATTCCGAACCACGAGTTATCTAACTCAAACGGTTCCATTCCAGTGAGTTCCAGTAAATAGACTTTCAGTGCATTAAAACACATACCAACTTAAAAACTACTACTATTCTTAGTAAAGAGCCCATATTCTTTTTACAAAATTATTATTATTTATCTTGATTTCGAAACGCAATCAAAACACACATAGAATATATATCTGTTTCGAAATACTGACCAACACATGCTACGCATGCTTGAAAGGATATGATTGAAAACATATACAAGTACAATAAACTGGAGTTTAAGCAAAATTTAAATAAGCAGTTACAAAAATAATAAAAAAAAAACTGATGTGTACAGCACATGACTTCCTTGTACGGAATATTAAATTATAGGCATTTTTTTCAGAATGAAATCTACTTCGTTGATAGCGCATAAACCGTAATAGAATAAATACACTCTTTAAAATTCACTACATTTGTTTACTATAGCGACACTTTGACGCTAGGTTCACTGAACAGTATTACATCTCATTCATTCTAAGACTCAGAATGCACAACAATTATGTATGTTATCTGAAGAATTATCTAATCGTTGCCACATGTTCTTCAAATACTATAATAAATCTAAAACGATGTATAAACGAAATTTAAAAAAAAAAGGGGGGGGAACAGTTTTTCACAGACAATTCAGTATTTCTCATTCAATTAATTCGGTAAATTCGGTTCGTTTACTATATATAATAACTTCGCGACAAGGCAAGAATATATAAAAACTCAAAATATCTATATTCAAAATTACGAAGTAAATCTTAAACACTTATTTCCTCGAATAAATTCCAAAACGGGTTAAGCATGATTTAATTCGCAATAATAAAAGAAGGCATTAGCTTTGTTGTTGCGAAGCTTAGTTTCTCTAGATTGGCAACAAATCCACTATTCTCCTAAGTTTCAAATGTAAAGAAATACGGCCGCTGTGGTAATAATAATTAGGCTTAGCCGCACTTTTAACTACTTTTAAATTGTTGTTAATTCTACAAATATTGCATCCAGATTTACTAAAGGCATAAAAACCTTAACCGAAAGATAAGAACAACATAATTCAATCATTCTTAAAGCAAAATATCCACAATTTACAAACATATAAGAATAAAGAAACTGAGATCACTGAGCCGAGTAACTAAGTGAATATACATATACATATATTTATATACTTTTGGTGCGGCCGATTGCAACCAAGATAGGAACTACACATCTACATGTTATAGCAGTCCTATATACAAAATTTCAAAGTTCTGCGACTACTCGTTTTTGAGTTATGCGAGATATGTACGTACGCACAGACGCCACGAAAAAATCTCTTCAGAATCCATTTAAATCAGTTTTATAATTTTTTTGTGGGGGAGGGGAAGAGTCCTTTATTTTTTCACGCAAAAACATCGTTAAATTGCATTCGATAACTGTCAAAATGGATATTTTTGCTGAAATATGATACCCGAAATTTTTCGCAATTACAATACTACCTTTTTACTTCCTTGCAGGAATACTTTTTACTTTTTTCTAATAGTTGAGTAAGGTTTAGTAAAAAAAAATACAAGGAAGTAAAAAGGAAGCTTTTTTTACTTCCCTGTAGGAAGTAAAAAAAAAAAAAAAAGAAAGAAAGAAAGAATAAAATAAAAAAAGAACTTTATGCATTTTGGGGAAAACTGATTCTTTTTGAAAATCGCGCCACAAGTAAAACCCCTTGAGGTTACAGACTGCTGAATATTAGTAGTTTGTCCTAGGTTTAACCCCTAGTGACTGCATGTTTGGTTTTCCCCACTTATAATTGGTTTTCCGTGACATGAATACGAACCGGTTATGCTTCCGGAAAGTCCTCCAAGAAGGCATTTTTCTCTCTTAGGTGGATATCTCTCTTGTATTTGCCATATTCAAATAACCCAACCTTACACAACTATTAGAAATGTACAATTTTTCTATACAATTAATGCAAATCCAAAAATGAATTTTAGTAAGTTTTAAAAAAGTGAAAGAAAATCACTGCTACTTTGAAGCACTTTATGCATGTCAAAAGGTTATTGCAGATTGCAACGGAATCCCGATTAACAGCTTGAAAAAGTTAGGAGCCAAGGCCGAATAGATAAATAACCAGTTAATTCGGAAAAGAGAGATTCATTTACATTAAATATTTATTTTTTAATTAAAAAAGTTCAGTAACTTAATTTAAATAAAAACGTAGGAAATTGCAAATATATATATATATATAGGAAGCTTTAACGATCCAAAGGGCGCAACAAATTACTACTATGATTAACAGTGCTGTTATTTTAATTTACATTTTAGACTGTGCAACATATTAGTTATGCATACAATATGACATTTTCTAGACTTCATAAAGAAAATTTGATCCGGGAGAAAAATTTCAATAAACATAATGGTCAGCTATATCAAGAACGGATAAAAAGTGGTCTACTGCAGCTTATATTTCAGGCTTAGTAGAACTCCAGATATATAAACTAATTGAAATTGTAGAGCATTTGCATAATCAGACAATAAAGGGGTATGTTTCTTACGATCCAAAATATTTAGGGATATAGGAGAGAGAATTTTATTTCTTTGTTTATTAAGTTTTATTTGAACAAATTTTATGCAGTTTTAAAAAACAATAACATACGTTTAACGAAATAGAAAGCAAAATTATACTAAACTACATACAAGTATAAAACAAAAGTGTACAATAGCTTTTTTTTCGGGGGGGGGTTAAAATACCCAACACATTTCTGTATCAACTATAATAAAGCAATAAAATTAATTTCCTTAAACAGGCAGCCCTAAATCTTAACACATTGCATATTGTCTTCATTTTCCTAAATTAAATAATGAAGTTATTTTTTGTTTGACTGAAAGAAAATGCATCAACTTTTAAAATAAATTTAGGTATTTCTTCTTTATTCAAAAACAATAATTGATTAATAAATCGTGTAAATTTATATAAAGCAATAAATAAATATTTTATTATATTTTAGTTAACACGTAAATAAATGACATAATTAATACGTAAATAACAACATTGCTGATATTTATTCCCCTATGTAAGCTTTCATTTAGTAACTACAGTGGTCCAGATTATGAGCAGAAGATTTAAAGATTTAAACAACAAAATAGGACAAATGGAAATAAGTAAGCAAGCAAGCCCAAAATAAGCAATTTTACTTTCCACAAGGAAAAAGATTAGTTCAGCACCGTCTCCATTAGCACCTGACCTTCCCCTATTTAAAACTTTTTATGATAATTTAATCGTTCTTAGATCAGTCGGAAATGTGTAATTATTATAAGCGTCCTCATATCCCTTCATATTTTGTTTATCAGTTCATTCAAACCAAGACACGTGTACAGCAAAGCAACCCGACTAACGAATCGGCCTGTTCCAGAGAAACAAAAAAAGGAAATTCTGCAAGGATTTTCTTTCTTACTGATCTTTTTGCTCAAGCTTATTTGAAGTTTCTACATTGGTTTGTTTTAATCACAAACTGTCCTTTCAAAATTCTTTTGTTTTATGCGGCCTCTAAAAGGTATTATTTTATTATCAAATACATACACATAAGACTTTGAATATTTGTTCATAGTCATCAAATATAAATTTATAATTGAACAACCCAAAAATTTATAATTTTTTATGATTACATACTACAAAAATATACTATTAAATGATGTAATAAAGCATTGAATATTTTTGCACTGAAAACATAAAATCATTTATTTATATCATTGAATACACTACTAAGTTATATATATGCTTTTAGAAACCTAAAAAGCAACGGATTCCATATTGATGGCGGAAAAAACCTACTGGGAAAAGTGGAATGGATTAAGCAAACCTATTAGGAAAAGTATTTCGTTATATATGAATTTTATTAAAAATTGTGAAAAAAATTCTTTACATGCATCCGCAGCTCGGTCTACGCAATAAAAACTAATTTAGACAGGTACTGATGTAGGAACACTGAGATTACGCAGCACGTAGATGGCATACCAAAGAGGATCCATACTGAAGAGGAAGAATTCTGATTGCGTAGTATGCTAATACGTTGAGTTCGTACTATCTAAGAAATTTAAAGAGAAAGAGGAAGGTTTTGGTTTAGGTCAAAAAGGTTTTAGTTCTCTAAATTTTTGAGTTTAGATTCCATATTACCCACGTCATCAGCGTTGCGCAGGCCATGCAAGATAGAATGATCTAGAAATGACGCAATCCAAAGAAGTTATGATTTTTAGAAGAGAGAGGGAGAATTAAAGGAGTTATTGTCAGTTATTATAATTCTGATTTACATATTTTTTTTATCTTATACACATATGTGGTCATTCGCTTCTACAACTTCTCCCATCATCCCACATCTAGCAACGGCAGCAGCAGTTAGAAGATTCTTCATGCTGCGTGAGAAAATTGAGAGGATTCAGGCAAATGAGGTTTGGCCGCTGCGCAGGAAGCATCGATGATGCTGTTCGATGTGATTAAACAAAAGGGACTTTGATTGTTTCTATGATAATGTGATGCTATTTTGTTTCAGGACGAACTGAATCTTACTTTCGTCTTACTTCCTTTCACTTTGCACATACCATCCTCATGTTTATTATTTCATTATTAAAAAAGCTAAAACGCTACTACCTTCTTCGTCATTAAGCCTAACCTCTTCCACTCTCTCTCTCTCTCTCTCTATATATATATATATACTATATAGAGAGATAAAAAATTTAGAACCTAATCCACAAAGACATGAAATAAATAAAATTCAAAGCCAGTAAAATTTTAAAAAATCCCCAATAAATTATTTCTTCCGCCTTCTTAGCATGCCTTCGTGGTGTAGCGGTCCTGACGCTCGGCGCGTATTCGAGAGGCCCGTGGTTCGAGTCCCGGCGAGGGCATTGCTCATTTTTCATCTCTTGTTTCCAAAAAAAAAAAATACCTAATGTCTCTACAAAATATGCAAAAAATTAAAAAAATAGTATTAACCCAAATGGTAAACTACTATTAGTTATTTTTTTACATGTTTATTGGGAATTTTTTTATTTTATTTCCTTTGTGTCTTTGCGGATTAGGTTCTAAATTTCTTACTTCTTATCTATAATTGTTAATTTTCAGTAGCATATTACGCGAAAATA
>KK115667.1:49461-73881 GCA_000611955.2 Stegodyphus mimosarum
ATATATATACATACATACAAACACTGTAGACAGATATATAAATAGATCTTAAAATACAGCTTTCCCAGTATGCAATTTTATAAAAAAAACATAATTTGACGTCACTCGCATACCACGCTTTTCAGGGAAAATGAGTTTTTCGATAATTCACACAGCCAAAAGGAAGGAGACTGTCACGCGGGAAATCGAACACGACATTTAATAAAACTGCGTACCACTTTTAATAAGCATACAATCCAAATACTTCGATTCATGACGACTTACTAATAAAGAATATGCTCTAAAAAAAGAAAAAAAAAAACACTAGACAAGATGTTTATTTCGCTAATAAAATCGGAGCTAAAAGGTGTTGCAAGGAGAAGTATTCAACAAATTAATTAAGAAAATAACAATACTACAATTTAATAAAGAGAATGACAGAATGGGTTTAGTATTTGAATGCAAAACAAAATTATTCACATCACTCCTCCATTGCGGTCTTACATTGCAGACTTGAATCTTATGATGCTGGAGCTTAAATCTTCAACTATATTTTACAAAAGTAAATTCTGCGGTTGAAGATACGTTTTCAAGTGAATATGTGAAATAGGCGAAGTTTGCTTCAAACCTGAATTGCTTACATTCGTCGGTTAACAAAATATTATGAGTGTACTTCATACTAATTTTCTTAACAAAATGAAAAGAAGCATCCTAATAATTGAATAATAATAATTATTATTATAGCTCATAATGAACATCTTTTATATCTCATCTAACAGAAAAAAATATTTAACACTTTGTTACAATAACTGCAATACAGTACTAAAAAATGATGTAGAGACTTGGCGTTAATTTATGAGGTAATGAATGTTATGAAATAATTTGATCGTCTTTGATATCTTAAATTTATTTTAAAATGTTGTAGAATGTTCAGTTTCTTAAAAAGTAAAGAAATTCGCTCTGCATAGAAAGCTCTGCTCGAGAAACGTTCAGAGATAATACTTGCGGCCAGCATCTTTCCTCCTGCCTTATCCTGCAGTAATTATTTTCCTCATACGGACATATTTTTAAATATTTTCAATGAAAATATGCGTTTTCTCATGATGTCAGAATATCAGATCCAGTAAATTTGTGAAATCTGAATTTTGCCTCCAATTTCTTATTCTGAAAACTAAGTTTGCGATTCTCTACACTGAAGATAAAAAAGTTTATGTGCATTTGCCAAACAAACTGCAACCTAAGGACGGGCGACAATAGTGGATCCATTAAAGAGTGTGAACAACATGCTCTGACACTTTAGACATAATAACTTACCTACTAATCAAGTGGGTTCCATTGCAAAAGTCGTAACTTCACAACACATGTCAGAAGATTTCAGTGATGTACGAACTGTCAGTCACCTAAACGACTTGATTTCAAGGTGATAATCGGTACATGATTCCACAATTCCTCTGATATTGTCTTCAACCATACATTAAATTATTTGAATATGGCAGAGCACACGAAATCTATCTATGAGTAGGAGCGCCTTCGTAGAGAATGTTTGAAGGGAAACTGCATCGTATTCACTTTACGTATGGTGAATACCACGAAAACCAACCATACAGTTATTCCATTCGCTTGGGATCGAACCAGAATCAAACTCACAGTATTCAGCGATCTTAACCGGTGCCTTTAGACCAAAGAAATTGCAACAAAATATTAAAAGAGCACAACTGATTCCGTCTGCTAAATGAACTAGACAGAACCATTGCAGAGAAGGATCTGGAGGTATCAATTAGACAGGATTTTCAAAACCTTGCTACTAGCAAGAGCCTGTCTTCAGATAATGAAAGCAATTAACTATATTTACCTTCAAATGGGCTAAACTATTGCTATTATTTCTATAAATATAATAGCCGTTTCTCAATTAATATTGTTAGTAATCTTCTTAACGGTTACTAATGTTGTTCATGATTACTAAGCTTTTCGTAGATTATTAATTAGTATGTAGAATTCAATGCTGCAGTTGTTCATGATATAGGAAAAGTAATCAAACTGCCAGTCATCCCAAATTTTAAAGAACTGGAAAGTGCTGAGAAGTGGAAAAGTCTGCCTCCTAGTAAAAGAACTGATTTTTACGTGTGTTAACGTGTGTTCGCTTTCAGGAAACTATTAAAATGAAAAAACGAAAATTTTGATTCATCCCCCTAAAGGTACTTAAAAATAATATCATTAACAAACATGTATCGTTTCAATACTTTACGAAAGCGAACTTTGTTGGTTACGTTTGATCTGGTAATACTAATTTAATCCAATAACTCTAACAGAGGCGAATCCAAGTATCGAGATGATACATTTCGCATATTTAACTTGTAGAGTTTATTTTATTTCCCTAATAGTTATTTTTATTTTGGAACAAGCCTTTCTTTGACCTCGATTGATTTAGTTATAAGTCTCGATTCCTATCTACGTTGCGCTGCCAGAATGAGTTTTCAGGATTTCGAGTTACGTAAATGAGATAGAAACGAGTATTTAAGCTGAAGTCTGGGTCACTTCACTAAAACAGCGTAGAATATTACTAAACAAACTAAAAGTGCAAAATACATTTGATAGCAGAAATAAATTTTATATGCGATTACTAAGCTTACGTTTATTGGGAAAGAGAAAAGCGCTTGTGTAACTTCGACGCATGAGAGAGGCTTTTCTCTTTCCGAATGCTATTTTATTCGAGCACACCAGCTACTGTTACGCCAAGGTCAAAACAACTCAACAGCAGAAAAACGATATTGAAGGATTATGTGTTGATAAACTTAATTTTTTTTTTTTTGCACTCATGTTGGAGTAAATATATAAGAGAGATGATTTATAAATTTACCTTGATATGATTACAATTGAATCCAAGAAAAACATAAAGAACTCACCTGAAAAGAGAAAAAATATCATTAAAACATGGGCAGCAAAAATTCAAGCACATAAATGTAAAGATAAAATGAAGCGTATGAAAAAAAAAACTCAAGTACTTGAACACATAATTTACACATGATAAAAAAAATAACAAAAACAGATAGTGTGAAAAAGCTAATGGTATAGGTAAAATGAAATTGTGATGCCACGAATTTAGAAAAAATTCACCATGAAAACAATCAATCGTATAAGCCAGCAATGAGGATAAATAATCCTGCATTATTTTATTTCTTATAATCTTTCAGAGATTTGCAAAAGACAGTCAATATTGGTTCTTGTCTAAGGTAACCTTAGTGAGTAAAATGGCAGAAATCATGGATATATCCATGAGAACCGAAATCGGAAACTAATGCCAAAGATAATAAAGAACACTGTATATCTCAAAACAAAAATAATTGTAAATACAAGAGCATGAACATTATAGTGCGATGAGCAATAATCTGCATTGTACATCAGAAACAAAAAAGTACAGTCAAAGAAACAATAGTGCGAGCAAAAAAAATATTTGATTCCACTCGTCTAAATTATATGAAGTTCAATGCAATCTATATACATGGTCAGACTGCAGTATGTAAAGAATTATTACATTAGTCAACATTCCTAAGCCCACAGAATAATGAAAAGACCATCAAAACTGGATCCTCTGCGACCGGCAACAATTGTTTGAACCACACAATATTCTTTTATTTTTTTAAATCATAAGGTTGCAAAGACGATTTTTTGGAAGCAGAAGAATGAAAAATAAGCAACGCTTTCGCCGGGAATCGAACCCCGGACCTGTCGGTTACGCATCGAGCGCGCTGACCACTACAACACGAAGGCATGCGAAGAAGGCTGAAGAAATACCTTATAAGGCAAACAGAAGATATCGAACAAAGTTATAATCGCATAGCTCCAAATATAAAGCAGTATGGTAGTTAGGTCTTTGATAATCGGCACAGCTACTTGATGGAATTCACCAAGATCTTCAATCGTTCTGAAAATCGTACTCTAGCCAGAATGTATCTAGACATTCTACAGGACCACTTGAATACTATTAATATCATAATAAACAATCTTTCGCGATTACAACTTCAGTACAACTTGCTCACGCCATCCTAACATGCTTACATAACAAAATACTTTTATTTTAGACACATTATTTCCTTTCAACTTTGACATATGATCCTGCCGTGGATGTTTACAGCGATTCAAATGCTTGTTAATAAAATTAATCCTTCATTCATTTATCACCATTAGCAATATTCTGTACAGCAACTGTGCGAAAAGCTGTGTTAAATAAACAAATTCAGTTCAATAATTATTCGCTCTTTTAATCATATTTCAGGTAATAAGAAACAAACATAAAAATGTTCGCTATAAACATAATTCGGAGCCATCAGTCAGAAAAGAGCTTCATTAGAATGCTGTAATGTTTGGTATATTTAAAAGAAAATATCTCATACGTATAGATCTCATATCTAGGCGCTAATTAAATACACATATATGCAAATAAAAGTACATAAAATTCAGTTTTCTTAACTATCAACTTCTCTACGACAAGCTCTATTGAGTTCACGCGACGTTGCCCAAGTTTTCTGCAAACAAGCATCTCTCCCGCACGCTCTTTTTCTTTCTTTCTTTTTTCTTTTCTTTCTTTCTTTTTTTTTTTTTTTTCTTTTTTTTTTTTTTTTAGCGGGTTTCTACGCAATGGTGAGCGTTATAGAATAGAAGCAAAGACTTTTACGCATATATTATCATTAAAATATATCAAAAACTAGAAATTTAAAAAGCTATAATGCATATTACACATCCAATTACATTAACTTTAACCCTGTAAACATTATTCATAGCAATTGTAAATCATTCTGTTACAATAAATACACAATATAAGTCATTCACAAATGATCAAATCCATAATAAGGTAATCAATGTGAAATAATTCTTCGAATGTGCTAATATCCATAAAAAGGAACTTTGCATCCCAAAACTATACTGCGATAATAAACATGTAGAGTCATTAAGTTATTTTGAAGGAGATCCCAGCAAGGACATTTCACCTTCCAGGTACTCGAACCTGGACCTCTCGAATACGCACCGAGTGTGCAACCGTTACACGAGGGAAATTACCTTATATACTCCTCCTTTTAAAAGGCGACTGGAGATGATACAGGAGAAAATTGCCAAATCCTGATGGTGACGAATTATTACCCATCATCTTTTAGTTCGAGCGCCACTACAGAATCATTAGAAGTTTTTATGCTGAAAACATGAAAAATATGCATGCCCTCGCCGGGACTCGAACCTGGAACTTTCGAATACGCGCCGAGTGTGCTACGGTTATACTAAGAAGGCACGCTGGAAGGAGGGAGAAAATAACCAATAAGCATACAGCATACTTTCCACAGATCTCTTACATTTATCTCATTTTATTCCCGTTTACACTTTGAGATAGTTCAACAGTTCTGTTAGATTATGGTGTCTTAACTCCAAATGCTTCTCAACCTATCCCTGTTCCAAAAATGGAATGATTTCATAAAATGAAAATAATCATGTTATTGCATATTAATTTTTCAATCCGCCATTTTAAATATATCGTGTTTAAAAATGATCGGGCTACTTAAATTACTATAAAATGCACTTGGATAGTTAAACTGTTAGAAGGAGCTGTTTTCACGTAAAGCCTGCAAGCTCACAAACTTTAACTGAGGCAGAATATACACTGAAAAGAATAATACGGACGTCAAACTCAAGATCTTGAAAAGAAAATCTGGTGATATCTCAGATTAATATGCAAACTTATCGAAATTATAGAAACATCTAAGAAACTACAACAAAAAAACTGATTTCAGGTCAAAGACAACACGAAGGAATCAAGTTTTTGAAACACATTGCAGTGAAAATATTTAGGAACACATACGCAGTGGAACAATTTGCTAAAATTACTCATCCCAGTCAATTAAGAGGTACCTAGATGATATGGTAGGCAAACAGTCAATTTGAAAATTTGGCAGTCTGTAATGTGTTCCATCGGTTAGTCAGACCAGATGGTTGTAATTAAAAAAGAGCCAGTAAGATCTTTTGATACTCACGCAGCAAATCAGCGTTTAAGATCGTATTTATCGAAGTGACCTCGGCAGCGAAAATGCAAGGCAGCTATTACCGGGTAATAGATATTTGTAACTGCGAAAAATTTCTCATTTTGGTCATTATAAATGAAACATGTATTCCAGAGAATATCGTTTACTGACACTCCCTCAAAAATGTATTTTAGGAAAAGTTGTTTATTCCGACAGTTGGATGCTACAACCAATTCGGCGGAACTAATGCTAATTACAAAAATATACAAAAACTTTAAATAATAAAAGGAAATTTACGGATTACTTTATTAAAAGAAAACCGGTATTTAAACTTTCAAATGGTTGAGAAATAAGATCCACAACTAAATGAATGAATTTGTTTGAAAGAAAATGCATAAATCTAAAAAAAATTAGCATATAATAACGATTAGTCTTCTTTACTGAGCTTAAAACAGACACGTCTGATAAAGATATGTTTTAGATCTTCCGCATACCTTGGTATTCCTCAATGAAAGATGAACAGCATATAATGGCAGAGCAAATAAGACATAATCTGTTTATGACATCGTTCCCTATGCTTATGGTACGAATCTGAGCTACTTATTCCGATCCTTCTCAAAGAAAAAAAGTATTAAATTCGTTTTGTGAGACTCAATCTGTAAATCTGATGAAAGAAATGAATAAAATATGAAGGATAACCTCAAATAAAAGATGGAAGGATTTTGATGTTTTATGCAGATTTGCAAGTCATTTACTTCTGCATTTTTCGAAATGGATGCATGTAGATAAAAATAAATATAAATATTAAATAATTAAACGCACTGGTGGTTTCAGTGCTCAAAATAATGCATAAAGTAGTTCTCTTACAGGAAACACGAAATAAAAAGGAAAAAAAAATAACTTAGGCAGCAAGCGTATGACTTTTTTCCAATAATCTAATTCAATATAATACAATGCTAAAAAAAACTATTTTACATAAAATAACGATTAGGTATAGTAATCCTGAAAGCAATTTATTGAGCTAGTATTAAGTAAATACTTCTCCTCCTCGGACTTCGACAATAAAAGAAAAACTGAAAATGGAATGTTGGATTCCGCGAAGTAAAATTGTTTTTAACGCAATGAAACTCTAATTTACACGACTTTGGTTAAAATTGATAAAAGCTGTTCAAAATAACCCAAAGGAACGTCATCAGGGATCTTTGACGTGTTTGGGCGTTTAGGACAAAAAGCTTGGATAGATACATGAGAGAGATGAGAGTAGAAGACAGAAAAGAATGAGGAAAAAAAAAAAAGAAAGGCTTTCGCTCCTCTCTACTCTTTTTTTTTTTAAATCCGTAAGTTGGATTTGACTTCAATTCCCCTTCACGTATAAACAGCTGTTTCTACAGCCTCGATTCTCAAAGATCACAGCTAAACAGCACTAGCTGAAGAGCGATGAGATGAAATAAAACTCCTAAAAGCTGTTCTTATTTTCATAAAACTAGACAAATTTTTATTGAACATGAGTAAGTACTGTGGAGGAAGGGCACAAAGCAAACTAGTGAATGATTATGAAACTGTAAATATTACGGCAACTATTTGGATTTGAGCATTGCACCAAAAATGTCAGTAAAGAAGAAAGAGTGCAGTGTTTACTAAGTATGAAAGTTTCTGATTGCTTACAAGACGCTTAAAAGAATTACAGAAATAAAAAAAGGTATTTTTCTCAGGAGGTGTCAAAACGAAACAAAACTTTACTGGTATCACACGAAATCACACATGGAATCGCGAAATGGAAAAGGCCCCAGTTATTCCAGAATAAGTAATACTGCCAGTGAAACATTACAGCTAAGTGTGAGAAGAAACGGTTTTCAACGGTGGCTTTGTCAAATAATATAAACTGCAAAACACAGCACATAGTGCAAGACCTCAATGACCACTAAATGGCGAGTGGGGGAGGAAGAAAGCGAAGGAATATGGATTGCCTCAAGGGTTATTCGAGATCATAGCATATTTATAACAGAAAATAACTGGGAGTACATATATAACGTAGTACTTTGCATTCGTGTTGGTGATTTAAGTTTCGGGCATTATTCCACAGCAAAGTTCAAAATTAACTAAGAATCTATTACGTCATGCACTCAGAAGCGTTTATATCGAGTATCTTACCTCTCCACTAGTTTTAAAATGTTTGATGAATGTGATAAAGAAATCAGTCTATGAAAGCCCGCTTTTTCAAAGAACTTGTGTCAGGATATGGAAGTCGAATTTATGTTTCTGTTGTACTGCTGCTTCAATCAATACAGTAACTGTTCGATATGTTTAAATTACAGTACAAAACGTACACTTTTCTAGAAGAGGAGAAGCAGAGTATGTATGCCAAATATTTGATGTTAAAATTAATATGCGGAATCTCTACTAGGAGAAAGACAAAATGCACATTTCAAAATCAGTCGAGATTTCAGCTGTTTAGTAATATTTACACTAAAGCAAAGAATAAAAATGAATAAAAACGGTAGCAAAAAAAAAAATTGTTTTTTCTCTGTGTTGAAGATTTTATTGTCCCCTACCAAGCTAATTTCTCTCGCAATATAAGAACTGTTTCTGAAGAACTTTAATCCCGGTTTAGCAACTGGTTGAGAGAATACTTTCAATGACAGTAATAGTCATAATAATAATCATCATAATAATAACAATAATTCGCATGGATTCAAGATTTATTCAGATGGACTGTGTTACACCCACACGTTGAAGACAAAATTTGGCAGAATGGACCTTAACTTTCGGATATAACCAAAGAAATGAAATAGAATTAAGATGATAGATGCATCTTAATTCTATTTGCGACGCTATGTTAATGTGAAGGTGGGTCGGCGTAATAATAAGCAGGCGTTGTCTAAAAGAGAGCATGAAGCAAGAAATGGAGAGGAGGGAAAACTGATTCCAGGATTTGAGAAAATATCCAGTGAACAACATGTTCCTCATCACATTGCTTACAATTTATTTTTACAATAATACTACGAGCGCTCAAAGAATGTACTTATTTAATTTTGTTTTACAAAAAATTATTTATAATTCGAAATATAATGGGATTATACTGGGACAGTTTACAGAATGGCATTATTCTTAAATGATGTTAAATTGAAGTCTTCATTTGGAGCACTAGTTTACAACTTAAGTTATAAAATAGAAATAAGTTTTACAATGATTTTCCTCGAATTTAATGAAATTTCAGGAACTACAGTATATTATATTTTAAATGCATGCCTACTGCAGTTGTGCGACAGTTTATGTACATAATACAGCCAAGGAAATCTTTTAATTCTATTCGCTACTGCACCTTAATGTTATCTGCACAGCCAAATGAACTCAATGCTTAAATAATAATTCGTAATGCATAAATAATAATTCAGAAAAATGATTTTTTTATTCTATTAAGCTTATTAATGTTTCAAATTTTCGTATTCTGATTTCAAAGCCTTCAGAGTAAAAATATGGCTTATTCGAAAAAACTGAGTAAAGAAGGTTCTTTGGACATTTAGAACCATATGCGTTTCTATAGTACATTTTTTCCTTCTATAACTTAAGAGATAGATGCCTACAAAAGTATTGCTTCCAGTACAGAATATAAAACCTTTTTAAAACAACTCACATGGAAATAACAAATTTATCAGTCATAACTTTAAGTTAAATTAAATTTAAAATGATTACATTCAATATTACTCACCAGCAGGCAAAACATATTAATTTAAATCGCAATTACAATCATTTAAGTGTCATTCATCAACACACAAACAAGCGGAAAATAGATAACACCACAATTATATCCGGGCATCATTAATCAACGATAAATTTTAAGAGAAAAATAAATGGAATATTCTCGACGGCACATACCTTGTTTAGGAAATGAATTTGTCTAATTTGAGGAGATAAATATTAAGTTGTTTACGTAAGTAACTTCTTTCACTTGCATTCAGAAAGCCGCTTTTCCATTACTGATAATCAAAGTTGTATGTCATTTCTTTTATAACGCCTGCCTTTTCGTTCAAAGCTTTAATTATTTAATAATTTACATAATATGTGCATGTGCATATTTATCCAAGATGTAAATTAAATTTTAATTCTAGACATCTGAATTTAAGTTTCAATTAGCAAATTCTCTCTTTCAAGTTCCATCTATTTTTATCACATATCACATTTTATTTTATTTTAGATAAAATTTAACGTGCAATCACTAACTGCGGTTTCTTTGGGAAAATTCTCAGGTAATTAAAATATTTCTAACTGCAGCGTATCTTTTTGCTGATCTTCGGAGCTTTTCGCTTCAAAAATGTATGAAAAAGAAAGTTGATAGTAATTTAAGAAGCCATAAATCCCATACAAGTTGGTTCAGTATTTAGCAATAATAGTAATACCCTTTAATAAGAAAATTTAAGACCTTTTAGTCGCTTTTTAATCTCACTTTAAAGTCTTCCTTCTTGAAACGCGAGCAAGGAGAGTGACAGCCTCTCCTGCCAGTTCAGCTGTACATGCTTGCTTCAGTCATGTTATATCAAAAGTAAAGAACTGTTTTAAATGCTAATAAAAAATGTGCTCCAGTACTATGTATCAACATCATCTTTCACACGAATTTATGAAGGCATTATAGCACTATTATTGACACTCACAATTGGTCAATTATTGTCCATTCGAGCAAGTTCTTTCAGATTAATACAAACATGACAGTCGCAAAGATAGATTTGGACTCTATGACGGATATGACCAAATCCAAAACGTTGAACAGAACTTGCATTATGTGTGCCTTCTGTAGCACTGTAGTTCTGCAAAAAAGAACATAGCTCAACTTTCCGTAGCTTTCGTTTTTTCAGTTTCGGCATTCGGGAACAGGCCTATAACGGCATTGGCCACTATAAGGCCAAAAGTGGTGGCCATTTTACTGTGGAGGCACCTAAAAGGCGGCCACCGCTACCTCCTATGAAGGGGCAGACAATTTACATCCATGCCTCTTCCGGGATTCGAACCAGGACACTTTGGTATCGCAGTCAGGTTCCCCTATACCGTCTAGGCAGCAATTCCATATTTAGTTCGTGAATATTATTTATAAAAAAAGTCAGTTGCAACAGCACTTACTTATGTTCATCTATTTCTCTTTCTGCAAGCAACTACCTTTCTAAAACCATAGGTCTTAATATATCCAAGCAAAATCAGAGTTCTTTATAAATATTTTCTTTTATATGTTGAGCTTAAAATCAGCGAAATGAAATTTTAAAATATGTTCTTATATATCAGTTACCTTAGAATTTGCAGAAATGAATTGAGAATTTTAAAATAAGCCTTTTTGTTATCTATTGCATTGAAAAGAAGGAAGGACATCTAGCTCAATTCTTCTGAGACAAATTTCAAAACTTTTGTTTTATTATTATTATTTTAGACATCTTATTTTATTGCTTCACATAATAACTGCACATTATAAAAAAGGAGAAGTGATGTCTTTTTATGTCTCCTCCCATGCTAATACTTAACATTCTCTCATTCCAAGATGTTTCTTTCCGTTATTTGCAATGGTTCTTCAAATGAAATTTCTAGCGGCTCTGTAAATGGAATTCTTATTTTGACTTATTTTACACAATTACTTTTAAATTTTAAACAAATTTAAAAACACTAGAGGCTCTGTTTTAAAATATAACTTGTATAATTAAATTAAATGTCAACAGAATATCTTTTTCTGTTCCCATTTGAGTGATGCACAATTATATTTTTCTTTACACATGAATTTTCAATTTATCGCCTACAATTTAATATCCATAGGTCAGTAATACTAATACTAATTCTGAAAAGGCGATGAAATTAGGGTGCGATTTTAGTTCTCATTCAAACTGCAAATTTTTTTCTAAAAATGTAGCTAGAAACTGGCATCAGATAAATCAAACTGAAATCTTTGTTCCCCTCCTTGAAGAAGCCGGAATTATACATATCGCCTTCAAAATCTACATGCCCGCCAGGGCTGAGCGATAAAATCGCTAAACACAGGTAGTTCCGACCTGGTTTCGAATCCAGGAGAACAGGCTAGCTGCATGGGCGTTTTCGTGGTTTTGCCCATGTGCAAATGTATATACGAGCCAGTTCCCCTTAGAAAGTCCTCCGCGAAGGCATCCCTCCCCTTTAAGCAGATATCCCTTGAGGCTTTGCCATAATCCCATAAACCGAAACCAAAACCAAACCCCTTCTTGTGAGATACCCATGATAAGCATGGACAGTTCATTTTATAATAATAAAGAAAAACTCTGCGTAGATGAAATGAAAGACCCCCACCTGAAAAGGAAAATAATACGCCTATATATCCTGGGTGAGCGATAACCCGCCACAGCAATTTTAGGTACATCATCTTTAAAAAATTAAATAATTATTCAATTTGAAAAAAGTTTTCCTTGAGAAATGACTTGGAATATTTATGAAAAGCCAAAAATTTATGATGTTTAATTCTGAAAAATCAAGCAGCTATGTGTATCGAAATATATTTTGGAACACTAGCTACGTTCCTTCGTTATTTTGGTGTCAGGGCTGTAATTCGGTAAAAACAAAACTTCTGTGTACTTTTCGAAAAAATCAGATAAAAAGAAGGACGTACTCATACACGATGATACTAATACAAAAACGTCAAGAACCTTCTATTCATACGAAGTAGAGAATTTTATAGCATAAATTTTACTTTAACACTCATTTGATAAAAAAGTCGCGCTGCATATGCCTTTGTATCTACTATTATAGACAAATAACAGACACATAAAATGTCTTATCTCCATACGAACAGGGAGCGAGAAAAATCTTGCATTAGTTAAGATGAAAAAATTGTCATTCTCGAGAAGTTAATTCCTACTTCCATTTAACTGGCATAGAGATAGGCAAGGCTTTCATTTTAAAACAAACGTAGAGTTAGAAAGTACTTTACTTACGTTAGGTACCACTTTAAAGAAAGAAATAAGCAATCATTAAATAAAGAGAGAAGAAAAAACGAAATTCTTGAAATGTTCACGGGATGAATGGTTGATGTGATTTTTGTTTTACAAGGGATACGAGAAAAGACTGATAGCGCTGAAAAAATTGCATAAAATATGTAAAAATATAGCAAAAAAAAAGTCGTCAGTAATCGAATTGTTATATTCTGAAGCAGTCGTTTGATTCCGCAGAAACTTCAGCTACTCCAGAAAAAATTATCTATATTCACGCTTCCTTAAAGTTCGACTGTCCATTAAGTTAATAATAAATAATAAGAAGAAACAGTTACTTAATGGCTCCCTTAGAACAAAATTTTACTTTGATTTTCATTTGATAAAAATTGGTGCTACGTATGCCTTTTGCGTTTACTATAAGAGATAAAAGCAGAATATGAAGGATCAAAAGTGTTTCAAAATGAGTACTTTTCTTTTTAAAATGGTTTTCATATAATAATCTTTTCACGTTTTATTTCAGTCATTTAACGTTCACAAAAGCTGTAAAATCGATAACGTGCCAGACGTATTATGTAGAGAAATATTGGCTACTTTTCTGAAATGTAAATTATACTTACAAAATTTTTCTAAAAGGTACTTTTCCTCTCAGACAGCTGCTCTCCAAAGGAAAGAATGGCAAAATCGCTAAACACAGGCAGTTCGACGCGAGTTTACATTTTGGCGAATGGGAAGGCTGCACTTCGTTATTATTCCATGTGTAACATGAATACGAGGCATTTTTCCACAACACATCTCTCTTCTTAGGCAGCTAGCCCTCGTATGCTTTGCCGTACTCAAAGAGCCTAACTGAAACCTCTAGGAAAATATATCTTACATATTTAGTTACAATTAGTTATGATTCAATCGCAGGCAAATTTTAGTAAAACTAGCACATGATATAAAGTTATGGAGTGTCCATATATTTTGCTTTAGACACTTGAGACACATATACAATTATTAATTATTATTTTTTTTAAATTAACATCTTTAAATTTCATTACAATTTAGTACCAGATGAATCTTGAAAATATTTATTAATCTTCCAGGTCTTTTTCAGGTTACGTTTAATGAAATTAAAATAATAATAATACCGCTCTCTTGGAGAGGGAAAACATTAAAAAGAAGGGTAAAGGCAGATTGGTCCAACAAAAGGTACAAATCGTGAGATTACTAAAGAAACGAACTATTATAATAATATCTTATTATAACCAACAACTATGTTGTTTGTGTTATCAAAATGCCCAGTATATGTAAATCAATAAACTATGTCTCACGATAATTCCTGACAAGAAACAAGGCACACGAAAATAATGTTTTCACCAGATCTTGTTCAAGATAACAAGATAAAAAAGAAACAGATGGCCATTTCACAAGAATTAGCAATTTTCCCAAAGATCTCAGACTTTCAGTTTCAACAGCATTTAAATGTGAAAAATACGCTTTTACTGTAAAAACTCGTAACTAACGAAATCTCGTGATTTGGACATCGGAGTCTGTTGTAGTAGAAAACTATCTATTTTACGCTTGACTCCTTATCCGATTTCAAATCACGAGTTGAGTGACGCGGAGGCTGATGCAGAATGAAAGGGTTTTTGGAGAGTAGGAGGCGATCTGAATAAAAACGGCCAATTTTTAGGTTTTTCACGTCTCCTCGATCTCCTAAAATGATAACTCCTTTTCATTCGGGATTTAATGGTTTGAGGTAACTGGACTCGTTTCAGATGCACTTCGATGCGGGTATGAAGTGCTATTTCCTCTAGAAGTTACCCGCCCGCTATCAAAGAGACTTTCCGAGATTACTTTGAATAAAGATCAGCTATTGTTAACCGAAGGAAGGTTGCGCGTTTTTATCAGAGAAAGATCTTATAGAACTCGCGCAAGTATTTACCTCACAAACTGAGAGCAAGTCCAACACGATCGAGAGGAAGTTTAGAATAATTAATGTCAGTGAGGTCTGACATATCGTGAAAATGTATGTGTCCTACTTCTTTTAACAACACTATTGAATACCGTACTCATAACGCAATTTTTAAGTAGCAAAATAGTTTTCGTTTGAGTGTAATTTCTTGCTTTTCTTGCGACGTATTTAAAATGAAGAGCTTTTCTTTTGACGGAAAGGTATGATTTAGAATGCAGGGTGTGGAAGAGCTAGAATTCAGTTCGCATTTCACGAAGCTTAGCTCTTTTGAAAGCTCATAACAATTCATTATGAAAACTAAAATTACAATGTGTTGAGAAATGTCAGACAGAATAAAAATAAAATGAATGAAAGAGAAAGCAAATAGCTTTAGCAGTGGAACTATACATGCACACAGTTTTAACAAAATCTATAAAATACAGTTGACGCTATCTTCCCTTTTTTAGGTTTCCAGACAAAACGGAAAATTCAAGTCACAACTCAAAATAATATGTAATTCCTAAGAAACCTTAGAACCTCAATGGCTTAACTATTACTTGGAAAATATTTAACTAAAAGTAAATATCGTTGCTCAATACTTAACTTTGTCGAGAAACAATTGTTTAACACCTATAAGTACACATCGATCCATTTTACCGATGGCATTTTTACGTTCTGATTTTGGGAACGCTGTTGAGCAAAGAAGGTGAGGAAGTTCGTAAACTTTACGTTGCACTAGTATATAATATTTCAATTATATACTATGTTATTTGGTAACAAGAAGTTTTTTGCTTTTGTAAAATTTCAAAATTGTAATACATTTATTATCAATCATGTTTAATAATCTTTGTCTGTTAATTTAAATGTTCTTCAGTTTTTATTGCCTTACGATGTTTTTTAAATAGTAAAATATGTTAAAAAAAAGCATTAAAAATGCACACACGGTCAAAATGACCGCATGTATACCTTTACGTTATAATGAACACGTGTCCTTATACGTGTTAAATCACAGTTGGAACTGGGTTTAAAAGTCGTTCATGGTCGTAACTGGAACCGGGGATATTCTACTGGTATTTTTCCCTTATGTTGCAAGAAAGAAACAATTCTTTTTCTGAAAAAGAATTTATTCGTTCTCACATAGTCAATGGCAGAACCCTTCTTACTGAACAACAAATTTATGAAATTTAGATTTAATTAAAAATTTCATGTAAATCAACCCCAATATCATTAAAGCTCAATATACTAATGAAAATTAAAAAGCAAGGATGATGTTTTTTCAGACATTTAAAAATTTTAAATATGAGTAATATTTCCATCTGATCAAATATTTTGACAGACTAATAATTCTCAAATAGTAAACACATCCAGGGACTCTTATTCAGTGAACGTTACGGTAAAATATGAAGTGTCCAGTAGGAATTTCTGCTGGAAAAATATGCAAATTAGACGTAGGATGAAAAGGACTCTAATGTTCAAAACTTTGAACAGTGTTAATTTTGGATTATATTAGCTTTATTGTAACACAAAGAACACATCCGTTGGAAGCTTTGAAATGCGCAAATGGAAGGCCTTAATATTTATTTTTTATACTATTTCCTCACTTATCGTTTATGGAAGCAAACCCCCAAAAAACGTGGAACACTGCATTATACTACATTGCTCAAATGACTGACAGCTGCTGGATAGAGAAGATTCCAGGCTTTGGTGTTTAGTCACAGGGTTAAATCTATTACTATCCAAACTTTGGCCAAAGGCTGCGTTGACAGATTAGATGACATTTATTTATTACAAAGCAAAAGGTTACACAATCATACCTTTTCCTGAACAAAGGAGAAAATAATCCAGAAAGCCATTTCAAAGCACTGCGGGACTAATTGGCACAGGATTACTAGTTAAAAGCAATCACCGAAGGACTGCACACACAGGTTTTCAGTAAACGCAGTCACAGAGAGACTGCATGACTTTCCGAGCATTAGTACAGCAATAGGAAAGCTCATATCTGCTATTATTTTTTAAACATATGATAAATAATAAAGGACACTACATTCATATACACTCTTAGACAAAAAAAAAAAAGAAAAAAGAAAAACGAGGCACCGAGAAGATATAAAGCAAATTGGACACAAATTGATATGCACACAGGTTTCAACGGAAAATGCAAAATTTTACATTTTGGCTGCCAATGAATGAACGGTTGTCGCTTAGCGCATCTGATCTGCGCAACTGGCAGGATATTTAAGAGGAGAAATTACGATTCCAGATTAAAAATTCTTCACCAATTTCATTTCGTGTACTCTGGTAGATAGTTACTATGCCTCGCATACAGGTGTGCGAAAGATATGCGCAGATGCCAGAATTTGAGAGAGGTCGTGTCGTTGGGCTCAAAGAAGCCGGTTGGTCTTATCGGCGAATAGCTCGACATTTGAGCAGGAGCGATTCTATATTTAGACGATGTTGGCAGGAATGGGTGACCACGGCCGAACACAGCGTCAAGAAGGAAGTAGTAGGCTTAGAGAAACGACAGAACGTGAAGACCGAGCAATTTTCAGGGCGGCACTCACAGCCCAGATGCATAATTATCATCGACTGTACGTGCAACTAGTGCTTCAGTGACCGCAAGGATCATTCATAGACGACTCACAGAAAGGGAGCTGAGGTCACGGCGCCCCTTGCGCCGACTACTACTGACCTCTGTACAACGTCAAGCCCGTTTGCAGTGGTGCCGGGCTCATTCGCACTGGAATGTCACTGACTGAAGTAGAATAGTCTTCAGTGATGAGTCCCGCTTTCAACTGAGCCCCGATGACTAGCGAAGGTGAGTCTGGAGACGCTCCGGACAGCGGTGTAATACCAACCTGACTGTCTTCCGGCAGACAGGCCGACAACCAGGAGTGATGGTCTGGGGTGCCATTTCATTTCATAGTAGTACAACTTTGGTTGTCATCCATCGCAACCTGACAGCACAGCGGTACGTCAACGAAATTCTAAGGCCCGTTGTGTTGCCCTTCATGTCACGCCACCGCAGGCTTACATTTCAGCAAGATAATGCCCGCCCTCACACTGCACATGTTTTTACTGCTTGCCGAACATTACCTCGGCCAGCAAGGTCGCCGGATCTCTCTCCTATTGAGCACGTTTGGAGCTCCATCCAGCTCGGAATGTTAAAGATTTAACACGCCAGTTGGACAGAATTTGGCACGATATCCCTCATGAGGACATCCGCAACCTCTATCAATCGATGCCAAGCCGAATAACTGCTTGCATAAGGGCCAGAGGTGGATAAATGCGTTACTGACTTTTTCACTTTGTGAAGCTCTATCACTTCAATAAATCATCCAGTTTTTCTCAAACAGTAATCATTTGTTTTTCTGTACATGTACATCACTTCTACCGATTTTCTTCCCATTCGGATAAATCCTTCTTGGTGCTTTTGTTGTTGTTGTTGTTGTTGTCTAAGAGTGTATTTATTCTCTTTAAGATCTACGGTTAAAGACATTGATATTATTAGCTTGCGATTTGTATATACATGTAAAGGTCCAAAATAGTATTTCTGGCTGCGTCAAAATTTAACCTAGACTTTTAATCGTGGCAGTTCGATGGTATGAAACGAGTTTTTATTGAAATTTCTGATTTGATGTGACTGTTTACAGGAGTTATTGTGAGGATGGAAAGGTGAGGAAAACAAGCATTTCAAATATCTACGAGAATCTGTACTTGAAGAGTATGCACTAATTTCCTATTCCTGGACTATAGCACTCGCGCACACCTGGACTATAGCACTCGCGCACATAAAAAAGAAATCGTAGAAGATAGTCTTAAAAGTAAAGGTACTGCTCGTATGTAAAGACCACTATATTCTTTCAATCTCAATCCTATCGAAAATCTTCGGATTAGAAAAACTATCTCCGATCGTCAAAATCCCATGTGTATTCTCTAAAATTTCAAGAAATGCTCTTGCACAAGAATCACAGTTATTATCATCTGCTGATGCAGATCGCTTAGTTGAAAGAATGCAACACTGACACGAAGCCTGGGTCACAGGCAGATCCCATGTCATGGCTTGTTTGCTTTATTTACAGAGCAAATTTAATGTTTTGCCTTAATCAGAAGGAATCAAGTATGCATTTAAAACGAATAAAAATATGCCTGAGCATTTATTACTGTTACTATTGTTTTACAATAACGAATAAGTAACGCACATGTGCTACCTTCTAATAAAATTTTCATTCAATTAAAGCATTACATTTCGCATTACCTCGAATTTACTGTCGTCACTTCGGAAGTCAACAGTAATTCGCTTTAAAAGACTAAACATACATCGCTAACCCAACTTCATTTCTACTTCGCTCAAAGAAGGGGGGGATTCAAGCATTAACATAGGGTTCGATTGATGTCTCTTTATTATAATAACTGCAAATTCTTCTGAGAATGATTATCTTGCTTCCATCAAAATAAATTTTAATAAAGTATGAAAATTCAAGGAAAACATTTTCAACAATAAATTACCTGCAGCAATATCTACGCATGTAGCAAAAACTTTCCATATAATAACTCCATCTCAAAACCAATTTTAAAGATAGAAAATGCCTCTCCCATTATTCCTCCGATATTTTTATCTTCCAGAGTTCTTGTAAAGACGCAAACTACCATTAATTAGTAAAAAATTGCTTTTTCTTTCGTATAAAATCTCATCTTATTCACTTCAAAAAATTAATAACACTTAAAAAAAGGGAGAGAAAAGAAATGAAAGAAAAAAGTAGAGCCACAAAAATGCAAATAACAAACACAAATTTCATGACATTCACAATAAATGAAGGAGACAAAAGATAGCTAATTATAAAACTTAATAACCCGTTCGGTTTCTAAATAAATAATAATTTTCCATTTCTGTCAAATAATATGCATGCGTTTCGGAAAAGACTAATTTTAAGGTGTGTTTGGATAGCTATATGCTGCTTCCAGAAAAAGGCCTTGCAGGTGGAAGGGTGTGCCCGTGGCTATGACTCTATAGTGTTTGCGATCCTCGATGAAAACCATGAAAGCAGCTCAGATGAAGGCTGAGATAAAGTCTTCAGCATTGCAAATAATCTTCTACAGTGAGTTTTAAAAATCTGCGAGTGCTTATTAAATCTAATCGTTTTTTAGATCCTCTAATAAGCATATGTGGCAATCCACATTACGATAAGATATAGGTCCCGTGCATTAAGCTTTTAACAGTCTTTTGATTCTTATATGCAACCATTTATAAATAAATGAAAGTAGTTCAAAGAACCGCAGAGATATTTCGCAGATTCTAAAGAATAAGAATGAGTAAAATGTAGACAAATATGAATAATATAAAGACATGAATTGTCGCAAATATGACGACTATACTAATGATACCTACTAAATGATTAATAAATGATTAAGTTTACGAATTCTGATATATTCTGCAGCTAACATCAATACCACAGATTCTACCATTGCAAAATTCTTAGCTTTTGAAATTCGAGCGAAAGTCAATAACGGTATAAAATATAAATGAAAGTAAAATTAAACATACAAGCTCTATTGTAATAAGATAGGGATGACCAAGATAATTTTTATAATGACTTACAATTATATTCCAGATCAGAACCTGAAAACTGAAATAAGCATTTAGTATTCGAATGTAAAACATGCAAATCAATTTGAAAAATTAAAGACATTTTTAAACAGCATTTATTTGCACATGCATATAAAAAACCGAAATTAAAAGTGAAATGTATGACGCGAATCCTACAGAATTTCATAAAATTACTCGTTTACATCCTAGGCCGTAAATGTTTCGCCACGTTTTATGATTTTTCCCCCCTGATACACTGCCTACTTGTTATATGTATATAAATACAGGCTGTAAAGAGATTTCTAATTTCATCTCCCCCCCCCCCAAAAAAGAAGAAAATACAGAAAGGGGGAGAATAATACAAAGATTTTGTTTCTTTTCTAAAATCAAAATAATACCTGCTATTGATATCTCATTAAATCAAAACTAATCTTTGATCAAATTAAAAAACTCAAACACATTTCAATTTTAAAAGATAAAAAAAAAGCTGTCGGTTTTAGCATTTTTTCTTGAATGTCAAAAGCTTGAACGGAGATATACAGGGTCTTCATAAAAATACTTCCCCGTTTATGAATCCCTAGCGGCCTATCTGCTCAACCAATCGAAATGAAATTTCAGATTATTCGCTTGAGATTATGATGACTTAAAACAAAACACTCTCACGGTTACCTTTATAATGAAAACCTTTGGAAATTTTCGAATGGCAGAATTCATTTTTTTCCAACACAAGCTGATCAACGCATTGAAAAACCATAAGCAATGTTGGAACGATGAATGTATGAAAAAAATTGCAGGCCTAAAACATTTGCAAAGAAGAGCATTGTTGACCACACAAGTGAGAAGAAGGGAAAAAAAACTTTTCTTGGAATTACAAATTTTCAACGTATACAGCGTTTCAAGATCTCTCATCATCTCTCTCAGTTTTGCAGTTTCGTGGCCACCGCGATCCTCCGATCTCCCTCTGAAGGATTTCTGGTTGTAAGGTTATCTGAAATCTAAGGTATATACATCAAATACAAGAGATTTGTCAGAATTAAATGACGCCATAAAACGAGAAGCTATACAGATTCCTCCTGCGATGTTACATTCGTTATTGTTGTCAATAAGCTCTCGCATGCAGTGCGTTATGGTCTATGAAGGTGGGCACGATGAGCTTGTAATTCCATTAAAAGTTTTTTGTCTCTCCTCTATTGTGTTGTCATTGGTCCTTTACAATGCTCTTCTTCGTAACTGCACGTAATTTTCGTCATACGTGTATAGTTCCAACGCCATTTATGTTGTTTCAATCCCCATCTGATTGGCTGATCAGTTTGCGTAAGAAAAAAAAAAGAGTAGGTACTGCTATTCAAAAATTTCGAATTGTTTTCACTGTAACTGTAATCACGAGATCTATTGTTTTAAATCATCACAACCTCAAGCGAATAACTTCAAATAATACTATCTGAAATTTCTTTTCGACTGGTTGAGCGGATATGCCGCTAGGGATTCATATACCGGAGAAGTTTTTTTAGACCACCCTATAGTTTACCAACGATGCTTGCAACACGGTAAATTGTTGTCGCTATACAAAACTTTTAATGGTTTATTCATACTGTCAGCATCACTCTCTGAAAATGACAGGAGCGTTTCGAATCATGAGCTTGTGTAATAAAATGCGGTAAGGAGAAACACCTTAAATGTACTTGAAAAGCACAGCATTAAAAACTTATGAATACTAATAATATTTTCAAAGGAGTGACTGATGAGATTTTAATTAATTCCTTTCGGTATTTTTCTAAGCTACCAGCAGAGACAGAATTCCTCCCAAACGCATCAATTACCATGACACTGATGGGAGGAAAAAAAGGCCAAAATCTATTATGATTGATAAGATTATAAAAAATGAGTTCCACAATATTGAGATTTTTACGCTGAAAATGCGATGGGGTAAAAGTAGTTATTACTTGCAATCATCTCTGAATTTTTTCAGCAAGCCATTCGATGAAGAGTGACGAAACTCCAGTAATTCTGCACGCTAAAAAAAATGGCTGATAACAACAACTCGCCTATATTAGATGGCATAGATTACAATACATTAAAGTAGAACACGCTAATTCTATTTTTCAGTAATAGAAAATATCAATCATATTACCCAATGGCAATTCAATCTATGAAGACTCCATCCTCACTGAACTAGTTTTTAGAATATCAAATTATACTTCGATTGCTTGATGTCTAAATCTTTTAATCCAGTCTTTTTTTTTTTACTTTCTTGTACGAAGTAAAAAAGAAGTATTGTAATCGCGAAAAATTTAGGGTACCATATTTCAAAGAAAATATCTATTTTGACAGTTATCGAATGCAATTTAAAGATGTTTTTGAGTGACATTCGTATGTAAGGACAGAACAAAAGACTCTTTTCCCCCAAAATAATTATAAAACTGATTTAAAATGGATTCCGAAAATTTTTTTTCTATGGCGTCTGTGCTCGCATAACTCGTAAACCAGGAGCCTCAGAACGTTGAAATTTTGTATATAGGGCTGTATATAGAGCTATATGTGAACCTCGAATTTTGGTTGCAATCGGCCGCATCAAAAGTATATAAATATGTATATATATACATATATATACTAACCCTGTTACTCGGCGCAGTGAGCTCAATTTCTTTATTCTTATAAATTTGTAAATTGTGCATTTTTTGCTTTAAAAATGGTTAAATTATGTTGTTCTTATCTTCCGGTTAAGATTTTTATGCCCTTAGTTAACCTGCATGCAATAATTGTGGAATTATGAACAATTTAAAAGTTTTTTAAGTGCGACTAAGCCTAATTTTTGGTTATGATAGCGGATATATTTGTTTACGTTTGAAGCTTAGCAGAATAGCGGATTTGTTGCCAATCTCTAGAAACTAAGCTTCGCAGCAACAAAGTAACGTCTTCTTTTACTATTGTGAATTAAATTATAGAATAGACTCATTCTGGAATTATCATTTACGGCTAATTTAAGTTATTAGCCGTAAAAATTGTTTTTTCTCATTCTTTTAACTGTACTTGGTGTTTTATGTTTTTTTAGTCCAAAGGGATGTAGTCCCGAAGGACTATTACTTTCGTTTGGGCGTTTTGCGTCGTTTCATAAAAATGTCCGATTCACTTTTCAATTTAGTGCTTATGTTTCTTTGTTGGTAATTGAAGTTGCATTGGGTTGGCTATTAGAATTTTTGGAATTGTACTGTGTCGGTTATTGAGTCTGTACTGGATGGATTAATGGAATTGTATTGGGTTGACTATTGGAATTATATTGGGTTGGTTTTTGTGTTCGTATTGGGTTTAGTTTAATGTTTGTTTCGTTCGGCAAGTTATTATATTATTAAGCAAGATCCCTTTGGACGTAATCTAAAATCTGAATCCTTCCAGATTTTTTTTTATATCTTTCAATTTTTGCTTTTAGCTGACAGCCTCCAAACACAATTACATACCATAATGAAGGTATTTTTGCGAATACCTTCCAACAAGATATTGAATCTTAAACTCTCCTTTTCGGAAAGAACTTCCTTATACTACACTTTCCGAGGTTAGTAATTATATTACTAGGCTCAAACCCAGTAAAGCACCCGGATTGGACTCTATTTCTAATCATATGATTAAATATCTCCCTACCAAATTTGTTTTCTCAATAGTAATGATTATTAACTTTATGTATTACATTGCTATTTTCCGGATACCTTGAAATGTGCACTTGTAGTGCCTATTCCAAAACCTGGCTTATGCCATTCTAGCCCTCAAAATTACAGATCTATTAGCCTCCTATCCTCGTTATCAAAGATATACGAGTTTGTACAGAGTACATTACTCATAAAAACTTAAAACTCTGAATTCGAATAAAATAAAAATATATTATTCTTAATTGCAGCAAAATCGTACAGCCCTTGTGACAAAACAACCGTAAATTTGGTCCCAAAAATGTACTTCAATTAGATAACTGCTTTTCACCAAGTACGTTCGCAG